>OX439131.1:40411198-40953627 GCA_949318235.1 Ecdyonurus torrentis | reverse complement strand
AAGGAAAGGAAAGGAAAGGAAAGGAAAAGGAAAGGAAAGGAAAGGAAAGGAAAGGAAAGGAAAGGAAAGGAAAGGAAAGGAAAGGGAAAGGAAAGGAAAGGAAAGGAAAGGAAAGGAAATCCTTTTGGCAGTAATATTTTTACCTATAGAATAATCACAAAGCATAGCTCAATAAAGTATTACAATGTATAACTAAATAAATGAGTTGATACTTTCTGTTTAAAAGTATAATTATTCTGAATTAAAAAATACAAGAGAGATTATATTATACAAGGTAAAATAAATAATATTAAATAAAAATGAAAGTATTATTCATGCCATCTAACAACAGCCAGCTACACTTCTCAGGATGAAATAGTTTGAGAAAACGTAGCCAGAGTCGCTGAATTCAATGTCATTGAAATAGGAATTAAGACAAATCAGCCAGTTCAAAAACTACTTATCAATCCGAGATTACACAGCTATCATAACCATTAAAATTCAAATAGTTTTCTCTTCTTTATCAACAACTTCATTAATAAAATTTTAATGTTATCTGTATAACAAAATGTTTACACATAATGGTACTATATTCATTTTATGTTTATATTATTATTTGTTCTTACACTAAAGTTGATATAGATTATCTTATATTTTATTTATTTATTTATTTACTTACTATTTATCTACTTATTTATTTACTACAAATATTTAATATTATTTAATTTTTTTATCGGTAAAAAAAAAGTTGGCTGTGCTACAGAAATTTATTATTTAAACCTGTACGTGATTCAATAACTCGATAAGAATGTTGCATTTGAATATTCATGAGGGCATTACCTTTACCTTATTGACTTCATTGGATTTTTTTTACAATTTCATATTTTCCACAGGCTACATTGATACAATACATTAGTTTCAATTTGAATAACATAAAACAATGCCTAAATTATTGCTTCCATCAATGTCAATTTTAGTTATTTTATTTCTGTTCCTCTCATTCCTAGTCTATTTTTATGTAATTTAATTATGAACATAAAAATAGTTTGTCAATAAAAAATATGTTAATTGCGCAGAGTTACCTAATGCTGTAATTGTCTCTCTTAGAATTTTTAACCTTGAAAAAACGTAACTTAGTAATTACATGTTTGTATATCGTAATAATTATTTATAATATGTAAATAATAAATATAGTGCGAAGATAATACCTATAGCGCCTATCAATATTGAAAGAAAAAAAATGCTAATATCTGGAACTTTTTCATTGCTTTTTTAGAAGGTAAAATAATGATACATAAAAACCTCAAAATTTAATTATAAAAATGCAATTTTTTTAAATATTATCTTTTTACTCCTATTTGCTGCACCATTTCTGCTATATGTATGCTATTCTTCTATTTTTCTTTTTTTTTTATTGTATATTGCCCTAAAAATAGAAATATTTATTTATTTTAATCATATATTCTGCATGAACTTTATTTGATTCCAAAAGTATATGCAAAAATATTAATGGTTATGAAATTCATTTTTTATTAATTTTTTATTTACTTTTTATTATTATGTTGTTCAATGGTTCTGGAACCTTACTTCTAGTTATAGATAAATGGTAATAGGATGTGCATGTGTAATAAAAAATTATAGGGTTTATTTTAAAATAATTTATTTAGCTAACATTTAAAAGCACGCAAGATGTTCTGGTGCAAACTGGGCCGAAAGTGTTTGAAGTTCCTAAAATTGCTTAAGCAGCATAGACTGCGGCTCCTCCATAGAGACCGTTGTATCCATATCCATAAGCGTGTCCGTAAAGTCCGGAGTAAGCAACTGGAGCGGCGGCAATGGCAGGAGCGGAGTAGCTGACGGCAACGGGGGTAGCAACATGCTGCACCACGGGGCTTACGGCGGCGTAAGCGTGGTTCTCAGCAGTGCTGTAAGCGAAGTTACCTCCGAGACGGTCAGACTTGATGACTGCGCTGTCAAAAGCTGGGGCGCGAACAATGGCAGAGCCATAGGGAGAAGCGATAAGTCCAGCGCTGGCGCAAGCAGCCACGGCGGCGAAAACAATAAGGAACTAAACAAATAAAATTAATTAGTTTTAAACTTTGCACGGCAAGACAATGAGTTTTAGATACAATTACACTGAAATATTATTAACACTTGTAGTTCAAACAGATTAATGGAATCAAAATTTTAAATGTTAATTTTTAAAAATTAATCCATTGTAAAAGTTTGTTTTTAAAAGTGAGACAAATTGTAGAAACTTGAGCTGCATTATTGCATGATTTGCTTGAATTAATTGCCCATTTCAAGTTAATTTCATCTTTTACACGCCCTGATGTATATAAAGTATCGTTTACGTGTTACATTACATATAAATTCTTCGCAAGTTTAATGCATTCTTGAATTACAGATTCTAAAATTTCTTTGGTTTAAATGAGTTGTATTGAAATCTTTACTTAAAAAGTATGAGTTTAATTGATAAATCACTGTTTTTGTTGTAATAAAAGAATTACTATTATATTTGAGGTATCTCTTACCTTCATGTTTGTTGGAGTTGTTTTGTGTGTTAGCACTGAGCGAACTATGCTGTTATGGATCAAGTGCGACTATTTTATACCCTGAGATATTTCACGACCTTGCTATGGTTCAACTGTTGGCTTTGCCCCTCTTGGAAGCTCTCTCAATATCTGTCCTGCTCCTCTCCCTCCCCTTATTTTTTTTTTTTTTTTTTTTTTGTAATCCGGACCAGCCACGCCCGTATGTATAAGCATGAGAGAACATAAGTGTATATAGGCAGGGCTCACTCAAGCTGGGACACCCGCAACTCTCACACTCTATCCATCAAGGTCCCCTGGACCCGCAAGCATGGGACGCAACAGAACAGACATGAGTTCCGTATAGCCACCGCCTTTGTAATTTTTAACCGTTTTTTTTTCTTCTTTTTTTCTTTTTTTTTTTACTACCTTAAGTTATATTATATTTTTAGTAAAAAATTATTTAATATTATATAAATCTGCTACCTAATCTTTATATCATCATCTCCTAAAACCACCAAGGTCTATTTTATTATAGAATTTCATTCTATTAATATGTGTCTTATAATAGATTATTTGTTTTTGAAGTTCACGGTCTAGGAGATTAAAATGTTGATTTGATTACTACTGCTAATGCAAAACTGTCAACAATATAAACTTTAATTTATTGTTTGTATCAAATTACTTTAAAATTATTAACTTAATGGATAACATTAATGGATAAATAAAAACATAATGAATGTCTCAATTGTGGTATATTTTTTATATATATTATGCTTAATGTCACTTTAAAGCACCTTTTTTTTAAGTAAACAAAACGCTCCTTACACAGAAGCAATTAAAAATAATAATGACTTAATTTTTAAGACTAAGAATTTGTTGCCAGCATAGCTACTGTATATGTACGTACTTGGCCTTGCCAAATTCTGTTTTAAAGATAAAAATGAACTTTGCTATAAAAAGTTCATTCATATATCAAAGAATTTCGTATCAAAATAAAAATTGAAAAAATCATTAAAATATCTAATTTATTAAAAATAACATTAAAAAATTACGTGCAATTTTATTTTTCATCCTTTTTATTTATTATTCTTTGTTCAACATACAAAATATTAATAAAAAAGAACATTAAATCATTTTTAATTATTCTTCATAGCAATTAACAATCTATTATTTCTACCAAGGTATAATTAAAGCATAAAAAAATTTATCAGGTAAAAAAATTGTTATGAAAATATAGCAATTAACACACTTTTTCACTTTTTTATGATTTAGACAATTTTTTTATGAAGTATCAAACTGCAGAAATAAAAAGAATTTACAGGTGTTGGTGCTATACTGGAGCAATGAATGACATTGTTCAGCATAAGATAAACGTCGTTTTTGTGGCTCTTTTCTTGGGGTAAACGGGTAATTTTTTAAACTGGCAAAATGAGTTATTTTTTCATACCAGCCCATAGTATTTAGTGCTCACATATGGCGTTGACTTTTATATTCAATTCTTTCAATTTCTGTAGTTATTAGTTTACTAGGAGATGCACAAGTTGTTAGGCAGCTCCTGAAGGGACAGTCACCGTCAGAAGGGTGGTAAAGGTTGGTCCAGGGATCCAAGACTGTTAGATACGGTGTTTGCTGCATTACGTGCCACGGCTGCTGCTTGTTGAGCATATGCAGCTTGAGTTGCAGCTCGTGCAGCCTCAGCAGCTTGAGCTTGGTAGGCGGCTTGTGCATTGTATGCAGCTTGAGCCGCTGCAACTACTTGGGCTGCAGCTTGAGCGGCTGGAGAACCACCTACAAATATTAATTATGAAACTCACTATTGCTCTATCGTTGATTTCAAAGTCAATAGTAATTTTTCTGGACTATAATTTTACCTGAAGAATAAGGATTGACACAAAAAACAACAATAATTACTTAATTATATATTATATCCTTTCAATTCTGACATTTTAATGGAGCAGAATAAATTAGATTTTTTGAGCTCAGCAACAAACATAAAAATTCCAAAATAATTGAGGACGTAATTAGGATGCAAAATAGAAGCCCGTAATAATATAGTAATGCTGAATACAAGACAAAAAAAAATGAATTTTTCTACCTGCTAGTGAAGGAATAGTAAACACTCCATTGCTACTTGTAGTAGTAGCCCTCAGAGGCACCCCTCCTGGTCCCGTCAGGGTCACAGTAGCAGATATTGGTCCTGCTGGGGGTAACAAACTACTGGTGCTCGTAGCACTCCCTGCCCCTAATCCAAAAGAACCAAGGTTTGCAGGGAATACTGGTCGTGGGGTAGGTATAACCGGAGAAGGAGAAGTAGCTACGGGAGGGACAGCAAATTGTGGTACAGGATAAGGTACTGGAACTGCTATGAATCTTGGCCACGATTCATGATAGTGATCATCGTGATGGTGGTGAGTGGAGTTAGAAGACGAGCTCCGGAAAGGCGAGGGTTCCCGCCACTCTCGAGGTCTTGATCGTCGTCCGTTGTAACTGCGAGATCCCCAAGTAGAGTATGAGCGTGGCCACCATGGATCCCACCGACCCCAGTTTGGAGCTTGTGACATTTCATTGCGTCCCCAAGGGTCCTGTGCCTGGCACGATACCATGTAAAACAGCAGTACTAGCAGACCTACGAACTATAGAGCCAGAATTGGTAAAAAAAAAAAAAAATCGTTTAATTTTCTTAATCAGAATTTGATTATTTCATTCAAACTGCATATATTTTGGAGTTTATTCCACACAATAATAATAATAATATAATCTAATTTTTATAACTGAAAATAAAAAATTAAGATTCCAATTTCTTTACCTTCATTGCTCTGTATACTATGTGGTTGGAAGACTGCACCACCGTGTAGCAAAATCTCAGACTTTATATAAGATTGTGGAGATTGGAGGTAAAACAATAAAACAAATTAAACTAATTTTATTGCTACAAATGAGATCAAATAATATTGTGATGTGACATGCAATGCTTTCACTGCACACACGATATTCAAATGCACAAATGATTTGAATATTGCAGGCAATAAAAATTTCAAAATAAAGTAAGTCCATAATGTGATATCTCAATTATAAAACGTCATAATAATATGTCCCTTTCTAATATTAATCTACTATACATCTTTCAACAATATTTTTTTACTCTTAAATATAGATCTTTATTTTAAGATCTCAGTATTTTTATCCCTCAATTACATCACTGATTCAATCTAATCATGTTAAATTAGTAAAACCAATACTAAAATTTTCCCTAAAATTTTTGAATTAAAGAAAAAATATATTTAAAAGCAATGTGTTACATTTTACAAAAATTACCCCTTTTATGCGTAAAAAAGCAGCAGCTATTTATTTACAATTTCAACTACATTAAAATTTTCAGTAGATGCCCCTTCTATTTTTTTCATGTTTACTTAAATAAAAAACACACGCTAAGTAAATCACAAGTTAAAATTTTGATTATAATGCATGAGCATGAGTTTTTAATACCTGTCATTCATATATCAAAAACGTGAAATAAATACATTAAATATGAAGACTTGCATTACAAATAGGTGGCGGTCTCACGGGAAACATTGTTCTTTTTGATTGTTATGCGTTCTTGGAATTCTTTGTGAGTGTCAATCTGTCATTCTTAATTTGTCAACAAATAAAAAAAAAAGCATTTAATCAACACAAGTTTACTAAGATATTTAAGTTACCAGACAAAATATAAAAAAAAATATGTAACTGGTTTTGATATAATGTAAAACATGACCTTATATGTATATTTTTTTTCCCCTATATATTCTTCTATAGAAAATTTTAACTATAATTAACACTAGATATCATTAAAAATATATGACAGGTTAATTTTATTTGTTTGTTTTTCAAGGTTACTCTGATTTATTTTTAAATTTCAATAATATGATTAATTGATGTTGCACCAAGGTATAGTATATTTTAAGATTTTTATCCCAATCAAGTTTATATAATTTCTTAAAAATTGAGAGCAAAATGTTAAATAACTATATGTAATGAAAGTCAAGAATAACTACAACTACATGACCATCTGAATTCCATGGTCTGAAACGAAAGTTACAAAAATACTGGACAACGCACATCAAGGTAAAAATCAAGTCAACCCTTGCATATATAAAATTAAAGGTCGTGTTCTCGCCAAGTAGTGCCAAATGTAACACAGTCTCAACTTTTACTCGCATTATTTAAGTACGCTGTACTTCATGTTCATGGCTATATTTCATATTACTGTATGTATGAAATATAATTATGGTTTTTATAATGCTAATGTAAAAATATAATAGCTTCTGAAATTAATGATAAATTAAATATTAACAGGTTTCAGTTTTTATTACATAGCAGTAATATTATATCGATGAAATATAATGCATATTTTTATTTTTATTTATTAAATTATACACCATAAAAATGTAATACAATATTCTCAATATTTTTGTAAGGAAACAATTATTACTATACTATAATAGTATATATAATATTATTTTTAAAGTTGTCTATAAATATAACAATGTATAAAACTAATTTATTGTATGGTATATTGAAAGATTTTAAAAACAAACAAACAATATTTACACCCAGGTAAAAAAATAAAACATGTACCTTGACATGTTGAAATGTGTTTGATTTTTCTTTTATTCCAATTAAATTTTACTAACTAATTTAATACATTTTATACATACATATCATGACGCTATAGTCCCTTTCGGGGTAAGCCAACAACATAGATGGTTTTTAGCCTGACCTAGTGATACATATATAATTGTTTTTAACTTGAATATCTATCATTTGGTCAGGCTAAAAACCATCTATGTTGTTGGCTTACCCCGAAAGGGACTATAGCGTAATGATATGTAAGTATGTTTTAAATTATTTTGTAAAATTTAATTGGAATAAAAGAAAAGTCATACACATTTCACCACTATCAAGGTCTGTGTTTTATTATTAATTTTTTTTACGTGGGTGTAAATATTGTTTGTTTGTTTTAAAAATCTTTCAACAAAAAAAAAATGATGTATTTTTAATCTAATAAAAGTGCAATGTAAAACCGCCTGAAAACTAGGCAACTATTTGTGCATTTCTGTGTTGCAAGTTGCATAATGCAGCAGGATACAAGGCTTAAAATTTTCTTATTACTAAATTATATATTTTTTTATCAGTTCTATAAAATATTGACTAAAATGATGATTATAAGTATAAAAAGTTATCTTATTTAGGAATAGAAAGGACGTATGATATTATTAAAACATAGTATATATATTATTTCCCATTATTGTTTTATTGAGATAATAATTAATATTAACAAACTATAATATAATTAAACATGAAGTCAAATAATATAAACAACACTGATGCCATATTTAAATTACAAAACAGTCCAATATTAAATATGATTGTAAGGGATGTGAGAGAACATTTTAAATACTGGAATGTTTATAATATAATGAGAGAAGAGAAAAAAATGTTTGAGCACAATAATAATACAAATCAAAATCGTTATCCAACTGATCAAATATCCATTATAAAAAATAAGCTCATAGTGTCGTCATAATATTATCCCCAAATTCATTTTATATTAAATATATAAAATGGTTTAGGCAGCGTAGACTGCGGCTCCTCCATAGAGACCGTTGTATCCATATCCATAAGCGTGTCCGTAAAGTCCGGAGTAGGCAACTGGAGCGGCGGCAATGGCAGGAGCGGAGTAGCTGACGGCAACGGGGGTAGCAACATGCTGCACCACGGGGCTCACGGCGGCGTAAGCGTGGTTCTCAGCAGTGCTGTAGGCGAAGTTTCCTCCAAGACGGTCAGACTTGATGACAGCGCTGTCAAAAGCTGGGGCGCGAACAATGGCAGAGCCATAGGGAGAAGCGATAAGTCCAGCGCTGGCGCAAGCAGCCACGGCGGCGAAAACAATGAGGAACTAAACAAATAAAACAAATAAAATTAATTAATAAAATAAATAATAATAATGTTCTTATAAATTTGAAAGTATGGAAAACTTCAATTGTCGTAAAGTAAATTCTTTAGTCGTATAGAATGACATCACTGCATTTTTTTTAGTGCTTAAAAAATGAATAATTAACACTTTATCATAAGAATAATTAATTAATGCATAAAACTGAAATTGTATCCCGAATATTAATTGGTATCACTATAATCCACAGAAATGTAATAAGTATTGATATGAGTCTTACCTTCATGTTTATTAAGGTTTGTTTGTTGTCTGTTCTGGCAATGAACTGATGCTGTTACAAAGATCTTTGTGGCTTATATACCTCGCTGACTGTCCATAGAGTTGGATGGGCGTGAGATCACGATATACACTCAACCCCACCCATTTTAGCAATGCGTAGCTATACTCTCTGCAATATAAAATGTATTATAGTGGTGTGGTGCTCCCCATAGTAACTTACATTTTTCTGTTACTTGGATTTTTCTTAGCGGGAATGTTTAGAAAAAGGACCTTGAATTTTAACCTGTTAGAAAAAAATATATATATAGCAATTCATATAATAAATTTTATATAAAGCCAGAGGGGCTGACTTTTTTTTTTTTTTTTTTTTTTTTTTTTGTTAAATTATATTAAAAAAGATTATAACCCTCTCTTAAATTGAAGTATATGCCGTTTGGACGTTGGTTGTGATTTTTTTTTCTTCAGTCCAGTCCGCGTGAGCACAAGTGTTGGGCGTGTCCCAAGGTCACGGTTGCTTCCGCGACTATTTTTTTTTTTTTTTTTTAAGATCAAGCCAAGCAGCGGCAGCAGGTATTAAAAGAAAACTTACTTCCCAAGGTAAACTTGAAGCAAATGAACATAAAGGAATCACAAATTTTATAGTTTTTTTTTTTAATAAGGCATGTTCAAATTGATTTTTTTTTTCAATTGACATTTTTTTTTATTTAATTAAGTGTTTAAAAGATTATTGCAATTAAATCATTCCTTTGATATATAGAAACACATTGTCAAATTAATTAAATTATGATCATTTTATTTTAATTGTTGTGCAGTTACATCAATCGAGTTAATTACTTAACTACCATAAATACTGTGTGCGTGTGTGTGTATTATATATTATATATATATATATATATATAAACATTTTTTTTTTTATAATTTCTTCTTCTTCTTTTTACTTTTATTTTTGTTCTACGAATCGCCAGTTTCTTTTTATAGTTCATTATTAGTTACCGTGCTAAAACTGATTGACTTTTTTTTTTTATGAAATATTTTAACCTTCAAAATAACCTTTTTATAACTGGAAGATGCTCTAAAAGTTTTATCAAAATTAAAACAACAGAGACAACATAAAAAACGTGGATGGAAGATTGATTATTCTGGCAAGAAAAAAATACAAAGAAATACGAAGAACAAATGAAATAGAGTTGAAAACTAAAAGAAAAAAAAAAAAAAAAAAAAAGGAATTATTTTTAAATGTGCATGAAACAAATGAAATTTAATTAAGTTTGAAATGATTTTAGTATATATATTTTCTTCGTGTATTTAAGAAGGATTTCTAAGAAGTCATTATTTTAATATAATAATGATGTAATCCAAGATGCAATACGCATATCATATACATACAGCTTGCCATAAATGTTTGATATGCACTATTAACGTTTCAGCGAGATCATAGAGGCGTGGAGTAATCGTCCATAATATTCAAAAGCAACTATTACTGTCGTACATTCATCAATATAAAATCTGTGCTGCAACAATTATAACTTGCTCACCGAGCTGTTGAAAAAGTAAAAAAATATAATAATATGTATGTATACATAATAATAATCATAGATCGAATAAAAGTGAGATTGAATGTATATTATAATTATTTTTAGTCTAGCGTAACGAGCACTCAAAGAAGCAAGCATTTGAATATGTAATTTTTCTTAACCTTACTTACTTACTTACTTACTTACTTACTTACTTACTTACTTACTTACTTACTTACTTACTTACTTACTTACTTACTTACTTACTTACTTACTTACTTACTTACTTACTTACTTACTTACTTACTTACTTACTTACTTACTTACTTACTTACTTACTTACTTATTTGTAATCAATTAATATTTTGGTGAGTTTTTAAACTGAAAATTATTTTATCATATCTTTTAAGTTGTCCTTAATTTATTTTACGAAAATTGATATTTATTTTTACACTATGGTAATAAATTATCAACTTGTTTAAATATATTCATGGAAATTGTCAAATTTCAATTAACACAGAGCAACATGTTCAATATGTGTAATAAATACAATTGCATGCAGTCTTCATTAAAAATAATAATAATTTTTCTTGATCAAATTTATTGCACTTCAATAAAAATAGTACTACGTGTGAACAAGGCTCTAATAAAATTAGACTATAAAAATGAAATATAAAATATAAATAATGCAAATTTATACAACTTTGGAAAGATTTTTATTGTTTGTTATTATATAATACAGTATAATACTGTATATAACATCACATCAGTAATAATAATAAAAAAGGGGAAAAATTCAAGGACCTTGCAGATTCTAGCGGTTCTCCATATATGTGGAAAGTGGGAGTTGTTAGGCGTGGCTTTTGTCTGCAATTTTATTTCCTTCGTTCTAAATGATTTTATGATCGAGTAATAATCTCTAAAAAAGAAAAAGAAAAGAAAAACCTTTTTTTTAGCTAATACCTATATATCATATTAAATAGCTTTTAAAGTTATTTGTGTGTTATTTTAAATCCCTTAAAAACCACAATTTTCTGCAATAATATACTCTATTTCCATTAAAAAAAAGTATTTTACTCATATATATCATGTAGGCCTATTGCTGTTTTATTACTACTCCACGTATTAAACATAATAAAAATATATATACATCTAAAAGATAACATCATCCACACTAAATACGATTTATAAAACTTTTTTTCTTAAACTTTTATTTCAATTATTTAATAGTAAAGGACCTAGTTTACAAACTCTATTTTTATAGCCCATCCAACTATCTACTTTAAAAAAAAGCGTTCTTATATTATATATTTTTAAATACATTATACTTAAACTGAAATACACCCTAAAATATACCTAAATACACCTTCTCTTTCTAAGTTGCAAAAATTCTTATTCTAGTTTGGTACGCAGCCTAATCTAATAGTCACTGTATAAAGGAAAATTTCTCTCAAGACTCTCCTCACTCTCCCAAAACTCTTGTTTTTGTTTTTCTCCGCTACAATTATTGGCATCTCTACTTGAAGCACTTCTCTCAGTCACTTCAGCTCTCCCCGTGGTGGTAGTAGTCGAAGTTCTGGTTACAGGTGCCTCAGTAGTAGTAGTGGTTGAAACCACCCTCAAAGTTGTGGTTGATCTAGGACGTACAGTAGAAGTAACCACTGGCTGTGATATTATCGATTTTTGTGTTTTATGCTGTATTCTATGAATTACATGATGATGAATTACGGTTATTTTTTGTTGATTAGGAGTATGATTATGTTCATAAGAAGGATTAGAAGGTATTATTATTTTCCATGGTGAAGGTGTGGTAATAACATCTTGATGTCTGGTCCATGTTGATGGGGAAGGATGTTGCGAATTCTTATAGCTACTTTGTGCAGGCCATAAGGTAGTAGTAGTAGTGTGGGTGGGTACCGGATGCAAGGTCATTCTACCATGGTTCATGGTCATTGATGACGTACTTGTAGGACCAATCAAACGAGTATAAGAAACAGGGTATCCGGTTTGTTCATGATATTCATGCATTGTTACGTGACTTAGTCCACTTTTTAATAATATAATTAATAATAATATAAGCGTAGAAGTAAAGTCCTGTAACATAAAAAAATTATACATATGAAAAAGGGAGATTGATTTCTTATATAGTATAATGTATGGTTGATTAATTTCATATTCGTCTCGCATTTCACTTAAACTTATTTTTTTATTTAATTAAAAGTCAATTTTTTAAGATATAAAAATGTGGATAAAAAAATATATATTTATGAGACTACATGGAGGTAATTATTGTTTATTTATTACTTCATGTACAAGATTTGTTATGATAAAAAGAGACCGCGTCGTCAATGTTAAAATATATTCAACCAAAAAGTTGTTTGAGGTGTGCTGACGTGCGTATATAGGCACAACTTAAAGCGTTTAAGTCTCCCAGTCTCTCTTTCTCTCTCTCTCTCTCTCTCTCTCTCTCTCTCCCTATGCTGATTTTACATAAAAGGTATCAAATTCTCATGTATTTTAAGAAAAACTACCAGCAAAAAATGTGTGAATTTTAATTTTTATCATCAGTTAAATTTTCATTTTAAGTGATTTAATAAATTTATATAACCTTTGAATTACAGTATATATAATAAAAACGATACTTTTTCTCATCAAGGTAAAACTATATACTACTATAAGTAAGTAACAGTAGTAGTAGTAGTAGTAGTAGTAGTAGTAGTAGTAGTAGTAGTACTATTATATGATATAGTAATAAGGTGTATCCTGTGTATGGTTAAATGAACTTAAATGTATAATTCAATATATTATTAATAAATTTTATGCCTACTAGTTTGAGCTATGAAAAATTTAATTTGAATTACTATATGTTAGAATACAATTCTATTACATATTCTATTGTTATTCTATTACAATTCTATAGTATTAATTATTTAGTTTTAAAATATATACGAAAAATAATACTTGGAGAAAAAAAACTCACGACCCTGACGGACATACTTAAACTATTTATAACTCACATATTAGTTATAATATAATTTATTTTATATGTGTTACTCGTGTCTTATTTTATACGTCACAAATATATAATTATCAGTCCTTTAATTATATAAAAAAAATTGTAACATTGTCTAATTATATTACTATAAACTAATATTGAATTTCAAAACATTAAAACATCCGATATTTGATAAAAGTTTCATGGTCATGTGTCATGTCACATTTAATTATTCATTTATGCTATACATATATCACATTTTTATAATGTTGTAGACTTTGAAATACTGGAAAACCTGTACTATAGACGTTATTTATTATGGCAGCTCGTCAACCTTATTTATAATTTTGTTGTTAAAAAATAAAACCAATTTATTAAATTATTTTAAATTACCAATGTAAAATGAAAATAATAATAATAATTATAAAAAAACTTTCAAAAGATACTGTTAAATGTTTAGAACTCCTGTCGCAATCGAACTGATTATACTAAATTTTATTATCTTTATCTTTTTTCTTTTGCGTTATATAAAGCCAAAACGTTTTTTTTTTTTTATCAAAATACAGAGCTCCCTTGTACGTTCTTGTAATAAGTCATGTTTCAATAAATTAGCATGTATTTAAATTTAACTTTTCTTTTATTGTATTTGTAGAGAGAAATTCAATTCAAAATATCAGCGCGCCTGTGTGGCTGTGTGCACCTGCAATACATCTATGTTCATAAAGTTGCCTAACTTACAGGGAGTTATAATGTTTTTTTACACAACGAGCAAAAAATTTGATTGCATTATTGCAATCATTGCAAAATGAAAATATAATTCAGTGCGATCATTGATCAGACCATTAAAATATGACGCTTATATTTTCCGTTTACAATGAGAGTTTAGAATTTCACATTTACGTATAGATGAATATAAATATATTATTTATTTATTATTATTATGTAAAGCGTGCACAGAATCTTGGATCATATTTCATCAGAAATATAATTACTATACTGTACACTCTGATTCAATATTTAATGCAAAAAGCTGAGAAAATGCACGAAAATATAATTTATGAATTAAAAATTTCAAATGTAATGTTTTATTTGTCCTATATCCTATTCCTACACATTGAAATTTTAGTTCTAATTTTTAAAATAGCAATTACTATTTATTAGTCTATTACTATAAATGTTTTTTTTTGTTTTTTTTTTTTAATTAAAATTATTCTATTTTAATGAATTTATTGCATGGCATAACTTATGGCTGTAAGCTGCAACCTCTAGTTAAACCTTAGTTATGTTTTTTTTTAATTGTTGCAACAATCAAAATAAAAACAATTTAACTACGGTTTAACTATATAGTTAGTTAGCGTCGCAGCTTACGGGGGTTATTATAACATTTTTCTGTAAACAAAAATTGAGCATGATAATATTACCTTACAAAACAAAGACATATATCGTCTTACCTTCATGACTGTACAGCGGCGTTGCTGTCCGAAGTGGAACAGACTTATAACTTTGTCCTCACCCTCTTATATCATCCTACTCTATATATTATACAGTATAAAGTGCATAGCGTGATCAGAAATCCAATAATCGCGTGTTCGCATTGCAATGCAACTCTTATGCATTTTATTTGAGTTTTAAATAGATTAAGTATATAATTTAAATATAACGCAATACTTTCACTTATTCTTTCTATAAGTAAAATGCTTAATATAAATATATTCTCACATTCGAAGTTTGTACTTTTAAATTACACGAAAAAAATTGTACGGCGAACAGTGATTAATGGTTACCTAGAAAATAAGCAATGAATAAATAAAATTCTAGAAAGATCCAAAGTGAATATTATAATTACATCATGACCTTTTTTTAGAATTATATTCACTCGATTTTTTTCTTCTTCAATGATTGATAAACTTCATTGGTGGAGTGCGCTATAGCTACTAACAGCTCTAGCTATCTCTTGTTGGTAGCATTGCAGAACTTTTTTTTTTAACTGTACTTAAGGGTTGTATTCAGATGGCTTGTATTCACCAAATCTAAAAAGAAAACTTCCAAACTTTATGATGCTATTGGAAAGTTAATAGTAACAGGATAAAATTTTCAGAACCCGTGACTATCAGATATAAGAGAAAATAAATATTGATATTAACATGGGCTCTTATGGGAGTAAAACTTCAAAAAATCATAATTCAAAATCAAGCATCGAGATCCCACGTTTTTTTTTTTTTTTTTTTTTTTTTTTTTTTTTTTTTTTTTTTACATTTTTGAAGATAATATACTTTATTCTAATGTATCCCTGTGCAAATTTTCAGATTTTTTCTTTCTTTACAACTTTTTAGGCAAATTCCTTAAAAGCCGATTTTATCAACGAGATCATAAAATTGTAAGTGAGAAATACTGAATACACATAAATTGTTTAACGATTATATTATATTTAAGACTTTTATTTTTAAGCAAATTTTTTAATACTTGCAGTATTTCCATTTTTATTTGTTTGGCTTAATTGGCTTATAAAAGATCATCACTTTGAAATGAATTCTATAAATGCTTATGAAAGTGGTAATTCAGATGAGTTTGGTCGCATTGTTCCAATATACATGGTTCCGTTTTCGTTCCTATATAAGAAAGAACATTTTATTCTGTTAATTGAAATGAAATTTGTATGTGTATAATAAATGTAAATATAAAATGAACCAATCGATAAGGCCTAGGCCTTGGTTGGATTTCTGTATATGAGTTTTATATATATATATATATATATATATATATATAAATCCTTATCACAGCAGTAAAAATTCTCTAATCTGCAGCCTTGAGCTTGCAATTTTGCATCCCCCCTTTTTTGTATTTATTTTAAAGATTATCGCGTATTATAACTTTTAATATAACGTGCTTTAATTATAATAATCTATTACTTTTTCTTTGATTTGCATTTTAAACGGAATTTTTTTTGTTTTCTTACATTTATATATTATAAAATGCTTATAAAAAGTTATTTAGAATAATGATAATAATAACTATTTGTGCTTGCTCAATTTCCCCCCTTCCCTTCTTTAAGTTATTTGCAATTTTTGTGCAGGATATTGAATAATTGCATTATTATAAATTGTTACTATAAAATAATTTCATTATTGCAATGAAGAGGAGCTTCAAAAATTAAACTTTTTTTTTTTATAACAGTAAAATTATTCTTTTATTACCTAAAGAAGAATACATAAAATATATTTTTAGCAAAGCATGAATGTAGGTATTTGAAAAATTAGTACAACAGTTTGAAAGTAAATGGCTTATAGCTTTCCAGTGAGCTCAGGAACAGCCTTGAAGAGGTCTGCGACAAGTCCATAGTCAGACACCTGGAAGATAGGGGCCTCAGGGTCCTTATTGATGGCAACAATGGTTTTGGAGTCCTTCATACCAGCAAGATGTTGGATGGCACCAGATATTCCAATAGCAATGTATAGATCCTGAAAATAATATATTAAATTGAAATAAACTGTGATAAAAACACACACACACACACACACACAAACACATACTTTGATTTATAGAATATTACGATATGATTGTTTCCTGTGATTAATTGCACTTTTTTTTAAACTTTTTTTTAAAGGTGTTTATAATGTAGCTTTGGACATAAATAAATTATTACATTTTCAAGGTGGATTTATGTTCTTTTTTTGTTGGGGGGGGGGGGGATGAAACAAGTCTAGACAAACACATTAACAACTTTAAATTAAACTAAAAATAATCACAATAAAAAAAAATGTTGCTCTATTGTAATATATTTTTGAAGTATGAGGCTATGAGAATTGATTGAAAATATCAAATTAAGTTTAATATGTGTGCTACGTTGTAAACTACCCCCCCTCTACTTCTCTACTAAATATGGCTGCTGTAGGGTGCATAGGAAGCACACTACTTGGGCTAGGGTCAACATGTTTAGGGAATATTTTTACCCTACTATACTATAGTGAGTAGGGTGAATTTGGGGTACTGCCATGATGAAATTAATATGATTGTGAATTTGTGATACTTACTGGGGCCACAATCTTTCCAGTCTGACCAACTTGAAGGTCATTAGGGACAAAGCCAGCGTCTACGGCAGCACGAGAAGCTCCAACTGCAGCACCCAGTTTGTCAGCAAGATCATACAGCAACTTGAAGTTATCTCCAGACTTCATGCCACGGCCTGAAAAATATAAATGTCTCTTTATTTTGGTGTGCATTAATTGCAATGAATGAACATGTTATAGAGTACATTGAATCTAAATAATAATAAATAATAATAATAAAAAAGCATATCGAAGGGATTTTTTGATGTAATTTGGTTAATTCAAAATATTTTGTCTTAGTTTTAAATATAATTATATATACATATTTTAGGAAAAAACAAACATTGCAGTTGGTATATAAATGTTAAACGTAGAAAGATTAGAGCACGTTAAATTAAAAGATAATGAAATGCAAATAATCTCTTCAAGTTTTATTATCTTTCAATAGAACATGCTCTAATCATTCTATGTATGTACTGTACTATTTTCTTGTATAATTTCCTTTTTAACATTTACCGGTAGGCTATATAATTTTAAATACTTAAGAAATAATAAATATTACAAAAAGTTCTAGCGATATGTCAATAAATTGAATAAAAAATACATTTAAACTCACACAACAAAAATAAATAAATAATTTAGATCATACTCAACTTCTCTGAAGAATTTATAGTGCCAAAAGTTAGCCTACATGTACCTATCTCGAAGCTAAAAATGTTTTTATTGAACTATGGGACTCTTCATTATACTGTGTAGTAAGAGTCCTATAGTATCTTATTACTATCGTAAAAGCCCATTTCCTCTATCCTTTTCTTTTAACATTTTCAAACTGCAATGGTTCAATTTTCTTAATAATATCTTTTACTAATACTCTAATATTGTTACTATTTCTTTTTAATAATTTTTGCATGATTAAATAGAGAATCTCAAATCTATATAAAAACAACAACAACAGCCTCGTCAACACCAACAATTCTCACCTCCACTGATGACAACCTTGGCACTGGTGAGCTCTGGTCTGTCACTCTTGCTCAACTCCTGCTTGATGAACTCAATCAGGTCAGACTTGTAACTTCCTGCGGCAGCAGCCTCAACTGCTCCACTACCACCAGCATCAGCAGCTGGCTCAAAGTTGGTGCCTCTCACACTCACCACCTTGATAGGGTCCAGGGACTTGAGGGTGAGTACAGCATTACCTAGCAGTACAATATAACATGTCAATGCAGATATACTGTTATCACTTTTACTTAGGTACTGTTTTATTCAAGTAAGCAATGAGATCATTTAAGCTTGAAGTTCAGGTATATCGTATATGATACTATGAATCATTTAATGCAATCATAATGTTTATAAATGAAAATTAAAATATAAAACATTGATTAATTTTGTCAATAGAAAAATAGTAGGTGCTTGAAGGTGTACCAGGTATGTACAGCTCTTGCCAAAAGTTTGAGAACAATTTGTACAGGCAACCTCTATGCTATCTTTATGGAAAACGCTGTGGCCACCGCTGCCCCGTTCTTAAACTTTTGGCCAGAGCTATACATACATACATGGGGCCCCCAATTACATTTAATGATACATGTATTGTCAATTTTTCTTTACCTGCATAGATGGTTCTAATGAAAGTGTCAGGTCCTTTGATGCCAATGACATCAGACACAGGTGAAACGTCAAGTTTGGCTGCTACTCTTGGCAATAGAGCTTTGCCGAATGCAGTGGCACCAGCAATAATGTGCGTATAATTGAACTGTTTTTGTGTGGCAAGAATCAGGGGAGTGAGGGACTCTGGTGTAAATCCATGGAAAGCTTGGTCATCGGCAACAATAACCTTAGCTACTCCAGCTGCCTTTGATACTTGTTCTGCAACCTACAATAAGAACGAGATATGGTTACATAACATGCATACATAACTGCAGTGCAGATGACGTATTGATTTCAACCATAGATAAGCAGTAATTTAATACTTACTGATGCACATTTGGTACCAGCAACAAGAACAGATACTTCTCCACCAATTTGTTTAGCTGCAGTTAATGCATTTAGAGTAATTGGAGTAAGTTTTTCATTATTGTGCTCAGCTATAACTAGGGTACTCTCAAAGCGTTTCAGGAATGCTGAAAACTATTAATAACATTAGTGTAACAGCACATATTTTAATATCTAATCATTCCTTATTACCTGAGATGACTGTAGAACAGTCTTGGAGCGTGAAAGTAACATTTTATTAACTAAAATCCACTAAAATTAAGGAATCTTTCCGACCTTTTGAAGCGAACTTTAACCCCAACTGGAGCTGAAAGAAACAGCTGTAGGAAAAGCGACACCTGGTGGACGATTAAAAAACTAAAGTTTTGGATTTGCGCAGTCATTCAAATTCATTGATTGCAGCGGATTGCTGTCGATGGCAAAAAATGGCATTATCTCATATTCATAACTAACTATAATAATCGCATGCTTATTGTTTATAGCATATGTTCCCTGACTCGACAGGCGCACAAACATTGTGCGCTATTCAAACATTATTGAAAATAATTTTTAAATAAATTTTTAGATAAATAGCATCAAATAATATAAAGAAGTATACGGATCCAAGATCTAATTAAGTTTTGAAAAGGGTGTGGGCTATATAAAAAAAAATGTAAATTATAAATACACTATCACTATATAAATAAACACATTTTTATTCTCAATAAAAAAAATTAAAAATTCAAACAAAACAATACACCAAAAATTAACATTAAGTCTGAATATAAATATAATCAATCTGAGAGCTGTTCTTTGCTCGGAAGTGATTTATCTTGGACAGGCAACTTCTTGAGGGTCACTGCTATGTCTTTTAATTCTGCCAGACCATCTTCTAGCTCTGACTTAGCTTGAGCTTGTTGTTCTTCATCTGAACCTCCCAGTAACTTCAGGACCAGATCTGAAACAATTAAGACTCTTGTTAACATACAAAGATAGCAAATAAATAAACAATTTCTTTATTTTTTTATTTCTTATAAATACCTGTCAATTAAATTAATAGCTTGACTTCCCAATTTCCAATTTTTTAAATCTATGTATGTTGTTCTAATGATGTTTGTAAACCCTGTTCCCTTGCTCTAAAAAAATGCGCAATACCATTTAAAAAGCATTAGGTGATCGTCCATTTTTTATGGTTTGGTGCACAAAGAACAGGGTTTACGAACATAATTTCTATTATCTATTAAGAACAGTATGATATGGGTTTGGATTTATTTGTGAACATTAATCACAATTCCTATTTAATACTATTGCACTGACAAACAGTACCATAATGTTTATGAAAGCAAAATAACAATTTTTAAGACCTAGTAAAAAAAATTAATAATAATAATCTTAAACAACCCCCCCCCCCCCCTCTCATATGGACAAGTATTGACTAACAAAGAAACAACTGTGATTTTGATCACATTGACTTCTGTTTGTTTTTTTAATGTAGTACGCATCCCGCAATGTGTCTTTTATGCAAAATAGGACACAAGTCGTAGTTATCAAAAATTTTGACAATAAATATCCCTTCATAAATACATCGTTATCTCATTCACTTAATAGGGGAGTTCCTCAAGGATCTAATATGGGTCCTTATATTTTTTTGTTAGCTAATAATGACATAAAGGATCATCTCAAAACAGGCACAGTCATAGTATATGCCGATGACACCAGCCATCTTTTAAGTAATGAGAGTCAAGATTTTGTATCTATTACTAAGGAGGCAAATATACAAACCTCTCATATGCTTAAGTATTGTGAAGAAAATTCACTGGTTGTCAATGAGAGTAAAACTAAATATGTAATTTTCCATACTGTACATAATAAAAAAATTCCTGAGATCTTGGATATAAAAATAGGTGATACTATAATTGAAAGAGTACACAGTATGTGTTTCCTTGGTCTCACTGTCAATGAAAACTTATCCTGGTTTGAACATATAAATAAAATCTCTTCTAAATTGAGCTCTGCATGTTATCTATTAAAAAAATTATCAAATGTTATACCTGCCTCATCCCTTAAATCTGTATACTTTGCTCATTTTCAGTCTAGATTGCAATATGGGTTGGTCTTTTGGGGGAGCTCTACACATACACACAGGATTCTCTTGTTACAAAAGAAAGCCATTAGAACTCTGTGTAACAAACCTTTCAGAGAATCCTGTAGGGGATTGTTTGCCCAAAATCGTATACTAACAGTGACTGGTCTATATGTTGTTGAAGTTATATGCTTTGTTTACAAGCATCCATGGTTCTTTACAAGAAACGTGGATGTTCATCAACATATGACCAGATCAAGCAATCTAATTCATAATGAATCTAATAATCTGACACTTACCACTAAAAGTCCTAAAAATCAATGTACATCAATTTACAATCATCTTTCAAAATTCTTAATATCCCTAAATTGTAATAATAAAAATGTGAGGAACATAGTTGTCGATTTGATGTGTAAATGTGTCTTGTATAACTTAAAAGAGTTCTATGAGATTGACGCTGAATTATTTATACAAATATTTCAAAACAAGCACAAAGTTGCAAATTTGTGAGTTGTAGTAGAGGAGGGACTATTTTTGTATATTCTGTAAATATTTATTTTGTGTGTTTGTTTTTTTTTTCTCCTTGGACAAGATCTATATTACTGTATGTAATCTTCTGATCAATAAACTTATTTATTTATTTATTTATTTATTTATTTATTTATTTATTTATTTATTTATTTATTTATTTATAATACATTGAAACGGACTCGGATGTGAGCTCAATTGCTTTAAGTCGGTCTCAAAATAGTTGCTCCTTTATCAGGGGGGGGGGGGGGAGGGAATCAATGTCGGATACTAATAAAAACATTATTTTGCAACTCACCATGATATTTCTGAAGAAAGGTATAAGTGTCCACAGGTAAGCTTGGCTTGAGAAATGCTAGGATTGCAGAGACAAACTTGCCCGATGCGTGTAGAGGTTGCTGAGTTGCTGCTTGGAAGAGCAGAAGAGTGGTAAAGTGAAGTGCCAAGGCTGGCTCCTGACATTGATTCAGTTGCTCTAGTAGAGACATACGGTGGGTTAATAGTTGTTGTCTGTAAGAAAGAGAATATCATAGCAAAATTAATACACAGTCATCATTATGTATGTGTCAATTTATGTAAGTCAATCATGCATTTTGTGAACTGCACAAAGAAAAACATCAAAGACTGTTGAAACAGGAAGATTTTTTTTTTATATACTGTATAATACAACAAGTCTACTAAAACAATAGGATTGAAGTGGGATGAGAGAAATTAGAGCACTGAAAATTAATACAAAGCAAAATCTCTAATTTTGATAGTTAGTTAGTTTGATTTGATGTCTAGTGAATTAATTTGAATCCCTGTCCCATTAACTATCACAATTAGATAATTTCACTTTGCATTAATTTTCAATACACAGTGCTCTATCCTATTATTTAGTATCATTAACCACTATGTTTTTTCATATAACAACACCAAGTCTGCATACAAATTTACTAAAGTATAGAAATAATCATACCACACAAACATGCTTAAAAAATCATTAATTTGTCATAATTCTACAAATGAAAATTATTCTCAATTTAAAACCATGCTTGACCATACCTCGTGTTCCTTCTGTAGACATGAAAAAAAGTACACAACATATTTCCTAAGTTTTTTTGTTTGTTTGATACAATATAGAAAATAATTGATCACATTCCTAACACTAAATTTAACATTTTAAAGAATGTATTTTTTTTCCAACGAGAGTTAAGCAACATAATAATATAATGAAATAATTACATACCTTTCTTTCTTTTTATCAGGTTTCCTAACCACCACATCACAGGCTCCAGGAGCAAGAGCACTGTCAACTGCAGTGTACAAATCATCCACAGAACTGCCAGACACTGCTTTGTGCAGAGGAGCGAGTGCCTGACGTAGTGGAGCAGGAAAGTCTCCCAGCAACTTGGTGCGCAACTGATTAAAAATACATCATAATTAATACATCTCATTTTAATTATTTGTCAATAATGAAGAAGACAAAAAAAGGGGGAAGGGTAGGAGTATTTTATTTCATATTCTAAAAAAATAGTTGTCCTGGATCGATTGATATGCAAATTTTTAATTTTTGAGTTCATTAAGTATTTTGAATTAATTTTTGAAAATTGAAAAATGATGTCACGGTCAGTAACTTATGCATAGGAAAAAGTTACATACCAACTGTGATTTCATTTCGTGACTTTAAAAATTAATTTAAAATACTTAATGAACTTAAAAATTAGAAATTCATATATCTATCAATTCAGGACCATGTTCTCCTTTAGAACATGCATTATTCCCTAAATATGTTTGCCTTCCTCATCATAGCACTTTTCTAACAATATTGATAAAGTGGTTGAATTTTTTTTTATCTTTACATGAATTACATTACATATGGCCAAAGAATAAATAACTGTAAAAATCATAAATTCTCACCTCTGGAGTAACATTCTTAGCCTCCGGTGGTGCTGGATGAGCTAAATGTTCCTGACAAGCAAAACTAAAGATTTCTCCTGCCAGTTCTGACCCCAGAGTTTTCAACAAGTACTTAGTAAGTCCTTGTTGTGTATCTGTATCACTCTGAAGGTGCTTCAATCCTTTCTCAAACATACGTAAACTCTGCAGAAGTGAGGAGAGGCGTTCTTGAAGTTCTGCATGAGTTTGACGTCTAGAGTGAGCTTGAGATGCCTTTGTTGTTTCTGCAATCTGTCGAGCTGTGCTTAGAGCTGCTTGTTGTAATGAACTGTAAAATATAAAAATAAAAATATGATTATTGAAAACATTCTTTATGTTCCAGTAGTTAATACAGTGTGTAGATCTAGTATATAGTTAACAAAATACAATACTAGTTTAAAAGTCAATGAGCATTCATTCTCTATTCAATTCTATCATTGTGTCTCTTACAGTAATTAAAGAATTTGAAAGAAAAAGTTAGGACAAAACCAGCAAAGGCCTTACTAGTTACCATAGAGAAAAGAGTCGCCCATAGTTTTTTTTGAAATCTTGCCATTACAGAGATAAAAACTAACACGTTAGATAGCATTTTGCACTAAACTCCAAAAGAAATGGAATATGTTATGCCTACATTAGTCCTTACAGACTCAGAGAGAAACATGGGACTCTCTTCACTATAGTAAGGCCCTTGCTGGTTTTCTCATATCTTTTTCTTTCAAATATATCATACCTAATAGCAATAGTTTATTTTCCTTGATATTTCTTTACAGTACGTACTTTTTTTTTTTTTTTTTTTTTTTTTTTTTTTTTTTTTAGTAATACAATTTCCCATACAGTTTGCTTTAATTATAAAAATAAAAACTATTTCTTTGCTTTTGATTTAGTACACAAAACATAATAAGGAAAATTCAATCCAACTCACGGCAACAAGAATGCAGCAATTTCCTCCATAAGTTCTTCAGGGCAGTCAGCAAGGCTAGACTGAGTCTTGAGTTCTTTCTTAATATCCTGAATTAAAACAAGCTGTAAAACTGCAGGTTTGTTGCTACTGCTGCTGGGAGTATTGTCCTCATCATCTGAGTCCATGTCAGCAGCTCGACCTCCTCTCTGCTTCTTTTTTGTGGAGCGAGTTTTGGTTTCTCTACCCTATAAATTTTTTTGAAAGAGATTAGAGATCTGAACTTTTAAATATAATATTTGCACATTTTGTTTTCTAATCAATTCAAGTCCACTTATTGATAAGGTGGATTTGAATGTTTTATAAATATGCTAATTTGAGCTTTGTTGATAAGTGGACTTAACTTATTTGAAAACAAACTAAACGGTTATGAAATAATTACCTGAGTGCCACCACCACCTTTTCCTCCTGTTGCTTTCTTTCTTCTTTCCTCTCTCTTGTCTGCCTTTGAACCTCCCATATCATCATCTTTGTCCACTTGTCCTTTGCCACCCATTGCTTGGATTCTATTCTCAGCATCTGCTTGTGCCAGTCTGCCTGATGTTACAGCCTGAAATCACATACACATGAAATCATGTACTAAACCTCAAATATAAACATGCATAAAACCTGTAAATTTAGGGGGGTGTTTTCATTCATGTTAAAGTTGGCATCATAAGTGAGTACTACATAACATTGGCCGGTATACGAAAATGGCACATTTTTGCCAGTTTAAAAATACTTAGCAATTTTTTTGAGAGCATTGATGCTGTTAACAGGTTGAATTAGTACCTCAATAATGCAAGAAAAATAATAATAACCAAAAAAATAGCCAATTTTCCAAAGAAAATAGCCAAAAACTATGTTTGTCATATGCTGAGCAATGTTAATTATTGCTCAAGAAGAGCATCGAAAAGCACTCAGAAGGACGTCATGCGTACACACCCTATATATTACAACAAAAGAGATTTTCTTGAGAGAGAGAGAGAGAGAGAGAGAGAGAGAGAGAGAGAGAGAGAGAGAGAGAGAGAGAGAAATCATACCAAATCCATAGTAGTACACATGATTGATGATTGTGATAATATTTTTTACCTTTTAAATTCAGCACCAGTTTTTCCCATGGGAGTTACATTGCAAATTTAGTGTGAGGTTTTGGATGGCAAAATATATTATTACAATCATATCATTGGGTTAGAGCACAAACCACAAACCGTATATCTAACAAAAGCAACAAAGTTCAAAACAATAAACCAAAATATAAGAATTTTTACTTTGCTGCTTTTGTAGATACCTATACGGTTTGTGCTCTAGCCCAGCGATATGTGTACACATAATGAAAACTTTCATACCTCCAGAGCTCTCTTCTGAACTAGAGGCTGCATAGCAGTTGATAAACTTGATATAAGTTGTCCAGGTACCACCATGCAACCACACATGACTCTAGGAGGAGTTACAGACTGTTTGCCTCGTTTCAATACGGCTTCTACAATCTGACCTCCATCTTCTTCAGAAAACACCGAAGGAAGTAAAGGCTGCAACAAAAAAATAAATTTATTATCTGCTGAACACTATATTTTTTATTTATTTTTATCTGTTTGTATATGTTTATTAGTATTTTTTCTGAGTCTTAAGGTGTTTTCACATACAAAGTTTTTTTTTTTTTTTTTTCATGGCAATTTGCATAAAAAAATGTGTGTGATACCTAAATATTGTTATGAAAATTGTCATGCAAAATAATAATAAAAAAGTACAGTATTTTATTTCATATATAATATTACCATCAAATCAAGCCAGGTTCCTGTAGCAAGTGCTTCCTCTAGAGATGCTTCTACTTGATCAACAAGTGCAGGTCCAACAGCACAGGATGAAAGGTATAACAGTTTATCAGACTGGAAGTGTCTTTTAATGAATCCACTGGCATCAGATATACCAAGACGTCCCAAAGCATCATATTCTGTTTTGGGGGAAAAAAATCCAATTCAAAAAAATTTATTATTTATACACTTATTTATTATTTTTTTTTTTAACCCACTTACCAAGGTAGCCATTCTGTCGATAGAAATTATTGACCCAATCACTCTGACACTTGCTGTAAATAGATGGTACAAACAGGCTATTGGACCCCTGTTTGCCTGTCAATATTCCAGATACTTGCTTGGCCTCACGTAGACTGTCAAATATAGCTGTCAAATAAAACACATTATGATTATTGTCAGGAAAATGTATTATTACAAAATACGGTACATACTTCAATACTTACAGAAGAAAAGTCTCTCCGATAGGTTGCATACAGTTAGTAAGCTAGAGATTGGTGTAGGTTTAGTAACAGCACAAAGAGCTCCTCTAAGTGCAGCTCTACAGCGTGCAACAAATCTTTCAGTAAAAATAACTCGAGGATCATGGGGATCTTGTTGGCCTTGAATACTACGTCCCAGTTCTCGTTCTACCAGCTAGAAATATGTAATTATTTAACTTTCTTTGTTTTTTTTTTTTTTAATCAGAGGATTAACATATTGAGGCTCTTAATTGAGGCTAAACTACACTTCTACTTTTAGCAGGTTTGCCTACTTTCACTCATCTACGATTATTGGGATAGCTACAAAAACATGCATCTACATTTATCGCGACACCAGATAAAAAAAAAACTTCTACGCCTGTTTTCTTATGTATAGAAGCGTTTTTTTTTTACCTGTTGTCATGATAAATGTGGATGCGTTTTTTTTTTTATGGCTATCCCGATAAACGAAGAGGTGTTTAAGTAGGCAAACTTGCTAAAAGTAGAAGAGTGGTTTAGCCACAACAGCATCAATATTATAGGATACTAACCGATTGTAAATAGTCCCCAGGTAAATCAAACTGTCGAGTTAAATCTCCGACATTTATTGTTCCACTTTCTTGTAAAGTATCATTGATTTGTGATGCCAACTGATGTAGATAGCTGGAATGTAACAGTTGTCCAAGGATAATCGAACATCCAGTTTGACTGTTCCTTACTAATTCATGAGCTCTAGCTTCAATATGACTTAAATCCACATTTAGAGTATGAGCCAAGTCAACTAAGTTCATCCGACCTGAGGGAAAAACTTATATGAGTACAAACTAAAACATATAACCCAATTTTATTTTACTGTTAATACATTACCTCCATTAACATAAAGCTCATCCTGAATTTCTCTGGATAATTGCTGTGGCGTGACATATTCTTTTCCATCTGTTGTGAATATGACATCCAATAACTTTTCTTTCAAAAGTTGTGTTACGATGATAACACAATTTCGCTCTGACAGTCTGGGAACAAAATAACATAATAATATTAATTAAATATAAAAGATAATTAACTCTTAATTTTTACTGATTTTTAAGCACTGGGTAAGAAAATAATAAAGCAAAATAAATGTTGTTCTTTACAAAAAGGGGCGTAACAGACAAAACAGAAATTGCTTTTTACTATTTTTATGGACAATGCTCTTGTTCTACTGAAATGACTGATACAATTTATCAAAAGATGCATATCCATATATCTATAAATTGTATTATTTTACCTCTGAACTGTGGAGCTAAGCTGAGCTCGTTGAAAATCTGCTGCCAAGCGTTTAACTTCATCCCACTCGACAGCTGACATTTTGAAATGTTGGCGATTTATTTTCGATGCAAGCGCCAAGTGCTGCGTGTTGCTTTTTTGTACTACTCCCCCCCCCCTCCCCCTCCAATCCCTCCCAAAATTAATAAATTTTGCGCTATGCGCTCTTTTCAAAAGTTGGCAAATATGGGAAATTTTTTATTTTTTTATCCATTTAGTTTACAAGTTTTAGCTCGTTAATTAATAAATGAGAAAAAATTTGGTTGACATAATTTGTTAAAAAATTAAAAATAGAATTCCATACAATTATAAATGTTATAATATTGGTATAAAAAAAAAAAAAAAATAAAAAAATAAAAAAAAAGGAAACAATATATAATTTGATCAGAGGGAATGACAAATATATTTTAGGCTTCCATAAAAAAGGAGAAAATTTATGTAATATCCCCCAGTAAACCACAGCTTTTGCACAAGTGGATTACAATTTGTCCGAGTGAAGAACCTCACTATATTATATAGTGCTGTTCGTAAACCCTGTTCTCTTGCACCAAAAAATGCGCATTCCATTTAATAACCATAGGCGATCGTCATTTTTGGTGCAGACGAGAACAGGGTTTACGAACAGCACTTATTAGTAACGTCAGATGAGCTGCTGGGCCTACTATGGGAGTGACATCTTAAATCCAACAGTTACTTTTGCAATCCACACATTGAAAAAAGCTCCTAGTTTACTAGGCTGCTAGGATGTCCACGTGCTTCAAAAATAATAACAAAAAATATATATATTAGATAATTGTACACATTTATTTGCAATTATTTACAATTCTGGAACTTAATTAATCATTTAATTTTCCTTTCAAAATAATAATAATTAAAAAAAACTTATCTGTATTAATAAAATAAAGGATACCTGAAAAGTATAATATGACTATAAAAAAAAAAAAAGACACAAATATTTATATTCAAAAAGCACAAATTGACATTAAAATGCCTCAGATTATCTTACCCTCTTGCAATGATCTAGTATTTTTTTTTATTTATTTATTAAACACATTGCGTGTACAACATACATCTAAACATTCAACTCATAAACATTACATATAATATCAAGATCAAATAACAGTATTATACATGTTGATCAGTGCCCTCGGCATAGTAGGCCATACTTAAATGTCTCCTAGAACATGTGAGGAGATGATACTGTTCACATGACATCCCACACAAGGAGCAGATACAATTATTATTACAAATATGATATTCTTTAGTGTTACAAATTTTGTGATGAAAACCGTGTGCCGCGTAGCGGGTGATAATATTACGATTCCTCTGATTTGAGTTTTTCCATGTATCATTTTTTAAAGCTGGTGTATTATAAAATGATAGATTAATATCATCGGTTTTATTTTCTCTAATTTGAACAAACTTAATAAAATTTTCAGTTTCTGGCAAATTAAATTTTAATCTCAGCTCCCGTACATAAAACTCCTCTCCTGAAAGTTCATAAACTAGTCTAGATTTTGTATATTTTGAGAGGCACATTGCTCTCTTAAGAAAACGAGATTTTACAGACTCTAATAAGTTGAAGTCTGTGATGGTTAGATATGACCAGAAAATCTCTATTCCATAAGATGCTACAGGTGATATTTTCAGGTGAAAAAGTTTTATGGCCGTTTTCAGAGATAGCAAATGTACGTTTGATATGGTGAAGGATGCTGTGATGGCACTTTTGCTTCTATCTTTGACATGAGCTGCAAATGTCTTGCCTGATTGCTGTAAGGTAATACCTAGATATTTAAATGAGCTTACAAACTCCAATTTAGTTCCATTACAGTAGATATTTTCCGGAGGAGGGTTTGTTTTTGGGCGGCCACCACTTGCATATTTAAACTTCATTATTTTTGTTTTATTCGCATTTATTTTTAACCCATTTAGAGAGGCCCATTTAACTAATTTATCCAAAATTTTCTGTAATTTTTCTAAGTTTTTACATATAATAGCCAAATCATCAGCATAGATACTGAGAAAGATCTCAGGATCATCTGCTATTAAATTAACAATTTCCTCGATTATAGTTAGTATATCATAGGTTAAAAGGTTGTACAAAAGAGGACTACTCGGGCCCCCCTGCAAAACTCCATTGCTTTGCAAGATAGGGTCCGAGAGAAGTAAACCATCATTTACAGTTACAAAATTGACTTCCAGTAGCAGGGCCAGAGCAACAAGTATTTCTTTCGGAAGCTTTTTAGTTTCGATAAGTTTACTTAATAATAACTTTCTATCAACCAGGTCGAATGCTTTTAGAAAGTCAATGAATAGCACGAATGTACAACTTTTTGGTTCAGCTACATCTTTTAAAATCTGAGCATGCAAATATTTAACGGCTTGAATTGTTGATCTGCCTGGCATAAACCCAAACTGTATATCTGGGATAAGATCCTTAGTGCAATCAAAAACTCTCTTACAAATAACTTTATCAAACATTTTGAACATGATGTAACAGTTTGCAATTCCTCTATAGGAGTTAGTGGACAGAATATTACCTTTACCTTTATACAAAACTTTTAAACGAGACTGTTTCCAGACTTGAGGTAATTTCTTATTTTCAATACATAGATTAAAAAAGTTAGCTAAACAGTTGCCCGAAAGCAAACCCCAGACAGCAATATGTTCCTTTGAAATACAATCCGGGCCAGCTGCCTTATTATTTTTCATGGAGTTAATAACAGAATTTAATTCCAAGGTAGAGATAGGTTTAAAAATTATATCCGATGAATAATTATCTATTAAACTAATTAAATTCAATGAATCTTCTGATGAAAGATTCTTACAGTTTAATATCTCTTTAAAGTGATTCTCCCAATCATGAACAGGAATGGGACATTGGACATTTAGAATTTTGTCTTTTTTAAGATATGTATATGGAACGCTTTCCGCAATTGAAACTAAATTTTCTTCATATTTAATTTGAAATAGATCCCGTTTTACATTGAGTAATTTTATATATTCTTTTTTAACTAAATTGAAATGAGTAAGAAGTTGCTTATCTTTAAATCTACAAGCTCTTAATTTAAATAAAAGGTGTAACACGTATTTCCGGAGAAGAAAAGCTTCCTGATCAAACCACGATGTATATTCAATTTTTTTAAAGGCATTTTTTTTTTTTCTTCACCTTAAATTTTCAGGCTCAATTTACTATTCACAAGGAGCGATTATTTTCAACATGCAAAACCAATAATAATTGATAATATTGCACATTGATAATATTGCAGCATGTAAACACACCATATGAGTACTAAATATGTATTGCGCCTCTTATAATTTTTGTGCTTAAACAGTTCACCTATTACCGTTTTTATACTATATTCTACTTATAAACATTTTAGACTGGTCCATATTTCTCATTTATTTTAAGTATGATTCACATATTTATTTACTTGTTGTAATGTTGCACAGCAAATTGTTAAATAACATTGTTTTCAATGGGAATAATAATTTTTCTGTGCAGTTACAAAAATTAATTAATAAACATAAAAGTGAATACAGCACCTTTTATAATTTTCCCCCTCTATTATTTTTCAAGGACCATCTCTAATAGTTTACGTCCCAACAAAATACCAAGTACTCTTACCAAATTATTTGTATATTGTTGAAAACCCACACTAAAATAACATGATGTTTAAAATGGCAATCATGACCTTTCAACAATATATATATATAAAAAAAAAAAAAAAAAAAAAACTTATAGGGCAAGAATACTTGGGAATTTCTATAATGTACTTTATTATTGTCAGTTCAAATATCTGAGGCCCAACATATTCAATCACATACACTTGTAGAATAATTATAAATACCATATTATTATCAGCTTTCATTTTATCATTAATTTGTGCCAAATAAAACAAAGTAGAAAACTTGCAAAAGTAGATTTAGTAAGAAGATAAACAAACTCACAGCCCAACAATACTAAGAAAGTGCTGGCAGACAACTTTGTGTTCCTGTCTTGATTTAACATGCTTTCTTATGGGGCAATAAAGCAGCTATAACTTAAGTTAAAATTATTTCTCGGAGCTAAATTTTTACTGTAGCTTACTAAGCCTTAGACCTTTTGTTTTCCTAGATTTGAAGTCAAGGATGGATAAAATTATTTGTAACCAAATTGCTTGAAACCCAGGAAAACAAAAACTTTGATGCTCAGCAAGGTACAGCAAAAATTTCAACTCCGAGAAATGATTCTAACTCTAGTTATAGCTGCTTCATTGCCTCATAAGAAAGCATTTTAAATTGAGACAGGAACACAAAAAGGCATCTGCTAGCACTTTGTTAGTACTAATGAGCTGCGAGTTTATTTTCTCACTAAACCTACTTTTGAAAGTCTTCGATTGGAAATGAAAGGGCGCCATACCATGCATATTGTCTTTTTACAACACATAATATCACAAATTAACAAAGAACAATATAAAAGCAAAAAGTATTATAATATAGTTATAGGCAGGTATATGTGTAGGTATTTTTTTTAAATAGATATGCTTTTCTTACTGTACTTTACATAATATTTTGTCACTCTTAAAATTTTTTATTAAAATTATTACAAATAATATACTTCACTTTTTTTTTCTTTAATTAAAAATAGTTCTTTATTTTTAAATAAAACTTTGTGCTGTTTAAATTTTAAATATCATTTCTTTGTAGCTTACTCCATATATATTAGGTATATTTAGACTACAAAATGTGAAAAATCTAAATTGACAAAAAACTAAACAATTTCCTGAATTCACTTTTTTCTTTCTATTATCTTCTTATTTAAAGATAATTCTAATTATTTTTTTGATACGCACGTAAAGATTGTGTTTGCAGTTTTCTCTTTAGGACAAAAACATATTTTTCCCCGTGCGGAAAAAAATGGACATATGCAAATTGTCCTGTAATTTCTTATCATTATATGTCAATGTAAAAGTATAGTGTTCCACATTTAACATATCATTATTATTATTTTTTTGTTTTCTATTTAAAGTTGTGTTATGAAAAAAGAAAAGAAAAAATGTATATATTTGCAAGCAAAGTTGTTATGGAAGTAACATAAGTCATTGCTTAGTGATGAAAGCCAACTCATAAACTGCTGCCTATCATTTTTTTTTTTTTTTTTTTTTTACAAAGACCTAACTGTAAGTGTAGCCATACAAGAGAGCACTATAGGGTGGTTTCACTCATGTTAAAGTTGACATCATAAGTGAGTACTAAATAACATTGGTCTGGTATAGGAAAATGGCACATTTTGCCAGTTTAATAATACTTGGCAATTTTTTTGAGAGCATTGATGCTGTTAACAGGTTGAATTAGTACCTCAAGTATGCAAGAAAAATAATAATGACCAAAAAATAGCTAGTTTACCAAAGATAATAGCCAAAAACTACGTTTGTCCTATGCTGAGCAATGTTATTCATTGCTCAAGAAGAGAATCGAAAAGCGCTCAGAATGACGTCATGCGTACACACCCTATAAAGAATACAACCTGCGCAATTTTTGTCTCACCATAATGACACTATGCTCAGGCAAAAAAAAAAAAAAAAAAAAAAAAAAGTGTATAGTATGATAGTTTTTTAAGATGAACAAAAACCTATAGTCAGCAGTTCATAAGTTGGCTTTCGTTACTTATTAAAAGTTTCTTAAAGAAAATTAGCTTCTTTTAACTTTAACATCATATAATAATAAATAATCAAAATACAACGCTTTCTTCATTTTTCAGTACATCTAATAAATATTGTTATACATATATTGACAACACTTAACACATATTTATAACATATTTTACCACACCCACATTTAATTATTTAGTAAATGAGGATTTTATATTTTTTATATAGCCATGCAAACAGTTTTTTTTTTTTTTCAATAATTTAAAATGACAACATCAATATATTTTTTTACGAGAATTTTAATCAAAAATATTCAGACTTCTTCAAATTTTAAAGTTACTGGCACTTTTTTCTGAATATTAATGATATCGATTCTCAAGTTACATGCTAACAATTAGTAGACAAATATTGTAACTACATAATTAAAACATACAATGGGTACAGTTATTGAAAGAAAAAAAAATCATAATTAATGCTTGATCTTTACAATTTAAATTTTCAGTTACAGAGAGTTAATATAAAAAAAATGTCAGTTTATAAAATTTTATCTCCTTATAGCAAATGTTTTCTGGCATATAATATCATAAAATTAGCTACATAAAATTAAAAAAATAATAAACTAGAAATATATTTTGGTATTTGAACAAATAACAGTGAAATAATATATATTTCTTATAAATTTTATTGGAAATTAACAGATAGAGGTTATTAAGCTATACACGATGGTACAGTATACACACAATGTTTGTTTCTTTGTTTCTTAGTTTGTTTTTCATGCATAATAGAGGCTGATTTTGTAAAATTATAATGTACCAAGGGCTACGAGGCATTTTGGTACTTCTGCAATCTCCGTGGGTGCAATTTTGGCACATGTGCAATCTTCGAGATTGCAGTAGTACCAAAATGCTGTGAAGCCCTCGATATATCCCTCTAGCTGTAAGTTAATGTAAGGCTGGAACACCAGTTCCTCAGCATTAGAAGACTGGCAAAAAGGGTTTTGAGTGAAACTATAAACAAACTCACAAGGCAGAGCTCAACAATATTAACTAATTTGTAAGTGCTAGCAGATGACTTTGTGTTCCACTGTCTTCATTTAACATGCTTATGGGGGAATAAAGCAGCTATAATGCAAATTTGAACATTTTCTCCCCTCTGAAATTTTTAATGAAGCTTATTGAGCCTCAAAACTATTGTTTTCCTGAACTTCAACCAATTTGGTTATAAATTCAAATTTCATCCAATTGACTAAAAAATTAAAAAAATAAAAATAAAAAAAAGTTGCAAATCTCCAGTAAACTACAGTACAAAATTTCATTTAAAAAAATCAAGTTATAGCTGATTCATTTGCCCATAAGAAAACATGTTAAAGGAAGACAGGAACACTAACTGTAAGTCATCTGGTATCACTTTTTTAGTATTGTTGGGTTGTATCTTCTCTCTGTAAATCCCTTTCGCAAGTCCTCTAATATATTACAACAAAATCATATACAGCAGAAACTTAAAATTACACTATTCCAATATTAGCAATGAAGTCAAGAACTGATATAAAATTATGAAGATATACATAGTTACGTAATTAAAAGTAAATGATAGAAATGTTTGTTTGTTTTTTAACCCAGGTTATAACACACCAGGATTAGTTTATATATACCCTGATAGCTTAGGTTACCTCATCATTATTATATGAAGAACAAAAAAATGGGAGTGAAATATTTTACAGACTAGCCCACCTTCTGTGTAGGTCATGTATGTGGTCAGCAGTTCTCTGGCTTATATTCAGTGCAGGATGAAGAGATTGAAGTCCTTCATCTCCCATCAGTGACAAGCCACAAATACCTAAAATATTGCAAATATAGTTATTGAACTACATTCCTTAACTAATCCCTTAGTTAATTCCTTTAACTGAACTACTGTGGCCAACTTCCAGTTAACTGTTAACCTAAGGGAAAGTCCCATGTTTTGTAATATTAAACAAGTGAGGGCTGTAAGCTGCAACCTCTAGTTAAACCTTAGTTATTTTTTTTTCATTATTGCAACAATCAAAATAACAACTTAACTACGGTTTAACTAGTTAGTTAGCGTCGCAGCTTACGGGGGCGAGTTTAATAAATGATCGTTTTTTTTTTTTTTTTTTTTTTTTTATTATTATTATTATTATTATTATTTTTTAAGTTTATAGTCTGTGCAACTATTGTCAGCAGTTGCATTTTTGGAAATAGTAATAGGAAATAGTACTTCCACTCATTTAAGAGAGTTGCGAGTTTGAAATAAGATAGATCAGAATGTAATCTTTCTCGTGTCTAAATTTCAAAGCTTTATGGGCTGTTCACAATGACGCTTAAATTCTTGTATCTCTTACGGGAAGATACAATAATCAATGTTATTTGGATTCTTGCATGAAAGTTACATGAATTTACGCGTCACTGTGAACAGCCCATTAAAATAAGCATATTAAAAAGAAGAAAAAAACTGGTAAACTGTGCATTGAAATAAAGGGGGCGGAGGGAGAGCTCATGAGCTATACAATAAATATTACTTACCAAAATATGTGTGCAGAGGATCTGGAACTGTGTCCACCCACTTTGAGAACCCACCCGTCAGAGAGTCCTGAGTTGATAAGATATACCTCCTATTTTCGTTATAGTCAATCAGCTCGTAAATATCAAGAAGCTGTAATAAATGTCATCAAATTAATATTGTAGATTGTTTACAAACCAATTAAATGAACCAACCTTTAGCGTAGCACCAACCCAGAATGAGTAGCATGTGTCAGTTGGTTTATTTGGACGTCCTTGAAATCCATTAATTTGTCTCATAATACACCATCTGCGTAAGCCTTCCAACTAAAATAATAATAATAAAGAAAAATCACAACAAAAATCTTACTTTTGTCTAATATTTCTTTTATTTGACTTTATAATTTAGTGCCTATTTTACATGGGAAAGTTTAAAAAGTAAGTTTTAACACATTTTATTAAAGCAGTAAACACTGTATATTAAAAAGAATGTTAGCTAATTGGGTCTTGGACCCACATTTTTGGCTTGCTGGGCCACTGTGCTACCATTACAGTATCAAAAACCCTTCCCTCCAACATGATTTACTGCTCTATACAATCCGTGCCACCTAAGGATGTTTGTGATTAATCAAAATCAAACTACGAGCCAATAGACACTCAAGCACTCAAGGTCACAAGGAGGTGGGGTAATGTTAACTAAATGGAGAGTTTTTAGGTGCTCTCTCATTGGTGGCATCCTTAGGTGGCGCAGACTGTAGATAAGACAATTTGTGCCGCTAGTAAAGTTAGCACCGACTTCAATGTAAAACATTTAAACTGCTGTGCTGTCATGGCATGCTCTTGCAAGCTATAATCTTCAGCAGTGCATTATGTTTGAAGGAAGGATTCTTGAGGATTCCCAAACACAGTTACCCTGGGTTTGAGTCCCAGTCAGGCAGAATTCTTTTCAACATACTGTATTTTTACTGGGTTGTAAAAAAACACGGAGTACTGTATAACACAACACCATACATTTCTTTTATTGTTGAAATAATGGGATAATGTCTTACTTGCTCTGGTGATAAGCTCGTTTCTAGTCTACCCATGAGGGTAAGGGCAGCAACTGCACAGAATGTAGTACCTCCATGCGCTTCTAGGTCTGGTCCTTGGGCGATACCACCTTCATATGTCTGCAAATAAATCAATTTATGTAACGTCTTAATATATTCATTCAATACCTTTACTTTCAAACATGATTCTTGATCCAAAATATGGACAATATTTGATATCAGATACTTACTAAGCTATTGATAATGAATTGCTCAGTTAAGTCTAAGTCCATTCCTGACCAATCTTGTAACATATAGCATACACAAGCAGCACAGTATACAAATCTCATGTCATTTTCACTACCTCCAAGAACAGCACAAAAACTGAAACATAAAAATACTTAAATTGAACAGGCTTAAAATTGAAGTAAACAATCATCTATAAAGGTGATTCAGACAGTTTTTTTTTTAAACTTTGTTCAGTATGTCCACAAAAAAAAAATTTAATAATAATAATAATAATTTTTTTCCGTAATCTTGCACGGCAGATTTTAAGTTTGCACAGCAAAGTTATGTTAACAGTTTTATGTTCTGCAGAAAAGTCTACTTTTGTTAGACTTTTCCATAACTTTGTGCGGCAACAGAATTTTGCTGCTATGATGAGTGGTGACTGGTGACTAAACCAAGTAGACTTTTCTGCACCATTTTTTTTTTTTTTTTTTTTTTTTTTTTTAAGGGTTACGTTAGCAAATTTTGGCAGCAAGATTATAACAACTAGAGCTGTAAAAAAAACTCAAAATATTTTTAGCCCAGGCTGAAATTTTTTAGCCCGGTTTGACTTGAAACCCGGGTTTAGCTTGAAATCGAGCTTAAACTCAAAAAACGAGCCAAAGCTCGATATTTGAGCCAAAGTTTAAAAACGAGCCTATGAAAAAAAAAGCTCGATTTTCACTATGAAAAAAATGTTTTTGAAGCATAAAAATGCATAAATAAAATAAAACAGCTTTTTATCATATTTTAAACAGCTTATTTTGTATGATAGAATATTAAAAACACAATTTTAAACAGAAATTGCACACTTTTTTTCCTATGCTTTCTTCAAAAATTGTTCGTTAGTTGATTTATTTTCAAAAGCTCGTTTTTTTCACGAGTCATTCACAAGCTCAACTTGAAATAGCTCGTTTTCAAGCTAAAAGCTCAAAACCCGGGTTGACCATTTAAAAAAAAAAAAAAAAAAAAAAAAAAGCACCCGAAGATTTTGGCCCGGGCGGGTGCTTGAACCAGTTTAAATTTACAACTCTAATAACAACAAAAATGAATATGTGAATGCACCTATAAAAAACTTAGACAAAAAGACAAGTATTTCAGTTCTTCCAAATAGAGACGTCATAGTAGAGTTTTTTTTTTTTTACCATGCGAATATAAGCTCTATGAAAAGAACAGGTAAAAGTGAAGGTTGCATTCCAAAAAAACTGTACAACATTTCTATCTGGAAGACTTGATTTCTTAATTGTTTATATCTTTATACCGTACCTTCCATCTGGTTGTTGCAAGGCTCTTACACCTTGAATGACAGCTTGTTTGTTTACTCTAGAAAAATCATCTCCCATGATAGCTAGTATTGCAAGACTTGTGTATGTCATTGCCAGGTAACCAGTCTCATATTGTTTAACTTCAGGACTAGATGATGAAAAATTGAAGGTACTTGATCCCTTGAAACCACATCTACTCATGCTTTCTTCTGATTCTGTATCGTAAAAAGAAATTTATATATTAGAAATTTAAATACCTATGTATGGTACTGTATTTTCTAGTTTCCATATAAAGTTCTGTTTAAAATATATTTAGATATAAGAAAGAGTATAAGAACCAATTTCATCAGGAAGTACTTGAAGTCTGTACACCCATTCTATGATATCGTGTTTGTCTGCGTCTTTGAAATATGCTAAATCATCTAATACATCTAGACCAGAAATAGCAAAAAATGCTATTGTTGACCTGTAAGACCACAATATATCAATTAATATTTTATGTAATTTATATAATGTCATAATATGCATACATGTGTACTGCAGTAAACAGTACATCTACATACATATGATAAGGACATATGCACACTTTTAAGTTGGTTTTCAAGGCTTACCTTTGCGTATCTTGTGAAGCTACTTGGCTTGGCATTAATTGCAAATATCGTCTAAAATATCTAGCATGTATTTTAGGCTGAAATACATTATCAGTTGATCCTGAAATGCGATTGTACATATTAATATGTATGTGTGTATTGTGGTGAATATGTATCATATGCAGTAACATTGTTTTAACTTGTGATTTGTAATAAAATTAAATATTTAAGATAATTACCTGACATTTTCAGTTGTTTAACGCTTCAAATTCACGAGTTATTATGGTTTAATTGAGTCCTCTGAGTCTTTTCTATCGTTTTAAATACTTTCAAAAAGTAGGCGTATACCGATGATACCGGTCTAGTGTCTGACTTTGCAGCTAAAATACAGCTAAATACTTGTAACTTAAGCTTTAGATCTTTAAATATATGCACTCAAAATTATATATCTACAGTTTATATTTTAATTTCTACTGTTTAAAGTAAAGTAAAACTTAAAATTAATCCATAATCTTTTCCTTGATGCACACATTCAACAAATTGTCAGCTGTTTGTTTGTTGTTTTTCTCGTGAAGGCGCGAAATGCAAAAAAGTTTAAAAGTTTTGCCGTACCTCGTCGGTCGTCGATGGAATCGTATCGTCTAAAAATAAAACAAGAGAGACGACAGTGTCGGACTGGCCATTAAAGTTGGTCAGGAAATCCTGATGGGGCCCTACTGGTTTGGGGCCCTCGTTACCTACTCTTCAAAAAAAAATAAATAAATAAAAAAAATAAAAAAAAAAAAAAAAAAAAGGGTGAAAAAAAGGGTGAAAAAAATTTAATATGTCTTATTTGTTTTAACTCTTACGTCCTTTTTTGCACTTATTTTCTTATACATATGTTTTTATTTATATTGATTATTTATATGAATGAAATATAATATGTTACAATACGTAATTTTGAAAAGTAAATAAATATAATATCAATTTTAATAAACCATATAAAATTTATTATTTATATTATATAAAAGATTTTTTTTTCTTTATACTCTATGACAGTTTTTTTTTTTTTTTTTTTTCGAGGGACGAACAGAGCACCAGGGGTTTTAGGGATCCAGGGCCCCCAAAAACCTGTCAGTCATGGATATACGCTGTCGGTCGAAAATTTATTCAGTCAACTTAATCCTATTAAAACAAAAATTAATTTTATCGATAAAATATTATTATTTATTTTTTCCCTTTCCCTTTCCCTTTCCCTTTCCCTTTCCCCCTTTTTTTTTTTTTTTTTTTTTTTTTTTTTTCTTCTTAGATCGATCAACGTGGCTCTAAAAGTGATCTATTTCAAATCAAGATCTTGCTTTAAAAAGGTTGTAAAATCACCGATCAGTTCAAATTTAATGATTGTTCTGAACAAATTTTGATCTAAAATTAAGGGTCACTATATTATAAAACACAATTTATTTTTTTTAACAAGCAAAGAAATTGTAATAAAAAAGCAACTACTTAAGTGTGTTTTTTGCTCAAAAAAGAGGCGGGTCTTAAAAATTTTCGGGGGGATTCGCCCCCGGACCCCCCTTATGACGGGTGGGGCTACGCCCCCCCGTACCCCCCCACTGGGGCCCTTACTAGTCTCTTCCTGAGTGGGCCTCTTCGAGCCAGTCCGACACTGAGAGACGTGTGTATGCTTGTAATTATTATATTTTTACTTTACTCTTCAATCTTAACTAATCATTAACATCCCCTCATTAATAATGTTATTGACATGCATAAGACACTTTAAATATACTATAATGAAAATATATTCTAGTGGGTTTTTTAAATGCGTAATATGTAATGGCTCGAATGACCGGTAGATAATTTTTGCCATTATATTGCTCCAACTAAATTTTAAAACAAATTTCTGTAAATTTTTAGGAGTCATGCAGCATACTTATAATGTCAGTATTACAGTTTTGTTTTGTCACATGCAGTCTTGTACTCCGTCTTGTATCGCCCCATCCCCATTATCTATTAGTATTATAGTTATATAATAAGGTGATACATGACTTTTTGAACATATAATTATGCGAAGTTTTTCAGCTCGTCCTATACATAATAATTTAATTGTAATAATATATAGTGTGGTTGCATCCATGAAAGTTGACCCCATATAATACTATATATAACATAACGGCGCGCACTATGTAAAAATTGTGGTTTCCATGTACGCGAGAAAAATAATAACAACAAAGAATTGAAAATTGACAGATTTCCTAATAAAGAAATGAAGGAAAAAAAAAAAAAAAAAAAAAACGACATTTGTCCTATTATGCTGAGCAATGGTATTCATTGCTTCATTATGGCGTCGAAGCGCATTTCCGCTCTCTTTCATGCATATAATATGCTATTTTTATAGTCTATAACACCTAGAGAATTTTAAGGAGAGAAGTGCGTTCTCATAAATTTAGGCTTTCTGCGCGTAACAAGGGTCTGAAAGGGGTTACGTTCGCAGGTGTCGTTGCGTGGGAAATGTCCCTGAATTTGCCCATAATTTCCACGGTTTTGATTGGTTTTAGTGATTACGCAACGTCCCCTGCGAACGTATAGGCAGAAGTATTCCCACTGGGAACGCTTCTCTCATTCTCAAATTAATTTTATTTTATATTTGCCTTTTCTGCTCTATTTCTGTACAATGATAGGGCAAACTCCGTTAAATTTTGAAGGGTTAGTTAATTATGTTATACCCATTGTTATACCTATACATAATATTCTTTTTACACTTAAAAAATAATAATAATAATAATAATAAAAAAGACAACTAAATTTGAAACGTCTATACTATATATGTCCCTAAATCTGAAAGAATTTTTTTGTAGAGAATAAAGAATAAATTTAAGCTTACTTTTTAGGGCCAAATATTATAAATCAATATTTTCATGGGTTGCAGAGCAATTAAGACATTGTGTATAATTATTGTAAAATATAAACTGCTGTATATAATTGCTATATATACGTCGTTATCATCATATTAAATGGACAAATTTTGGCTCAACGGTGGAGGACGCTATATAGCAAATCACAGGCAGCGCGGAAAAAGCACAGACCCCCTATAATTTCCTACTTAGCTTTACGGGACCATGTTTTTCTTTACGGAAAAAAAAGGCCGGAAAACTGAAAGCAGAGATACTAGTTACACTTAATGTGTTTTATAAGCTGCTAAAAAAATCATCTCCGGTTGTAACAAAGGAGAAAATTTATAGCCTTGTCCGGAAAATTGGTCTGGCCCGGTATTATCATCCAAAAAGTATTTCCGTTGTTGTTCTCCCTCACCCTATATTGATTCCAGTGATTTATTCTTAATATTTACATATTTTTATATTCACATAAATATAGTGCTGGCTATTTCATTGCCAGAGTGAAACATTAATTTTAATATTAAGTTAATACCCTTTATGAGATTTCGGGATTTGATCACATGGCCTCTGAACTGAAATTAAAAGTTTCCTTATACCATATACGCACAGACAAAAAGAGTATCATGTAAAATGTTAAAATCGCGCGGTAAATTTCCAATTTTATACTGATAGAACAAAAGTGGAATATATATGATATTTTCTCCTTTTTTTAAAGTGCATTCATACCCACGATCGACTAATATTTATAATCTGTAACTATTAGTCATTATCAGTACTTATTCATTTTATATTTATTTAAAATACATTTTTATAACTTTTAATTGAACAAGTGTTTATATCTGCCCTAGTATCCGTGAGTTTATATTGATATATTCAGGGTATATTATAGACCGTATAAGCAAAAAAATAAAAATGTATAAGTTATTATAATATAAAGAAAGGGTATATATTTTTATTTATATAATTCTTTGTTACACTATAACAGACATATAGGTCACATTCACATATACTCAAATTATGCAGTTTCATTACAGAGGGAGGGCAGGAGAGAGAGCGAGAGAGAGAGTGATAATATATGCTGATGCTATGGATTAAATTATAAAAGTTTATTATATCATCTATTCTATTTTATCTTTACTGCAGTAATCGAGTATTTTCTATGAATATTTATAGCATGATATGAACATTGTCAGTGATTCAATAAATCTCCTATAGTTGGTGTGCTCAAAATATTGCTGCTATATATGTATAAATAAAAAAACAAACATGTTCTATAATTAGGTAATTATATATAATAGGTTTAATTCGTACTATTTTAAAATAAAACTTGATTGTATAAACAATAAACGTAACTATATATATTATACATTTTCATAAACTTACTTTGCTAATTTGATTTGAAATGACAAAGTTTTATTGAAACATCGAGGAGTCGTAACTCGAATCAATTAAAAAATATATATATTTTACAAACGATAAAAGTAATAAAATTTTGCCTAATTTTTAGTAACATTAATAAATTATTTATCACAGTTATCATATCTACCTATGGTACATGAAGTACGAGAAGAAAAAACAAAAAACTAAACCAGGCACATACGAAAACGATAAAAAATTATATATATTACATAAAAAAAAATTCTAAAAGCTATTTTTCTTCTTTTAGAGAGAACTTATGGAGCGCGGCGGAGCACAGAGGGTATAGGATTAGCCAGGGTTGAGATGAAATAACGATAGGATATATATATCAAGGTATGAAATATCACGTTTTGCAAGTGCCACCCTCCGTGTCTATACTATTATACGCTTTAGTGGTAGGTGGAGCACACAAACGTTTACTATGTGTATACCAGGGATTGTGGCGGGATAGCAAGTCCGGGAAAATCGTGGCAGCTCCTCCTATTTGCTAGAGCTGAAGGGCCGGTTGGTGTACCCGGTCTTTTCTCTCCCTCACTCTGCAAGGTCAGCGACCCGACCTGCTGCCTGCCGGTGCTGCTTTGCTTTGCTTCTGCTCGCGCGAGGCAGAGGCCCGGGCGCGGCCCAGACGGAAAGCGATCGATGCCGCGCCGCCATGGTAGAGAGTATAGCGTCGCGCGGCGCGCTAAAGAGAGAAAATCACCCATCCACCCCCTAAAAAAAACCACCCACTAGCAGTTCACGTGAGCTCCTCTATCGTATCTCTGCAGCAAAAGACTCTGCAGCAAATCTATGGTCGTCATGGTCACCATTCAGTTCGTCGCCTCTTAACTCTATCTATCTCTCCTCCCTGGCACACTTTAACATTATATTTATATAAAAAAAAGTAAATACATTAACTTTTGTTGCTTCTTATAACATCTGGAGCAAAATCAAACTCATATATCATTTTTTTTTTTTAATAATAATAATAATATATATGTAGACTGAATGAATATTGCTGACTAAAAGTTATTCACATTAAAAAAGTTAGATTAAATGCTTGATGAAAGGATCTTAAAAAAAAAAAAAGAAGAAGAAGAAGAAGAGACAATGTCTTCTTGAAGTTTACAGAAGAAAAAAGTTTGAATAAAGAAATGTTGCGGGTATCGACCCTTGATATCAGATACCTTCTTACCATCATCTCTTCACTTACAAGATATAGAAACACTATTATCGAAAGAAAACTTTTAGATAGTTATTATTATTATTATGTAAAAGAACTTGCTGATGTCTTTTGTAAAAGCTTGACATAGTTTAGTTGTTGTTGTTTTAAAGTGCAGTATAGTTTTAGTGCATTACTTTAAGTCAGATTTTATATAGAAGTGAATCTATTAACTTTATAAATGTTCTTAAAAGTTTTATTAATACCTCTATAATATATATAATTTTGAATGAAACGAATGTTAACAATCAAACCTAAATTTTTTTAACTTTTATCATTGCTTCAAACTAAATCGAGTGGAATAATCGCGGGGTTTAGATCAATGAATGAATATCTCCTCTTTCTATCCTGTCATTTTAGATCGTATATAAAATAACTTTTCACTCAGCATGCATCCATTCACTTGACATATTGACACGTGTTTTATTTATTCTGGGGAGAAAAAAAAAGTGAGATACAATTTTTGTTTATGCAAACTGCTCTACACTAATGCTTAAAAAGTTGTATACTTTACAGGGGCTATAGATTTTTATTTTATAATGCGCGCGACATACATAATTTTTATTGTTTTATTTTTGAAACTATAAACTATATTTTTCTTCGTATTGCATGTTTTAAAAAGGACATATAATATATCGATGTTGGGATGCAGAAATGCGACCGATGAGAAAAATCATGAGGTTTTTACTCATGATTTTTCTCATCGGTCGCATTTCTGCATCCCAACATCGATATATATAGCTTATTCTACGTCAACATTTATGAGGAGAGTATATTAGTGTTGTCCATGCTAGATTGCGCATAATGCTAATATATTGTTTACGTAAAATAATGTCAGAATCATCGGTTTGTTTCAAATTTGAGCCTAAAATATGTTCCGATACGACATTATTAGGGAAATTTGAACCTACTTTTTTCTTTTTCATCCTCTTCCTCAAGCTGCTCCGCCTCTTCCTTCTCCTTAATTTTCATTCAATTACGATTTCTTTCACTATAGGTTACTAACACCCATATGGAGTAATATTTTGAGTAATTCGTCATTTTAAAAGCAAAGACATATAAGCTAAGTTATATATTTTTTTATTCGTTATTTATGTAATGGCAGACTTGCAATGCTATGAAAATACTTAAAAGTAATAAACTATAGAACTTTTTATATACAGTATATATGTACAATTAATGAAACTTTACCATTGGATAACAATTACACTATATATAAAAGGATGCATTTATTATTTTTGCAATACAATAAAAGTTGGAATGCGACAGCTCGCAAACGTTTTCTAAGCAAAGTGGCGCAAAATGCTAATATGTTCAGCTCCCTGCGGTCGGGGGTCCGGGGGCTGCGGCACCAGCGGCCATCAAACCCCCTTATATCCCCCCATCTTCCCCTTTGACGCTACTTCAGTTGTATGTAATGTAACCCCCTCCTTCTTTATCCCTCTTCTTGTGTCTGCTCCTGGCTTAGATTGTATAGCTATACTAGTGTAGAGTAGTAGTTCATTTACCCATATTGCAGTGCAGTAACATTTTCTTTAGTCTACGAGAAAAAAAAAGCGAGAAAGAAGTGCACTTGTATAATATTACCCGACCTCGCCCTAACATTCCGTATTGTCAAATCATAGAGTATTTCTTCCAGCTCATAAACTCTTTTCTTTTTATTTATTTATTTATATATATATATATATATATATATATATATATATATATATATATATATATATATATATATATATATATATATATATATATATATATATATAATAAGGAATACATTTTCTATTAGTTTAGTATCAACATCTATAAAAATTTAATGTCATGGTATTAAAAATGTTAAAATAGACTATAAACTTTGGAATCAATAATTTTTACTACAAAATAAACTATAGACTTTTCCCATATAAAATTATTATCTTTTAGCTTCTATACTAGGAAACAGTATTATTTATAACAATAATCTGTAATTGTAAAATCTGTATACTTTAGCAAGAAATGTCAGATAATTACTTATTCATTGAAAATAAAATCAATTTATAAACATTTTCTTCGATTGCTAAACTTCTAGTATTACGTGTATACTGATGAATGAAATGGGTTTTATTAATTAACTATATACTCGATGAAAAGAACAATGGATAGAAATGAAACGTATTGAAAGATAAAAATAATTTGTCTTCTTAAAATGTCTCTTTCTACAAGATACATTGATTTTGTTACGAAAAGAAGTTATGTAACACCCAAGGAAAAAAAAATGTGTGTATTATGTATAAGTTTTTTTTTTCTTCTCAATGACGTCATTGAAGAGCAAAAAAATAATCACTACTCTTTTATAGTAAACTTGTACAGTTTTTATGAACGTAAAAGAGTAAAAAAGAAGATTTGGTGTGTTCTTTATTTTTTAACTTTAGACAAAAGTTGTGTTATATACACATTCTATTTTTGCCTAGCTTGCATATAAGTTGTGGTTATAATAGGGTGTAAAAGCAGCGCAAAGGTGTATGTGCGCATGCATGCAAACATGCATGTTTGGTACCATACACCATCACCATAAGCGAGGCGCCCCCTAGCTGCCAGTATGAGTGCGCCCTCGACACCATCCATCGATCCCCGTTCTTCCCCTCGTTGCTTTTGCCGTTATATCTACCCTTCGCTAAAGCAGCACCAGAGAAAGAAAGAAAGAAAGAAGAAAAGACTCTTTTACTTATATTCTGAGCCAGAATCAAGCATGGAAGATAAAAAAAAAAGTCTCAATACCCTTCTATATTATGGTATATCGCAGTAATTTTTTACTATATATTTTTTTTACCACCTATTGATGTTTCCCTGCGTTATCATTTTTTTCTTCTATATTGTACAGTTGAATCGGGCAGCAAATGCTCATTATTAATAATTATGTATACTAAATAACATAATTTGTATTAATTCCATTTTTAATTATATATTCAAATCTAAATTAATTATGAATCAAATTTGACCTTTAAGAGATAAATTGTTTCTGCGTGCATTGAGAATATTTTTAAATTTTATACTTTTATAATAACGAGGCAGATATATATGACGTAAAAAACTTTTATGTATTATTATCCTCAACGTATACATACTGTACGTCTACATATAATGATGATTTCTTTGTAACGTCGTCAGAGACTAGAACTATATGAGTGTTCTAGTTCAAGCACTATAAAGTTCATTCTCCTCTCTTTTTTTCTCGTGTTATATATATTATATATATATATAATATAACAACCCTGCACAGAAAGCTTGAATCTTGTCTGCTATATATATGTACTATATGACGATACTGGAGATTATTGATGAAACACCAGTTTTGCGACTTTGTACATATTCATGTAATTGTAATAGAAAAAATATGAAATTAGATGTTATACAATTTAAATAAATTGTAACTTATATATATTATAGAAAAACTCGCTATATCAATAGAGCATAACATAGAAGAAATATTTAAATATCTATTGAAGTAGAAAATAATTCATATTAAAAAAAAATGATATATGAAAAAATAATATTGACAGCGTATCTTTTGAATATAAGATTTGATTATTTATTCACATTGACTAGTTCCTTTGATTTTAATCTATTGATAATAAAAAATAAATAATATAAAAAAAGTGTGAGAGAGAGAGAGAGAGAGAGAGAGAGAGAGAGAGAGAGAGAGAGAGAGAGAGAGAGAGAGAGAGAGAGAGAGAGAGAGACAAAGTTTGCGCAGAAAAATATTTCAATGAGAAGTTGATCTAGCTTTTCTGAAAGAGATATATATTGCTGCAGAGAGCAACCCTGTCTCGCAGTGCGTGCGAGAGTTTGCTAGCCGCGCCCTTCTTCCCCGGCTTGATCGATCCAAATGGTCGGGCGGGGTGCGGGGTTTGCGGCAGGGGCAAGCAACGGCGGAGGCCATGGCCGCTATCCAACCCCACGTGCTCGCTCGTTCTCTCTCTCTCTCTCTCTCTTTCTCGCTTCTTCCCTTCTTCACTACGCCGCATGGCTGCTGCAGAATCGTACGCAACAACCACACAAAAAAATCCTCTTTTTTTTTCCCAGTTCCAGAGTCAAATCCGTTTCATAACCTGGAGCGAATTAATATGTAACTATAGAACAACACAATATCAAGCTCTTTTATTTTATAACTAAAATGCAGCCAATGTTTAAACTTAAGGGTAGTTACTATATTTTTATTTTTAAATATTTGCTTTGCCTAATAGAATAAAGAAAAGAAAAATATTTTACATTAATTTTATGTGGAAGAATAAAATCAAACGGGGAAAAAAAAGTTTGATCGTTACATTTTAATAAGTTTTTTAGTTTATCACATCATATCATGCAAATACATTTTATTTAAATGAAGTTTTAAACAAAAACCTTAAATAAAACACGATTTTTTTCCTTTCCTTTATCTAATATTATTCCGAAGTATATATATATATATATATATATATATATGCATATATTTATATACATAGTGAAAAGTTTCTGAATAAAAATAATGTATTTTTATTAAAATAAATTTATACCTTGTTTAAATGGTAGAATAAATGATTTAGTCCTTCATCACTTTAATACAAAATAATACGTGTTCAAAAAGTAATTTTAAATGAAGGTTTGTTTAAAAATTAGTATGCACTGCTTCCAGTAAACGACTTAGTGTATATGGTTATTAAACTAGATATCGGAAGCATTTTTGTCGCGCTATTCGGCAACTTGCAATTGCATTTTATTTAGTTTTACTTTATACTTTCCATTTATTTTAAGACTTTGACATTTTGACATAAAAATGATTGCACATTCATCTTACAATTATCAAAATTTTAAAGTCTTAAAATGGGTGGAAAGTATTACAGCCGTATTTCAGCATACCGAAAACTAGTACTATTACTATAGCGAGAGATATATATGTATATATATATATATATATATATATATTTTTTTTTTTTATAAATATTAATAAAAAATGAAAGTGTAAATAAAAAGTAATATTTATTTTTTTGTCGATGTAAACATTTTTTTTTTTTAAATATAGAGTTAAATATTGTTTTGGGTAGTTCCCGTGACGTTTTATTCTGTCATGCACACCTTACCTTGCGAGCGTGACTTTTAGAGAGCAAGGGGAAGGACGGCAAGCCCGCCATACACACACGCTCAAACAGTAGCCTACCATTCAGGGGCGCTAGCAGCTAATACATACATAGTATGATATACACTATATAATAATAGGGGGAAACTGTACAAACCCTCCTGATTTTCATATGACCTTAATACACAACTCCTATTATAATATTTCGTCAACACCATAATTGAGGAGGATGTTATATTATGAAAAATTACTTATAAATTTGTTACAAAGCAATATATCGATTACAAAAAAAAAAAAGTAACTTATTTATCTTTAAACTATAAATACTTGGAAAAACTTAGGAATTTTCCATTAATATTAATTATATTATGTGTCATGGATATTTTTGATAAAAAAAAAAATAACGAAGTATAATCATTCAAAAATGTTTTTTCTGGAAACATGCATGCACTTTCCTTTATATAATATATAAAAAAGTCAATAATTTAATTTCAAATATTTTCTTAGAAATATTATAATGCTAACCATATGTTGTACAATTTTTTTTTTATGGAATTATAAAAATAAAGTAAATCAAAATATTGTATTTATATACTCTATCAATGAAAATACTCATCATAATCAAAAGACGTAATCATAAATTATTGTACTCCAACTACTTTGTTGCTTTATTAATACTTTTGAAACAATACAATAATCAATCACGGAGAGAGAGAAAGAGAGTTCAAAAACCTCTTCTCATAGTATACGTTATAAATATAAAAATTATGTCAAGTATTTTTAATTGTTAACACTGTACATAATATACTATAATCCCAATGTGGCAACGTAGCTCTATACATATGTATGTACATATTATATAATATATTATATACTATACACTACTGTATACGGTACATACATATATAATATATAACAAGCAAAGTATATAGGGTGGAGTATTTCGCTGATTCCACCATCCATTGCCGACTCAAATATCGATCAATGTACCCAGCGGGAGGGAGAGAGATATAGAGGGAGAGAGGGAGGGCGTAGTATACGTAGCACGTGCGGTGTGGCTGTATAATGCATTCAAGCTCTGGCAAAATAGTACGTATAGTAATACAGAGAGCGCAGATCTAGAGTAGAAAAAAAAATACTACTGCATTTTAGAATGTAGTAGATCTTTCTATAGTTTTTCATCATGACATGACATATTATATATTTTTTTTATTGGTGCATTGCAGAGATGCATTATAATATGTATAACAAAAAAATTACTTATGTTGAGTCCAAATTGAAACTATTTTCTACTTCAAATTGATTGTATTTATTATTATTATTATTACGGGTGTGTATAATTTTTTTCTTTAGTTGGGAGTTTCCTGCCATACTGCAGCATGGTTATGTATGCTTTGCCCTGGTGTGGTGTGCGTTCGTTCTCCCGCCCGACATCCGCAGTCCGCAGTGCCCCCCTCTCTCCACGTCCCCCCCCCCTGGTCCCCGCTCTGCCGGCGGCGGCTCGATCGTACTGTCGACTTTGCTGGGGCTGGGGTAAGCACCACACCACCACACCACTCAGTCGATATTCCACCCATCTCACAGAAAAAAAAAGCAACCCCCCAAAAAACGTTGACTGGTGCTATATATTTATATATATATTATATATATATATATATATATATATGTATGTGTATATATATATATATATATATATATACTGTATATATATAATTATATATATATATATATATATTACACACACACACACACGTACCAAACTTGGTGCTCAACCACCATTGTTAAAGATCATGTGATGATAATATTTATATTGGGTGTATTAATTATTCAAATTTCTTACATAAAAATTACTTCCTTACGTCTAAAAAAAGATAAAAAGTAAAATTACCAGCACTGAATTGATTTAATTTTTTGTTATATACCAGCTAACGTGACTCAAGTGATATGCATAATATCATATCTTCTCATATGATTGCTTTTTTTTTTTCTTTCATTTAACCTTGTCTTACTAATATAAATATACATTTTAAAAACTATCTATTATACAAATTATATTGATTTAAGACTATATACCACCATTAGTAAAATACATTTTTAAACGATTTAATTTTGCTCACACTTATACAAAACATAATTTTAGTACAATACAATACAAAATGTTCCCATTTAAATAAAATAAAAATTATAATCATGCTCGAGACTATTATTAAACACAATAAAACAACAACTTATTATTCTTATAATTATTATTAGTGTTTTGATTATATAGATAATTTAAATTTTAACTATTAACCAACAAACATGATTAATTTTCCTTAAATACTACATGTTTGTGTTTGTGTGTGTGTGTGTGTGTGTGTGTGTGTGTGTTATAGTATATTTTTTATTGTAAAATAAAATGTTTGACAGATTATCTTTTAAATGAATAAATGATTTGATCTGATATTTCACTCTTTATTATAATTTAACAGTTAGTTAATTTATTTCATTAGTGTAAATGGTGTATGACAAATTTTTATTTCGCAAACTTATATAGCAAATCAGAGTTATATATAAAGAATAAAAGTAAATAAATATTATACAACTTCATTTGTAACACTTAGGCTATACACAAGTGATAATAAGCTCTCAAGGAACACCATGGGGGTTTCTTCCATAACGTTTTGATATTTTTATTAATTTTTTTTTTATACTCAAACTTTTGAAATAAAAATGCGACAAATAATATATTATTATATTATAGTATTAATTTTCAATCTTAAAAATCTTCGCACGTTTTTCATTATTGTACATTAAAAGTTTTCACTGCACAACTTTTTCTTTCATGTTCTTGAGCTAGCTAGACTTTGCTCTCTAAACCAAAACATAATACAAAACCAGTTTAGTGAATAATAAATAATAATAATAAAAAAATAAAAAAAGTTATGACGTGTTACATTGCTTATTCTGTAAAATTAAACTATCATTTACCCTCTATACCATGAATAAGAAAGGAGTTTTTTTTTTAGAAGCCAGAAAAAAAAGAGGATCATAAATAAATAATAATTGATTAAAATAATTTATGTTCCAAAATTGTATGTTAGTGTACGACCTATAACTTTATAACTGCCGTTTCTTATTGCGTTTTAAATGTATTTTTATATAATATTTCTATAAACTGTTCTAAGAAAGTACTATTTTATGTTACTATATTTTCTGCGTAATTAGTACAAATTTCTACGATTTTTTTTTTTTTTTTTTATTATTATTCTGAATTTCCATAGAAGCATTGCAAATCAAAGCGTTACTATTTGTGGATATTTTTTCAGATCAATGTATATAGGAATGACGTTATTACATTCCAAGAATCCATTGTAATCCTTATCTTATAATACTATCTGCTCCTTGATTCTGAAATAAAGAAAATGATGTATTTTGATATAGCTGTGTTGTGTGTGCGCAAATAATATGTCCCTGGGTTTAATTGATCCATGGGTTTTGATGACATGTGTGGAGCAGAGTGTGTAAACAAAAAATTAGCTCTCACTTTCACATATATATCCAGCATTTTAACTGGAGTCGAACTTTTGTCATTTCAATAATAGAATACAAGTTGTTGAAGAACTTCTATTATAATATGTTTTTATTAAATTGGATATATTACATACTGTCTTTCTTTTCAATATAGTAAGTAACATTAAGCTAATAAGTTACTATAAAGTATTGAAAGATTTTGCTATACCTATAGACCTTATAATTTATAATACCTATATACAAATCTCATTTTGTCAAAACGTAAGATTAGTGATGAAAATGAGTAAAAAAAAAATGTTTAAGAAAAATAACAACTTACGATTATTGGGCTCAATTTTATACAATTTCTCTGCATTATTTCCAATCCTCTAATTAACAAATTTTAAGGCTCTTACACACACGCACACACACACAAATATATTATATAATATATTCTAACTTAACTTTTCTTTAACTTTAATCATATTAAATAAAAATTCAATATAACAAATTATCTTAACAAAGTATGAGAGTTGATTATTTCAATTTTAATACCTTACAGCTGGAGTCAAGCAGTTGTTAATTTAATATAAAATAATTTTTTTTTTACAATTTAATGATAAAAAAATAAATAAAAGATGAACCCTATAGTAATTATAAAACACCCGGCTTTTATTTCTAAACTGTTAATTTACCAGTTGTCTTTTCTAACTGACCTAGATCTGATAGTAATAATAAAAAATAATTTTAGAGTTTTGTTTTTTTGTTTCCCTGTATATTTCTAAAGCACCTGACGTAAAATGTATTTCCCGTGACTAAAACTTCTACGTGTATAGCAGCAAGCAGAGGAAGGAAGGATATACCTGGTCTCAGAAAACTGCTATACTCTCAAAATATACGTAACATACACATACATATCAAAATACCTTTTTCTTTATTGTTATATAATTCAGGTAAAAATTTTGCGAATATAAAAAAAAAAAAAAGGACCAGTTTTTCATCTTCAAGATTATATAAGAGAAGAGAGGGGAAATAAAATTATATCAAAAGTTGCATTAAGAAAAAGGTATTGCGCATAATAACATGACCCTGGGTAAACTTTAATATAATATTTCCCTTGTAGTTTTCTTTACTTGCTGCTTTGCCTGCTGCTGGTTGGGAGGAGTCTGTCCGTTGCATATTACATATTATTATAAGAACAGCAGGCTCTATAGGCACGAGCTATTACTACCTATATGTATATGAAAAAGCAGCTGCAACTTAAAGACCGTTGTGTATTACCTATAGCTCTCTTTTTTTATATTATATATACATTTTTTTTCTTCTTCTTCTTCGTCGCGGAGTGAAAGAAAGAACGGGTCGCGCGAGCTGCTCTGCTTCGACAAACGCAGGGTCTCTTTTAGCTGCCTCTTCTTTCCACGGATCCCAAGAGAAAGTCTTGAAGCAAGAAACAACCCCCTTTCCTTGTTATCCCCAGTATAGCAGCTGTCTTATGATTTTTGCTTATATGCGTGCAGCTTGCCATGTACATACATACTTCTTCTTATATATATAATGTGTATTATAATATATTATAATAACTGACGTTTTCTTCTAGAAATTGCATAACACACACCTTAGAGCTTTATATATGCAATACACTTCTCTTTAAATGCTTGTAATAGTAAATATTATATTTTACTTAATTTTATTCAATCTTTTATAATACACATCTGCTCTGTGATTTTCTTTTATGGTACCAAAAAATTTGTATCTTATATACCTTCCCTTAATACTATTAAACTTTAATTACATTTTTATGGTTTTAATATTTCATTTTTATAGTCTTAAATAAAATGTTTCTGTCTGTTTAATTCAGAATTGTATAGTACATATTATAGATTTTATGAAATGTTCCCCTCATGTTTTTTTGTCTTGCGGTAATCCATTCTTGTCTCATCTCTCTTTCTCCCTGATATAACAACGTGACCTAATTTAAAATTAACTCCTCTCTATGTATCCAAATATGTACAAGCTTTTTAAAATATTTATCCTGGCTCACTTGAGTGATCTACGTTAGAACATAGAAGAAAGTTCTTCCACACGCCAGAGAGAGAGAGAGAGAGAGAGAGAGAGAGAGAGAGAGAGAGAGAGAGAGAGAGAGAGAGAGAGAGAGAGAGATGAGGGGAGAGAAAGATACACAGCCGCCATTAGCGCCTGGGAGGTAGGCAACTTTTTCAACACGCGTTGCTATACTTTGTATTTCTCTCTTTCTCTCTCGCTACTGAACGCACAGAATGTCAAATAAAAATGTTATGACTTTCCACTGACATTTTTCATTATTATTACATTTTTTTTATGTAATATTATATTGTTTTCTTTTCTTTTTGTGTCGTGTTGTAATGATTTGAAGTTAATTAAATATTTTTGATAAACAAGTGAGACGACAAAAGTTAATTTGAAATATAAAATTACATTTTGTTTTCTTAATAATATTTTTGACGTTTTTTTTTATATATATAAATATATAATATAATATACTAAATTAAATTTATTGTTTTAAAAGAATAGTAAAGTAATAGTATATTAATACAAATATTCATTTTAGTATTTACTCAAAATTCAGTATCATACTTACAAAACTGCACAAAGTTTCAAATAAAGAAGTTGAAATGAATGTGTATTGTTCTACTGAAAAATTAGACTTGTATGCGTATGAGGAAAAAAAAAAAGAGAACTAAAACGTCCATAAATTGTCCCAACAAAGCGTATAGTACATAAAGAAAGATCTTGTATATAGTTTCACCGTGTATTGTTCCATCGAAACCTTTGTTAATATTACTTATCTGCAGTAATATTTTACATTAGAGAGAGAGAGAGAAAAATGTTAAATTAATATGAATATACAAAACTCTCAAGCAGAGGAAAAGATAGATGATGCTGTCGAGTTTTTGTGTACAACAAAAAAACACGAACTTTTCATGTAATGTACAGTCCGCGCCACGTAAGGATGCGACCAATAAGAGAACGCCTAAAAAATCTCCATTTAGTTAACATTACCCCACCTCCTAGTGACCTTGAAAGCTAGAGCGTCTATTGGCTGCCCATAGGGGGAATCGATAAATCGCCCACATCTTTACGTGATTTTTAGTGTACGTATAAAGCAAAAGCAGAGTTCTATTGAGCAAAAGGTAAAACTAAACAATACGAACGACAAGATAGGTAAACATGACCCAAACTATGTTTACTTTTGCTCTTGTTTTTGCCTGTGTGATAACATTATAGAAATTCATAAAGCAAACTAAACCATGTAATACTATTTTACATCAATTTTTTTCATTTTTTTCGCCTTTAGGGGAAACACAAATCTGTGTATATTATGATGGTGCTCTATATAATATGAAAGTATGAGATAACAGAGGAAGCTTGAAAGTTTATAGCACATCGAGGACCATTGAGACGTTGATGAAAAGATATGAAGTTATGACCAAGGGTACTATCGTTAGAGTTGACACCGTTTATATGTGAGACAAAAGTTGAATCTTCAAAAATATTTCTACACAATATATATAAGAAAAAGAAATGGTGCTCCAAGCGTAACCTCAAAAGTCAAAACTACTTTTCTTGATGCTTCTATACTTTTACGACTTTTGGGGATGAGCTTTTACAATCTTACATTTATAAGGGTTACGAAATAATTTAACAAAACTCCCCAACTCACTTTTTTTTTTTTTTTTGTTCTTGTAATATTGTATTTTAACAAAAATTTAATCTGCACTTTTTTTTTCTAAACTTGAATTCAAATTGTTTTATTTTCCTTGAGTTTTATTTTTAACACTGTGCTTTTTCTTGCTGATTATTTTTGAAAGTCAATTGAAGGGATTATATTTTTTTAAGTACTCTAAAAACAACAAGAGCAGAAATTAATTAGGTACGTGATTTTTTTTTTAACTTTTTATAATTTTGTGTAAATACGAAATATGTTTTATTTTTTACTTACCAATACTTGATATATATTTTATTTTCTCCTTTCCTTTTACTTATAAAGTATACTTATATATACCTATATAGTTACCATGAATTTAACATAATATTTAAAAACGTTTTTTGCCGCTTCGTTTTGTAAATTATTTGTATAGAAATTGTTTTATGGAAAGTTTTTTGATGTTTACTTTTTGTTAATGAGGAAAATTTATTTCGCCCACAGTTGATGTTGAATATCAATGGAGTAAAAGGACCATGTTAATTTAAAATAAAATTCATATAATATAGAAAAAGTTTTTATCAAAAACAAGATAAAATCAACAGCCAGAAAATTTCAATCTCTCTCTAAATTTTCACAAAAAAAAAAAAAAAAAAAAAAAAAAGGCAAAAAGGCAAATATATAAATGTCGATAAATCCTTTTTAAATTTTATGCACGAAAATCATCGTATCTTATTGTATGTTGTGTTAACTCTTGTGTTAATAAAAGTTACACGAATTTGTCGAAAAGTTTTGTTACTGATAAGACAATATGCTACAGAGGGTGCTATAGAATAAGGCTCAGGGTGTGCCCATAACTAAGTTGGCGATTTATTGAAAGAGAGACGGAGCGAAGGAAAAGTAACGTCAATGCGTCCGGACTCTTTAGTTTCTCACGCACTTTGCTATATTAGAAGCTGAGGCTATGGTGTTCTGTATGTAGTTGGGGAAACAGAGCAGATATGGGAGAAAGAGAGAGAGAGAGAGAGAGAGAGAGAGAGAGAGAGAGAGAGAGAGAGAGAGAGAGAGAGACGTCGGCTGCGGCGATTGTGGAGGCAAAAGGGGGTTTCCATGACGACGGTGAGCAGCATTAGTAGCAGCAGAGGCAGAGCAGCAATGGTAGGCAGGCAGACTGGGGTGAACCCTGTTGGTTGCCTAGGCAACCGACTTGTGCTGCCAGTCAGCAAGGAAAAAAGACCTAGGTTCGAGACCAGTTGGGTCGCGTGCCGCTTGGTGCCTGCCCTGCTAAGCTACTTGCGCCCACCCCGCGCGCGTTTGGTTATTCACTCTTGCTAACTCTATACTGCAGTGGGTGTGAGTGTAGACACGCGTGTGATACAGTCTGCTAGCTAGACTGCGTGTCTACGATATCCAGCCAGCGAGGCCATAATAAACACAAAACAAACCCCCCCAATGCAGCAAATACACCGGCGTCCTTAAATATATATTATAGTCCTTAATTTCAGAGTCACTGCCGCACCAAAAATTAACCTTCAAATCAAAGTGTATAATTGTTCTTACCTATATTTAATAATCATGAGAAATAATTATTAATTGTCACAATTCAAGTGCATTTTTTTTTTTTTTTTTTTTTTTTTTTTTGCTAATTCATTGTATTAAATTGTGTATTACAAGAATAATAAAATACGTAATTCACCAGAACGAATAACAAGTAAATAATTCAAGCAATAACATTGAAATTTTGGTAATAGATTTATGTCATGAAATGGTCACGTCATTGTATTATTAATTTCTATATATTTATATCTTTTGTGCATATACTTAATGAAAGTAATTAATAATAATTATTATTGTATTGCATACTAAACATGAGCCACGAGATGTAGACACTGCGTCAATCAGCAAAAATACCACAAGATAATGAAATATATCTCCATGAGAAAACTTGAGTTAATCTCGTTTCTTCAGAGCTTACCGGTGGTGCACTCTTAACCAATCACAGGCGCAATCACGGTTTACGCTTTAGGGTCCCCGAATTTCCTATCCTTTTGGCATTGGTTTTAGAGTTTTTATTTTTATTTTTACTTATTATTTTGAAGAAACTGCTGCATTGTGGCTAAAAATATGTGAATGAGGAATTGTTAGACTCACTTTAGTCAAACTTTTTATGTGAATTTACGTTTTCAGCCTTTATTATTATTTTTAAAGAAAATTAAAAAAATAATAATAATAAATAAATACTGAATAAATTTTAACTTAAAAATTATTATTATTATTGAAATGCACTCTCAATTCCTAAAGGATATACAAAAGTTATTTAATCTCCTATATACAGAAAATTATTTTGCCGTAATCGGGCAGTATATTTTAAATTTTATCGTATTTCTTTGCTTAAAATACGAAAGAAATGCTATCAAAATTAAATAAGAATATAGAGTGCTGTCAGGGACGGATTGAGCCACTGCGACCCATCGCAATAGCTAAGAGAGACGGACCACCCTTTGGTGATTGTCAGGAGGGCGTAACAGATACAGACCATTTTGGCCACAGCCCAACGAGAAATTCTCCAAATCTCAGCAGCGACCAATCCTTTCCTGAGTGCTGTGAATGTTTCTTTTTGCCTATCATTTTGAGTTTCTGACAGAAATAAAACGTAAATGTTAAGGAAATACAGTGTCAATCTGATTTCCTTATACTATTTTTTTCACCAATTTCCTTCTGTATCTGAATCATATATGAGTATAATATATAGGATAATATATTTTTTCCAACATTTTGCAAAAATTTACAAAGACAAAAATCACTACTTACTTTTCATGCTAAAAAAAGAAAAGAAAAAAAAGTAAATATATTACCCTGTTTCAATGTACGCATGTGTATAGACACAGACTTTTGATCAAAAATAAATATTTGATGAACATCATGATGGAGTTTTTATGTTTGTTTAATGAAAGAGAAAGAGAGAGAGAGAGAGAAAGAGAAAAAAATAATTTATTGAAAAGTATTGATGGTTTTATTATAAAATTGTAAAATCACTTAATAAATTTTTAACCAAAAAAGCATAAACCAAATTATTTATTTCAATTTTAAAAACGCATTCCTTTTTGTCATACCTTTGTTATAAAATTTTTATTATGACATAAATTTATATAAAAATAATAAATAAATTATTAGGATAATGAGTAGGAGCGCTTGTATTATTATTATTATTATTATTATTGTATATTATATAGCTGTAAAATATTTTTTGAATTATGTATAACGTACAGCATATAATGTCCCATATCTTTTAAGTAATATAACATATAACTATCTCACAGAATAATGACTTTTTTGTATGAGCTGTCTTTCTTTTCATTATATTTCAAAAAAAAAAAAATAAAAAAAAAATAAGATAAGGGGTTCATTGCAATTTTTACTCTCCCTATGTAATCTTACGAGTATTTAAACTTCCCCTTCTATATGTAAAGTTGTATTATTTTTTTTCATAGTTTATTATTTATTTATATACCTGAGGGTGTAGAGAGAGAGAAAGAGAGGTGTATGATGAATCTACCCTTATTTCCTCGTCCTCTTTTCGTATATATCGCCCTTCTCTTTCACACACACCCTATCTTTACTCTCTCTTTCTGCTCTCTCAATGCCATAATATATATTGCTCAGAGCGTGAGATTCGCTCGTCCGCTCCATTCCCCTGCGATCCAAAAACCTTCAATACCCATCTTCTTAGCAAATATTTTTTCCACACAACAACCCTCTACACGCATCTTTCTCTTCTTTCTGCTTTTCTTTTCAACAACGTTCATTTTTTTTTTCTGCTATCGCCTTCAGCTTTTGTAATTGAAAGTATAACAATCGAAATAAGTTATGTTACTTTGTATAACAAAAGAAACAACAGTGTGAGAGAAACTGAGAGATGAAAGAGAGAGAGAGAGAGAGAGAGAGAGAGAGAGAGAGATTCATAGACGTCTACTTTTGGTTCCCGCAACCCGAAAGACGTATGTATGATTTAAATTATAATTATTATTAAATTTATTTACTTGAATAATTCAAATAAAACAAGAAAGCACATAATTTACCTAATAAAATATGTTCTCCGATATTCTTTTTTCTTGTGTATTATTATCATTATTTTTGAACTATTACTCTTAATATATTTATTATTCACAAGCTTATTACATTAATGATATTCAAATTTTAGTACCTTTAATATAATCTACATTACTTTTTTCAATTGCGGTACTTCTATGGTAATTATTTACGTAGCTTTTTTTTTTTTTTTTTTTTTTGTACATTCTTATTATAAAATGTTAACCATGCACTCTGCATATTATGCTGTCTTAAATGTATTGGTTCAGAGATAGGGCTTGTTGCCCTGACTGCACTTTTTGCCTATCTTATTTTTTCAATAAAGATATTATTTATTTTATTTATTTATTATTCCCTGTAAAAGTGTTGGCTAATTAACAGGCTTTTACTGATGTAATAAAGAGCTGTAATTTGTAAAATGTTTATAACATTGAAGGACAGGTATGTTTCCTCGTTTCTGCCAGACAGGATTCTGATGAGATCTTACCTATAATTATCTTAAAAAATTTATGTTTTTACTACAAAAACATAATTATTTATTAATTAATATTATTTTTTTTTTAATTCCGGCAGAGAAATTTTGAGTTTTATATTGTTATTACAGGGTCAGAATGTTTATTTATACGGTTTATACCCTATATAACGCTATAAACAATCAGCAATATTTTAGTGAATATTAAATAGGTAAATTATGATTAACATACGTTAACAAAAACATTATAAATCTAAAACTTCCAAAAAAAAAAAAAAAAAAAAATTAATTCACAGCACTTTTGATAAAATTATAATACAAACTATTTCCTTATTGTCATAAATAACAATTATTTTTATATTATTATTTTGCGTTGTCACGAAATTCTAATTACACTTTAATAGAAGATGAAGTGTACACGACCTTTGAGTTGATTGTTTTAAGAACGCCCTTCTTTTAGCTTTTAAAAATTTTCAGCAAAATGCAAACTAATTTATTCTACAAGAACACTTGTTTTCATTAGACTATTTTAAACTTCTTTTTTTATTATTATTATTATTTATTTTTTTTTTTGCTGAAGAAACACACCAAAAAGTCTAGTAATGAGACATTTTAATTTAATTATTACTATAAAACTTAATTCTTATACGAGAGCATTTTTTTATTATTTTATATTCAATGTTAAATCATAATAAATAAATTTTCCAGTCCTTAATTTTCGTACGGACCACTAATTTTTTACGCTTTATAATAACTAATCACTCTCCTAATTTAATTAATGTCTCAAAATAAAGGGCATACATTGTATTTATTTTTCTATAACATGATACGACTCCAGGTTATATAATTAAAGTAGTACCTTTATAATGTATAGTAACTTTTCTAATCTAAATTAAAATTGGTTCCTTATTTTTTGCCATCTAAATACGTATGTTTTTATTAAACTACTAATTGATCTTTGTGCAAATCAAGGTATAGTACTTTAAAATACAACTGCTAACTATAAAAAGTAATTATTATTAATAATATTTGCGGGAGAGTAAAAGAAAAAGAGAAGTCATTAAAATCTTTGTAAAACCAATTTTCTTCTTCTTCTTTTTTATTTTTATTATATATCGTATAGACGTACTTGCCAGATGTTTTAAAGCAAATAAGAAATTATGTATAATTTATTATTAAATAAAATGCAATAATTTATAAATAATATATATAATGAAATGTAAGTTAACAAGTGCATCGAACGCTTTTATCAAAGAATCTAATTAAATTTGAAACAATTTGCCCTTGAGTATAAAGCAAAACGGAAAATGAGTGTTTATATGAAAGGAAACTTGATACAACTTTATGAAGGTAAATTTTGGCAAAAATTTGCACCCAAATCATGAATATAAGGAAACACTTTGTTATATATACTTTGATGTATCATATTTTCATACTAAAAATTATATAATAATATATAAGAAATTTTCCTTTTATGTTGAAAACAAAATGATGAAAATCTTTTATATAAAGTAACCCCGTAAACCTTCTAGGAAATTAAAACCACTTTTGCATTATTATCATTTTTTTTTCCCCCGTATAGAATTCCTGTTAATTTAATTTATCAAAATATAATGATAATATATACAGTAAGTTAATTCAATAAAAATGCATCTGCTTTGGTGTTGTGCGCATGTTTGTATAATTTATTTATCCTAGAATAAATATGTATAAAAAAAAAAGTGATTTAACTAAATGTGATGTCTATGTCACCACAATCTTTCTTTATATTTTCTTTAGAATAAAAAAAGACAAAAAAAAAAAAAAAAAAAAAAAAAAAAAAAAAAAAAAAAAAAACTCTTTGACTAAATATTTTATGAATTTTATAACCATAATCTCTATTATAGAAATAATAATATGACATAACTCATTCGTGTAATATTATTTAAAAGTTTACTCTTGAGCTTATCGAAGCTTGAATACCAAACACATACACACGAAAAGCATTGAAGCATAGGATATATTATACGAACATGGTATGGACAGGGCGCAGTGTATATAGACTTTGAGGTGCTCTTCTATACTATATACAGGGGAGGCACGTGGTGTTCCGGTGCACATTTATATAACAACAGCTGCTGTATTTTTTTTTTTTTTTTTCTACGCGCCAAGAACACCGTGTTACTTCAACCACGCGCGCTTAAAAAATTATACTAACTGAAGGTTATACAACATAACAATGACCCTTTACGTATATAAAGATCATTTTTGTATCAAATTTATATGTTTTTATAGTTACCTATATAATATTTTAGTTGCACCTGCTTCCTTCGCCAGGGCAGTGGAGGCGAACACTCTGCTTCTCCTGCTGCTGCTGCTACTTATACTGATGATGATGATGATGATGGCTGATGGTAAGGGTCACCTGCCTTAACTTTTGCCCACCCTCAACATCTGCCTATACCAAAATCACCTTTCTTTTAAGACTGAAGAAAGTACAAAGGTGATAGAGACGAAGAGAACGCGTGCCCGATGTCTGTCTTGAAGAAACACGATGTACAGATGATAAGAAAAGGAATAAAAAAAAAAATAATAAAAACAGAGACTATTATAATAAAAATGGTACCAGCTGCTTAAAAAAAAAATTTAAAGAAGTGTGCCTTAATCTTGTATGTATAATATACTTCATGCTGAATAAATTTTACTTAAAAGAAAAACGTTGTCCTATAATTTATAATAAATAAAAGTTAGCTTTATCTAGAATTTAATTATACCATCTATATGACATTATAAATTTATTAATTTATGTAGAAATATAATTAAATTAATGTAAAACAAGTTAATTTTATAGCTGGCTTTGTATGAAAGTTTACTAATTCTAAATTACTAGGAAAATTGCTGAAATTTGTTTGTTCTAGTTTAAAAAGACAAATTAACTTAACAGGAATGTGCTACGTTTAATTCCTTAAAAATAAAATTAACTTTGAAAGGAAATTTTGCACGAATGAATAAATTTCTCCTGAAAAAAACCTTTTTGTTTCTTTCCATCAAAAAAAAAAAAAAAAGAAAGAAAAAAGAAAAAAAAAAAAAAAAGAAAAGAAAAGAAAGAAAAAAACTGCTTTTCAATGCACAGAAATATTTTATGTTTATTTTAATCTGAATATTATTCACTCAAGTTTCTTAAAATTCAGAATATTAACTTAATTCTTATATAACTACACTTAAAATAAACTGGCAAATTACTTATTTTCTTTATATAAAATTATCTGCAATATATAAACTTAATTCTAAAGGATTATCTATTCTATATTTACTAAATCTACAAAGGATTTTAAAATCTACTTTTTTGTTATAAAAAATACTCAAAAAGATATACATGTGAATCTTTTACTTATCTGAAAGAATATTTACATCAATTTGGCGTATTACATTTTTTTTTTTTCGTGTGGACAGTACTTCAAAAACAAAAAGCTCTTTAATAGTTCATTATAGACCATATAATGTGAGCTTTAAATATTAATATTATTTTTTTTAGATATATATATATTATAGCTGCGATTATCTTGAATATGCTTGTTATATATTTACTTCTCGAATGAGAAGTATTTTTAAATTATTTTCAGTAAGTTGCAACTATTACCTTCTTTTAAATACATTTCTCATTTAAATATGCATATCATTGAATATATATGTATATAATATAAGTCCTCGAAGCAACCAGTTTTTATTATTATTATTTTTTTATTAAACATTAAATTTCCATTTATTGCATTCATAATTCCATCATTAAAAGCAATCAATTTTTGATCTGGATGCTTCGTTGATTTTATTATTATAATTATTATTATATTATTAGATTTTACTATGCAGCCCACCATGTATTTTTTTTATAATTTTATATATTTTTGCGAACAGACTTAAAAGAGTTGAATTATATTTATCTTATTTAAGCAAGCAATATAATAAAAAATATAATTATTATAACATTATTATTTTTAAATAAAAAACTGAGGTGAAAAAATAAAAACATAAATAATAATTTACAAATACATTTTTTTTATTTTTTTTTTTATACTACTTAAATCATTATTATTATTATTTTTTATATAAGTGAGTCTCATAATTCACAATAAGTTTGAAAAATAAAAAACATCAGCAAAAAAACATGAAAAAAAAATTAACATAATTATTATTTAAATATTAAAAAAAAATCATTCATTTAAATATATTATAATTTTTATTTAAGTACTCGTTACCCAAAAAGGAGGTAATTTGTTGAACTTTAAAAATACACATATTAGTTCAAGATTATCATACGCACATGAAAACATGTATAATAAAAATATATATGTGAAGAATTTTGCATGGAACTATCTAGGTATTATATAATTTTTTATTTTTTTTTTAGGCTGAGTATAATTCTTTGGGTAATCAACACTTCTTATTCCAAAAATTAACAAACCTATATAATGCCACATAACATTTTTTTTTCACTCTTTTATTAAAAAAATTTTCTATTATTTTTGTTTATATATATCAAACACACACACAACCCTGCTGTAACATTTATAGCTCTCAGAATGAGCAAAAAATCAACAAAATTATATTTATATATATATTTATCATTTTTTTTTTCAAAGTTCATTAGTAAGAGAAAAGAAATGCTGATAAAGCATCGTTATTATGATAGTACAAAACTATTAAAATACACACTTATACATTTTTTTTTTAAATTTTTTATTCATTTTTATTATAATTTTTAGAAAATATATGTTAAAAAAATTTAGTAATTTAAAAATTTTCTGCCAAAATATGCAATTCTTTTCTCGCACTAAAACAAAACAAAATTCATTAATAAAACAAAAATAAAAAATGTATACAAATATAAAGGAATTGTTATTTAAATAAATCAATTCCTTTATGAAGTGCGATGACACTGTAATTATGTTTAATTTATGTAATTAATTAATAATAAAATTCAAGATGGCACTGCGTGTGTGCGTGAATTATACAGCTGTGTATTGCAGTGGAATGAAAAAACACGGGATACAAAAAGTTAGGAGGACAACGAGACTACATATACATTACATTTAAACAGTTATTACATTATTTATTATATATATTTTTTTAATATTTAGGGATATTCATGGAAAAGGTGGGTATTTTGGGGGTTTTGGGGGGGATGGTGTTGAGCAAATCGATTGGTTCGCGTTTTTAGGGAAAATTTTAATCCCCTATTAATTTTTTTTTTCGTTCTCATAACATAAAATATGATAAAGAAAAATAGGATATTAGGAATATTCAGGCAAAAGAAAATATATATATATATATAATGGGCAATACATTTTTTTTTCTTCTTTTACTTCCCCCCTAAAAGTTAAGATAAAAAAAAAGCATAAATAAATAAATATTGTTTCATATTATATAAACACTGTTTCACACAAGATAAACAAAAGCCATCAGATCCAAAAAAGATTCGTCGAGAAAAATAAAAATTTATAATTATAAATATAGGTCAGACCAAATGAGCATATGTGTGGACACTATTAAGGAAAAGAAAAATGTTTTTGTTATCATATGCATAATTATTTTGACCATCTTACACGGCAGCATGCAGTAGCAGTATTATTTTGTTTTTGTTTATTTTGTTTATTTTTTTATATATTCAGTCAGAACTGCATAAATACCATATATTATAATATGTATGAATATATTAAAGTCTCTTTTATAATTTTTTTTTTGTTAAATAAATAAATAATTAATATATTTTTTTTGTATACTTTAAATATATAATTTTTTTTTAATTAGCAATTAATAATAGCTCACTATGGTATATAATATTAATAAATTATGTCATAACATAAAAACTATAACAATATTAAACAACTATCCACGACATGCACTTTAATTTTGATCTAACCTTTTTTTTTTTATCTGTTATAGAATTGTTTTTTTAATTTAAGTTTCTTAATGACTAATAGAATGATAATAATTATGCAATACATCATAAGTAAAAACAATTAAATACATTCATGTTTTTTCTTTTAATATTGATATATTATTTTTAACACAAAAAAAAATTGAACATATAATTTTTATTTCTATAATAACAACAGCGCACCGTCATTTTTTTTTTTTTTTTTTTTTTTTTTAGAATTAAGGAAACAATAATTTTTTTTTTCAAGCTATCTTAAAATTGAGATATTTTTACCTTGCTCTAATATAGCTTAAATACTAATTATTTATTATATCATTTGAACTAACAAAAATACCACGGTCACGAAGGAAAAAAAGAAATGAATAATGAGAAAGAGAGAGAGAGGGAGTAAGTAATATATCAAAGAGATAAAAATATGTTAGAGAGGAAAATGTTTCAGCTACTACTGGAAGCTTACAATAGTATTTTATATTATATATATTTTTTATTATTATTACAATACATTTTGATCAACTATGAAAAATAAATTATTAGTGGGAATGAGCATTATTACGATACTGGCAAACTATTTCAAATCTATATCGAAGATTATATTTCTTTTTCTTGAATATTTTATGAAATAGTAGAGCCTATTAATTAATATTATTATATATTTTATTATTTCATTGATTATATTTATTACTATATGTTTTATATTAACTTTTCTTTCATAATACAAATTTAAATATATAGTTACATATAATATATTTCAATAGAATATTAATGTGTTGATTATTAATAAAAAACGAGCACTGATTTCAATAATTTTTTTTTATTATTATTATTATTTTAGAATAAATATTGAATAATCTTTTTCTTTGCTGTTGGCGACAGTAGTTATATAAGTAATCATATTATTTATGTCTTTATAATGTTTTCTTTTTAATAAATAACGTGTTGGTCTTGGCTTTTAGGGATTTTAATTTAACCATCGATTTCTGAAGAAAAAAAAAGCACTAATAACATAAGTTTTTAATATCTAAATATTATAAAGACTCATTTTTGAATATATAGGTTTGTATTTTTCTTTTATTATTAACAATATTAATATTTAGGATTATCAAAGGTATTTATTAGTAAATGCATTCACTCTTTCGAATCCCAAACGCCAGGAACATAAAAAATAATCACAAAAATCTTGCCATATATTCTATCATATTTTAATTTTTTTCCCATTCATAATTTTTTTTATTTGTAATATAAGTCACAAAAGGGACAAATTTTTCAATTTATATTTTGCTTTTTTATTTTTTACTTATATACTTTTAATTTTCATTTTTTCAAAAAACACATAATCAGTCTTTGAAATCACAGTAAAGCTTTGATATGATAATAACACACACAATTGTATAATAATTTTAACTTTACGTTATAACATTTTGTGTGCATTTAAAATTTATTTTAATTTTCGTATTTTTTTTTTATGAGAATGCGATTTCTGTGCTACAAAGTTTTGAAGACTTTATTTATTTATAAATTAAAAAATATTGAATATGAATTTAGTGAAGCACAATGGAAGGAAAATGTGCAGACTAAATTTCTTTCTTTCTCCTACAACGGAATTTCATAAATTTTCTAGAAAAACCGAAGGGGAAAAAGTTTTACGGCCATCAAGATTTTTTTTTTTTTTTTTTTTTCGTTTGTACTTTAAAAAGCCTCTAGGATGATGTATGAAACATGATGGGGAAGCAATTAACAATTATGATTTTTTATTATTATTATTATTTTAATATAAAATTTGGGATGGTTAATAACAATCTGTATTACGAAAAATATACCATCCTAATTTTTTATTGCCCTTTTTTTTACAATATCTTTCGTCTTGTAATTTTTTTTTACTTATGTAAAATTCAAAAATTGAAATATTAATTTTTCAATTTCATCCATGTTACTTTCAAATAATATAGATATTTGAATAATTACAAGACGACAGATTAAAAAATAATAATAATATATATATATAATATAATTTTCTTTTGGGAAAATGTTATCAAAAAATTTATTATGTTAATATAATATAGGGGGGGGAGACTCATTATTTCGGAGACAAAGGTTTCTACATTAGGACAAAATTAATCTCCACGTAATTAATTTCTTTATAGTCAATATATTTAATACTATTTGTTTTTAATATTGTATTCCTTCGTATGCCAACAACAAAGAAAAAGTTTCAATAGATTAATATCTTCTTTTTTGTTTGTTTGTTTTTTTTTTTTAGTTTTTTTTTATTTTTGTTTAAGGCAGCGATATATTACAAAACTCTCTCTTTTAATTCCTTTTTTTTTTTATTATTATTATTTTTCATTTGATCAATGAGAGGGAGCAAATATGAATTTAAGATGCCAATATTAAACTCTTTCAGGCTTTCTATAATTATGCTAAAAAAAGTTTATATTATTATAATGTAAGTTTAATTCCTTCTACAAAACTGTTAATAATTATTTCAAAATGCTGAGCATGATGACTATTTTAAAAAGGAGATGGAGGAGGGTTTTAGGGGGAGGAGGAAGGGGGGGGGGGTACCGGAGAGCACTTTGTTTATATATATTTTTGCCCATACTGCTGGGAACAAGTGGCTCTCATAAATACATTTTTTTTTTACGAAAGCGACCCTGCTATTTGTCACAAATACGAAATTATTGCTTAGTTGTTGTTTTTTTTAAGTAGTTTTCTTCTTCTTATTATTATTTTTACAGTGCGTTATTGTTTTACAACGATTATAATAATATATCTTATAAACTACTACACATTATTATTCTTATTATAGTTATCATTATTATTAATTATAAACCTGAAGAAAACAGCAGTATGGTATTTTTTTTATATGCCAAAAATGTCAAAATATTTATTATTTTATTATTGTAACAAAATCTGAAAGATATATATTATATATATTAATTATTTTAATATTTATTTAATATATTACAAGACTATAATTTTTTTTTTTTAATTATTTATTTATTTCATTTCTTATATAGAAATTTACGTTCCAGACAATTATTTTTTGGAACACTTAAAAACTATTTCTGAATAACACATACATAACTTTTTTTTTTTTAAGATCTTTAGGCCTGAAAAACCTTCTCTTTTAATTCTTTTCCTTTTTTAAAAAATCCATTTAGATTGATAACAATACTATTTTTTTTTTTATATATATAATAATATATTTATTTTTTGTAATAAAGAATATTGACACAATTCTTAATTCAGTCATCAATTACAATTTATTCTTTGTTGTCTTTCTTCCTTTTTTTTAATATAATTTCATTAAATACAGTACACTCTCTTTTAATTTTCAATATATTATTTTTTATTATTATTTAATTTATTCATAATTATCATCACAAGCTAATGTACAGAAACTTATGAATAAACTTAAAGAAACACAGCATGCATCAACATGCATAATTGTAAGATTACAAACTGTATTATTAACTTGTGATTACATAATTATAAAAAAAGAAACACACACAAAAAAAAAGTAAGAACAAAATCTATAATTGTCATGGATATCATAAAATTTTCTTACGATATTTATTATTATTATAATTTTTTTTTTGTAACATTAAATTTTTTTCTTACTCATAGGAGGGAAGTTTAATCATATAGGTGCATATTTTTTAAATTTTTTTTTCTTCAATAAAAAAGTATATAGATTATTATTTTCTTCTTTCTTTTTTTTTTTTATTAATCTGTAGAAAAATTACTGAATTTATTTATTTTTATATAATATGAAATTATTGCCTTCTTTATATAATATAATTTTTCTATATAATTTCTATGTTTAAGATTACTATAATTTATATATATATATATATTTGAAACTATTTTTAATATTTTGAAGAGAAGAGAGTGTTGTTTATTTATTTATAATATATATATATATATATATTTTGAAGAAGCATTCGAGTATACGCATTTATATCATTTTTTTCATTACGAGACACGAGATTAATGATAATAATAATTAAATATATAATATATGAAGGAAAGAACGATCATGCACGTACCTCCCTTAGTTTTTGGGTGGCAAGTTAAATAAAAATAAGATGTCACAATTATGTGAAATCTTATTTTTATGTACCTATAATTGGTAACGACAAACGACACACCAAATATCAATACATAGAGAGATATATATAAAGAGAGATAGAGAGAGACCGGAGAAGTATATTTAATTAATTAATTTTTTTTATATAACAAATATCATATAGATATATAGAAAGAAAAAAAAACTAATATAGAGACACCGCATTATTTTTGAGAAAATTACCATTCAACATCGAAACACACGCACGTACCCATTATGGAAATAAATGAAATGCGCGGGCGGGCGGCGATTATTTTGTATGAACTATATTTTAACTATTATATTTAATTTAGCCGTACAATTTTACCCCACACCCACCCACGAACGGGCCTGTGGAAGACGACGGCGAAATTTACCTTTTTTTTTAATTTTTATATATATTATCAATAAATAATACAAATTAGAATTAAATTTAAATCAAGAAACAATTAAACAAACATAATTATATTATAAAAAAAATGCCTCTAATTATTATTACATTTTATACTTTTTTTTTTTAATTACTTAAATCCTTTTCCGGGCCCGCCAAAAATTTGAGCAGCCTAACATAAAAAATAACATATTAATCTATTATTTATAATATATATAAACAACTACTTCATTTTTTTATTTATATATTAATTTATATTTATTATTCTATGTAATATATATTATAGTTCATAGGATCATAATAAAATAGAAAAAACACTAACTACAACTCTGATATTTTTTTTTGTCATTTTTTTTTAAATATTTTTTTTTATAGTATCATAAATATTGTGCAAACTTAAGGTGGGAGATAATACGTTCTTGTCACCATTTATTTGAAAAATAGTTTTGGAAAAAACACACACATTATATATTTATTACTTTATATCTCTATTATTATATATATTTTTTTTTTATTAATAATAAGTAGATTCTGCATCAGTATCAATAAAAAATTACTTTAAATCACGTAAAAAATAAAAAATAAATTATCAGTATATTTTTATTATTAATTTTTAAATTTTTTACTAACAGAAAAAAAAAAGAAAAAAGAAAAAATACATTAAATATAAGGGTTTTGAGGGCACAACATGCAAAATAAATCTCCGCAATTGCTCGACAAGGCTTTTGAGTACTGAGATATTGCTTAATAGGCACTGGGTAGCCCATTACCGTGACGAGGACTTGCACGTCGCTCGTCACGTTTGGGCCACTGTGGCACGCGTTTGCATTTTATTTATATATATATATATATATATTTATTTATACATATATATATATATATATATTATTTTTATTTTTTTTTTCGAGTTAGACAATTATAGAGAGAAAGAAGCGGGGAAGTAGGATCGCAATGAAGAGCTTTTTTTAATACATTATGAAAGTGCACCGTGTTTTTCAAACGTCTCACTGGGGCTTCCTTTATATATTATACAGCTCTTTTTATTTATTTTTTATTTTTTTTATAAATATACTTTTTTTTTAATTATAACAATTATTATTTATAATAATTATATTGAGCATATTATATATTTTATATAAATACAATAAAAATAATATATCATCTTATATGAAACAAATAAAACGTGGAGGTTAATGATATTAAAAAATAATACATTTTTTTTATCGTTTTGCTATGTATAAATATCATGAAAAAACAGAATAAGTGAAGCCCTTGTCATAAAATTATAAAAAAATAATTCAAAAATGAGAGAGGAGGAAAAAAATTAATAGCTGACTATGGTGACGGGGAGGAGATTAGATAAATAATTTGTTAATACTCTTTTTAATTATCTTCTTTTTTTTTTTCAATAACTTATGGCTATATATCACAAGAAAACAGAACAAATAACAGAGCAATTCCTATCTAACAAGGGATATGTTATTTTTTAACTATTTTTTTTCCTTCATTTTAATAATATCGATAATAACAAGGAATGGTAAAATTCCAGAAAAAAAAAAATCATGACTGTTGTGTTAAATAGTAATATGATTATTTACCTTACATAGTTTTTTCCCTGCAATAATAGTATATATTTTTTTAAATTTATTTAGCTTTATATATTATAAGTAAATCGCGACTGCCCTAGATACCGCCTATATATTACAATATTATACGTGTACTTTTTTTTTATATTTTTGAATTTTAATTCTCTGTGTAAGATATATTTATTAATATGAAAAAAATATATATTTCGGGAGAAATAATAAAAATATTATTTATATATATTTTTTATTTTCCTCATCTGCAGAGCTTGTCCAAGGTTTAAGCGGAGACCCACTGAGATTTTGGAGCCTCCGGTGGCAGTTTTAAGAATCACAGCCCATCTGCAGACTAAATTAGCGGCGGCGGGCTTGCGTTTTGTTTTAAATACATTAATTTAATTTAATTTTTTTTTTTTTTTTTTTTTTGCTCGGAACAGGAGACCAAAATCAGAAATCGATTTTTGTCTCCTGTATGCTCGCTGCTTTTGTCTTTTTTATTATTATTATTTTTTTTTTAATAAGTCAGCTACAGTTATTTATTTATTTTTTATTATATATATATTATAATATTTATACTGAACTAAGAATAAAAAATTGGCCTCTACACACACTCAAATACACACGTAAGGAAAAATAATAATCTAAATCTCAATATAATAAAAATATTGTAATACTCATTTGAAACTGCGATACATACTGGGTTTTCTTTTTTAAACTATTATCTTCATAAATATAAAAAATTATTATTAGAAAAAATTCAACGTCATCATGATTAGAATCGTCTTAATGATGATGATTATTACATTATAAAAAATCAAAAATTTGATAAAGATGAAATGGGGATGAGATATTTATATAGTACGTCATAATATATTTTTAAAACAGTAAAGGGCTATCATATACGACATATAAAAAATGTTCACATACATACATTAACACACACATTTTTGCATTATTATTTATAGTTAAAGAAAAAACATCTAACAAAAAAGGTTTTTATAACATAAAATATATTACTATTATTATTATTAGATTTTTTTTTGTTTTGTTTTAATAATTTACTTATTTCGTTGTATAGTAAAAAAATCCCATCTTATATATTTTTTTAACTCCTATTTTTGTTACCTTATATACGTTTTGTTATTATGTGATGTTTTACAATGCTGTGGGATTAATTATTAATATATATAATTTTTTTAATGTTGATGTTATAATGAGGAAATTAGCTTACGAGAAGATGCGTATAGCTTGTAGTACTGGCTGCTGACATGCTGGGCATTGGGCTGGGTTGTCAGCAGGGCGATCGCACACTCGTTCTGCGCACTCCAAACAGAAGAGATTATGTCCACATGGTACAAGAGCTGCTACGATCTCCTTGTCTCCACATACAATACATTCCCGACGTCCACCGTTGCTAGATAATGATCCCATTGAGTCAGTAGGTGATGCTGAAGTAGATGATGCAAATGCAGCTGCAGCTAGCGGATCAGAACTGATACGCCGAGCTGGAGCGTGAGTTGTGGTAGGTGGTGGAGAACTAGAGGCTGAAGCTGGAGCCATAGAATCCATCACCAATGGTGGTGAGAAGCTAGCACGACGTTGTAATGGTGCTGCAGGGAAAGAACCCAATGGATGTTTCATATCCGACCAAATACTTGCAGTGCTCGGAGCACTTTCAAATGAAGGAGATTCTCCTAGTCCTTCATCACGATCAAGACTGCTGCCACCCCAAAGTGAACCTGATCCAAACCCAGTCAATTCTGCCAAACGATTAGCACCAGACGTAGAAGAAGCGGAGGATGAAGATGACGAACAAGATGAAAATGCTCCAGTAGATGCAAATGTAGCTGTGTTAATATTTCCAAGAACTGCATCGTTTGTTTGGAAGGCTGTGAATGTATTGTTTGATGATGGTGTTGTTGTATTGAGCGTTTCACCTCCATAACGTGCAGTTAATGAATTAAGAGTCGTCAATCCACCTAGTCCATTCTTAAGAAAGGACGCTAGTAAATCCTCCGGTGCTCCTCCGGCTGAGTTTGAACGAAGTGCTAATATATCAGGTTCACTTCCTTCAGGAAAATCCAGTAAGCCACCAGTAGCTCCAGTTCCAGTACGCATAGCAATGTGAGCTTCAATCTCACGTCTAGCTGCTTCGACACTTTCTGGTAACCCAGTAACTTCAAATACAGGTTCCTTGTCACGTGATGGTGTAACTATATACGTGTGGGTTTGTTGTTGGATACGTTTAATAGTAGCACCCTTAGGTCCTACTACCAAACCCACAACGCGGTATGGTACGCGTACCTGGATTGTTACGTGCCCTGGCACTGAAGCAGGAGGTCCTGAAGTTCCACTTCCTGCTCCTGAGCTGAGTCCAACGCCGAGTGAGCTGCTCTTACGACTCGCACGAATCTGAGAGAAATGCTCAGCCGCCGAGAGTATCTCACGTTTCGCCTTGGCCACGTCTTCCTTACGTCCAGTTACAACGAAAACTGGCTCTTCTCCTCGCACTGGGGTCTTGATGTACGTGTTGGTCTTGGCCCGCAGCGCCTTGATCTTGCAACCTGCAGAAAACAAGAAACACAAAAACTTTATTACAAAATATAAACCAGAGACAAGAAAAAAAAATATATATATAATAAATCAATGCAACTACTGCCATGCAATGTTTTATAATACACAAGCACGGTTCTTTAAGTAGACCTTCAGAAATATAGATTCCATTTAATTTAATTGTGATATTATGCAATAAGAAACCCCTGTAAAGTAGGCAAAAAGTGTGTCCCCATAGAATGAAGAATTTAAACTTTATAAATTTTAAAATGTAATATTCTTTAATAGAACAATTAATAAATCTCACGATAAACAAACAATAGGATAATAATCAATAATACCAGACATTGAAATACTATATAATATTACGCATTTAACTTATAACAATATAAGTTAAAGGGTAAAAAGTAATAAGATAATAATCAGTTATATATTATAATCATATCAAAATCAATATAATAAAAGTATAGTAATAAAACCTTAACACGAATTAGATTAACATTAAAAAAGCCTCGAAATAAAAATAATTACATAATATTACAAATTGATATAACCTTTTCATTATACAAGTAAAAATCAAGGTAAATTATGGGAACAAGAGGTATTTTGTGGTTTCATTATTATTTTTACACATGACTCGAGCTAAAAACCTCAGCTGAACGTGGCTAAATTTACGAACAAATAAAATGATGAGATTTCTATTTAAATTCAAACAAATCTGAGCCTTATTGGAAAATTATCACTATTTAAATAGTTCTGTTTTTGTTTTGCTCTCCCGAGATACATTTAGAATGACATAATATACACAACAATAAAAAATATCAATTTTTATATTATATGAAACAATTAAAAATTAGTATGTCCAATGTTACGTATACGACACAAAAATAAAGGTATATAGTATAATTATTTATATCTTGCGTATAGTAGGGGAGAAATAAAATAGAAGCTAAGCATATGGCACCGTTTCAAAATAACTCATAACAATTCACACTGTTTAAGTATATTAACAAACATTTTTTTAACGTAAAAATTATATTTCGCACATAAAAAAAAATAATGAAAAATAAGTTTTTGTCCTTTTTAACTATATTATGTCTGTAAGCGAGTTTCATTAATCTAAAAATACGTATCATGTCATACGTTTGTGGTCCTTATATAGCTCAGCGTAAGTACTCTGGTATTGGTGGATTTTTCTAAAGTCAGAAGGATGACTTAGCTATAGCTTGTGCTACCACACCACGCGCGTGTGTTATATTATAAACGCGAGTGTATAATAGTATGAGTGAGCATGCTGCCGCCGCATGTATTGCGTGACACCTTTACTCCCCCACACACACACACACACATATAACATTAAAGTAATCGTTTAAATAATATTAATTATTACTACTTTACAATTGGCAACACTGGATTTTTATTTATTTCTAACTACATACTTTTTTTTTGTTTTTTTTTTGTTAAAATGTAAAAAAAATACACCTACATTAGAAAACAAGGGCGGTATTTAAAAATGGATCTTTTAGTATAGATTCCTTAAAAAAAATTTCATTAGTCTGCTACTAGAGGCGCTGTATCAGTTTTAATTAATATTTATTATAAAAATTGATAAAAAGACACATTTTTATATTTGTGTTTTAAAATCACAGTATTGTCAGTGTTAGAAAAATAGCTGGAAATAAAGTCTAAAACGTGAGTGTTGTGTGTGGTGGTGTCTCTCACTCTACCCACGGAGCTTTTTAATTCCCTCCTCCCTTTTTCGAGCTCCCGATTTACACATGAGCCGGTGTGTCACGTGGTACACACCGGGGCCGGGATGACCACCCCCCTGTACATCGCACACGCAAACTATAGTGAGAGATAGAGAGAAAAGACAAGAGAGAGAGAGAGAGACAAGGGGGAGAAGATAGAGAAATAAAACGCGAGCAAGGCCACTCACTTCGCTCGATATCTTTTCTCTATCGCGCGAGAAAAACACCGTACCCGCATGGCGCCTCATGTCTTAAAACAATGTACCAAGTAAAAAGGGTGTTTTAAAAAAAAAAAAATACCCACAGCTAAATCATCGTATGCTTATTAAACAGGTATGCTGATTTAAAATTTTTAAACAAAGTACCTTGTAGCTTTAAGTAGACAATCTTAAATTAATTTCAATTAAAAGTGGCTTTAATCTAAAAATGATTTAAGGGATGTTAATTTTAAAATTAATTTTATTATATCATTGTAAATGATGGTTAAAATGGTTTAGCAAATAGTATCGTTGAAAAAATAAGTATTTTTTATTTTGATTTACTATACACAGTGTCTAATTAAACTTCAAAACCTATATAGTAATTACTAGTAATTACAATATTAATTATAACTTAAGTATTTAAAAGCTAAGATCATCAGTATCCTTACGATACAGAATTGCAATGTAACGACGTACGTATATAAATGATTCTATTTAAAGAGTAACTAACATCTTTGCATAGAAGACAACACCAAGTGGTATAAAGAAGATTGTAAGTACCACATTTTATTACTCTTTTCTTCAACTAAAATGCTCATGCAGCAAAGAAATATACGTAAAGAGCAGAAGATACTTTTTCTAAGTTGAAGAGAAGAAGAACGAAAATCAATTCAGTTTACTTTTATATCCATTTCGTCGATATTTGCATACTATGTAGTATTGATAGTATAGGGATTAGGGGTGTAATATAATACTGTATTATATATTACTGATGTAGATTGTATTTTACATATTGAATTTTATGCAGATATTTATAATATATTCTATTTTAAAGATCACTATGCAGCATTTTTGAGGGTGTCTCCCTAATGCATTTAATGTGTTTGGTGCATTGATGCGGAAGAAAATCGATGGATATAATATAAAAAGTTTCGAGTTATAAAATAAAAATATAGATATATATATATATAAAGTGAATGAATAATGTAAGTATTAATATTATTATTTTAAAGAATGAAAGTGTCAGTCTCTCATCAATTGTCTCACGTTGTAGTGACATATTGTGACAGACAGATATGCAGATTTTTGCCTAATCATCAGCATGGTAGTTTAGTAAACGAGAGAGAGAGAGAGCATACAGAATGCATGTTTGCCAGCTTATACAGAGGCAGGCAGTTTAAAAATCTGGACCTTAGCCAAGCCGTGCGGGCCGCCAAGGAAAAATCTTCTTAACCCACCCTCCTCCTCCTCCTCCTTCTATACACTTCGCGACACTGTCAGACACGGACACACGACCAATAACCTCTCGACCGCCGCCGCGTTTCAATTGACTATAAACACGCTATAATATCGCAAATTAATTTATTAATACTTATCATATGAGTCATTTTTTTTTTTTAAATATGCATATTATATATTTACATAATAGTATTAGTCATCATAAATCATAATCTCCTATTTTTTAACTACATAAATTTTACGTAAATTAAATGATAATAAAAATCGATGTGTGAATAAGTTTATTATAAAAAAAGAAAAGAGAGATTCAAAATATTATGTTTATGAGGCAGGTATACGTGTGTTCTATTATATTATAATGATATCTATGGATTTAGTTTTACAAAATACCTTCCACTAGAACAAGGTTTCTCACAAATTAGTGGTCAAGAAAACTATATGGTCGGCATCCTTGAGATGTTTTGTACGAACATACTTTTGCCGTGTTCAGATTACAAATGAATACATAGCTGCAAGGAAAAGCATTCCGCTCAAGGAAGAATTAAAGAGAGAAATATATTTTTGGAGGGAATTTATAGCAAATTTCTAGGATATTCTAACTTACTCAAATTTATTAGTAAATTAATTTTATTATCTATATCTTTCCTAGAAAAATAACAGATTGCTCCTACGGTTATTTTTATGATTATTATTATTTTTTAAAGTCGAGATTGATATCAAAATAAATAACATACGAAGTTAAATTGTTATTGGTAGCATTAATTATCAATTCAATAGAAGAGACATTTTTTTTTTTTTTTTTTTTTCGTTTTGTTATAGTAAAAACTTTCCCCAAAAAAAATGGAATGAGAGAATTCAACCTCTCAATACTAGAACAGTAAAATACCATACAAAGAGAAAATAAATGCATTAAAAATACAGTACTTGAAAAAAATTCTTTTGAAAAAAGTATATTATCCATTATAAGCTGTATCCTTGATAAAGAGAGCAAAATTTTCATATCAAAAGAATTTTACGACCAAAATGTATTTTCAGTAAAGTGGTTCACGCAGGTAAAAAAAAAAAGTGAGAGAGAAAGAAGATAATAATAAAAACTGTATACTGTGGGGTGAATAAACTTTGAAAGGGATGAAAGATACACAAGAGAGAGAGAGAGAGAGAGAGAGAGCAGAAAGCCATAAATTCGAAAAGTTTGAGTTGTGTATCGAGGTCTCTCTTTGTGTTCGCTTGCTTTTGCTTCTCTGCCTTATATCACTGCCTGTCTGCTAGCACGTTTACTTTTTGCTGCTTCAGGTTTTCTAACTCTCGTATTTCTGATGTGATGCACAGGCAAGAGCTATAGCCAGTCTGGCTTGCCAATAATAAACAAAACCTCTCTCAATTGTATCTTGTCACATACCTTCGACATACTTTTTTTTTTTCTCCGTGCTAATAATGAAGTCATTAAAACACATTAAAAATATTATTATATTTATATCGTTTATTAATAAAATTTTAGCGACGATGTGGCTTAAGTTTTCTTTGCCACAGTGAAGATAACGAATAAGTTCCGGCACCAACTTTTGAGATAACAGTTTTGTGCGGTGGAGTAGTTGGGGTGGGAACAGGGAAATGATTACACCATGTGCGCATTTTTTTTTTTTTTTTTTTTCAGAAAGGCTAATAGCGAGTATATTTATTAATATAATATTTTATGATATTTTTATTGGGATGATTGCCTTTGGCAGACAATCTTTAGGTTAAAAGGGTTTAGCTTTCGTGTTACACCGTGTTATATAAGCAGTAAACTGACATTGAAAAGGAATTCGGCTCGACCGGGACGAGCCGAATTCCTTTTCAATGTCAGTTTACTGCTTATATAACACGGTGTAACACGAAAGCTAAACCCTTTCATTAAAACTTCCCGTGTAAAATAGGCGTTAAATTACAAACTCTCAATCTTTAGGTTGTTGTTGCATTGCATGCAAGCAAGCAGCCAGCAGCAAGACAAACCAGGTAAGTATAAAAATATAAAGGTTGGAAAAAAAAAAATAAAAAGGAAAAAAAATAAAAAGAAGGTAGAGGCAGGCAAAGAGCGGACACAAAGCAGTGGCCTTGAGACCGTTCGTTCAACGTCCCGCGCCGGCCGGCTGCTACTCGCGAGGCCACCGTCTCTCCACCGCCCCCGTACCCCTCCCCCACCCCCAATTTTACATTGCCCCCAACCCAGACCAAGAGAGGAAGCAACCCCCCCCCCCCCCCCCCCGTCAACTGACACCTCTTCTGTCTCCACGACACGCTCAGAAACTTGAACATACCCGCACCTCTTGTCACCACCCTCTCTCTCTCCGTTCTCCGTCTATGAAGTCTTATAACAATTTTTTTTTACATAAGCAAAATTATTTTTACCCCTTCCGTAATTTTTTAAAATCTTTCTCTAACTGTGAACTTAATCCACTATATTATTTTCATAAATCCAATAGTATTTACTGCAAAATCTAATTAAGTGTGAAAAAAAACACAAATCTTTTAGAGTTTATTATAGCACAAAGCTATTGCCAATGTGATCAATAAAAGTTTTAAAAAGAGAGATCAATAATATTATTATTTTTAACAGTAGTATAAGTAGACAGTTCGGGAGCATTCTGTTTTACGGTCCACTGCACTTATAACCAGTTTATTATTATTATTATTTTTTTTTTTTTGATATTGTTCTCGCACATAAACACACACACACTCTCGTAATTTATGTGTAAAACCTTGACAACAAGAAAACTACTCACGGGGAAACCAAAGAAAAAAAAACTCATCATCATTATTATTTTGATGATTGAATATCAAGCATTAATCGAAAATATAAATAATAAAAAAATAAAAATCCTAAATAAATATTTTTATTTTTCCACAAAACTTATATAAGCAGGAAGTACAGTATTGGGAAGCTACGTCTTTCTCTTTCTCTTCATCTTTTGGCTCCATAATAATTCAGAAAAATAATAATAAAGGAAAGAATGGTTAAAAAAAAAAAAAAAAGTATTCATATGTGTGTGTGTGTGTGTCCGGAAGTTATTTTTCAAACTTTTATGTTTACTATGAAAGAGATTCTTAGTTCAGCGTAACTAAAATTATTGTTCAACGAATAAGGAAAAATGCCAGAAGGAATATACAATGTTTTTCTGCTAAATTAATTTTTTCGTTGTAAAAGAACTGACTTATTGTCGTTCACACAAAATATAGATTTTCCCACCAAATACTATGAAAATATCTCTAACAAACGTGGTCATTATAATTGCGTACGAGTATTTAAATATTAATTTTCTTTTCGACAGTAAATTTATATATTTTTTTTCAAGTAGAATCTAAATTGATTTTATATTTTCAATCCCCTAAGTTAATTAACAATGAATGGTTTGTATGCACAATTGATTTATTTTTGGAAAACGTAAGATTGTTATCATACTTATCAATGTCAAAAGTAAAATACATTGACATTTTTTAGTGCCACGTGCAGAAAGAATTATTTTATTTCTAGTAGTACATATCTAAGTACTCAATCTTTTTAACAGTACTATTTTTGTGTACAATACTTTTTTTTAATCCCTTTTTTTTTTTTAGTATTATTATTCTAAATATAGACACAAATATAGAAGTCACGTGAAGAAGTGCAGCATGCGAGCTTCTTTACTAAGTCACGTGCACAAAAAAAAAAAAAAATATACTAACACTTTTTACAATATATTTTTTTCTTGTCATCCAATCCAATACATTTTTAACATAACAGAAACAACATTTTTTTGCTCAATAGGAAAACCTACTTCATACATTTTGTTAAAGAATTTATATATTCATATGGATTCACGTATTATGTTATAAATACTAGGGCAGGACTAATGTTCAAACATTGGTAGGTATATAATACTGGAATTACAAATGTCATATAAAATTTTAAATCTCAAAATTTTTAAGACTTTAAATTACTTTTAAAGTGCTTTTTTTTTTTTTTTTTATTATTATTATTATTATGGTGACTAACGCATTAATTTCATCATAGATGTGTTATGATCTAGAATTTTGGTTCCCACAAAGCATGGTAGTTCAGAGTCGGGTGTGCTCCATAATGTATCGCATGGTTTGTTTCCTCTCTACCGACACTATAATAGTATACCCATATATACAACGACAGACAGAGAGAGAGTAGACCCCTCTTTTTTTATGGCCTTGAGGCTTTTTCTTGTCCTCATATCCCATCCTGTCCCAAACCCTCGAACAGCTTTTTTTTTTTCACGATTACAAGAAAAATATACATACATAAATATACGTCTAATGAAAAAAAAGAGTTCCATCAAAATGTATAATTCATATTCTTTCAATGCGCTTATAGGAATTTATAATAAAATATTATGTGATTAGCATCCCATTATTATTATTATTTGTTCTTGAAATTATATTCAATATTTAAAAAAGCATTTTTACTTTCTCTCATAAATTATTTAACTATTTAGTTACCGTACATTGCATAATGATTTAGAGAGTACATCATGCGTTTTACAAACAGACATAAAGTTTAACAACTATAGTCAAAAACTTCTAATTTATAACATACAAGCAATCTACGAAATCGATTATATATGGTTAAATAAGATGTTAATCAACGTTTTTCGAGGTGACATATACTTGCTAAAAGGTTTTCAAAGAACACGTGCTATTATAACATTATTTTTTTATGTTGACATTTTTATACTATGATATGTGAAAGATTATGCAATTTTTTAAAGAATTGTGATTTAGTTTTTTGATTCAGAAAAAATTTTCTGTCATGGATATTGAGAGACATTCTAAAATTTGCGAAGGTTAAATTTTTGTTTTAAAGTTAATGGTTATTTTAAAATGCATCTCAGGTTTTCCACATTTTACGGCTAAGATGTTCTATGAATATCCACTAAGATCAGACATGCATTTTTTAGACAGACATGCCGAGTGCCTTGGCAATAGCTAGCAGTAGCAGAGCGGCGGCACTCGACACGCATAAGAGCGAGCACACAGGCAGGAAGGGAAGGCAGCAAGCATAGGAGCACATGGTCGCGCCACCGCCATTATAACCCTCATGCGAACATCAAATTATTTGAAATTATTTTATGATATAAAATAAATTGTATCTCACCTTGACGGCCTACGATTTCGGCAACATGCTCGGAACTTGGGACAGGCACACACTCCGTCATATTTTGGCTCTTCTTTCCTCGATTTTCATCGGCAAAAGCAGAATTAATTTGCTCAGGCTCAGTCGTTGAAGGAGAATCACTCAGGCCTAACATCGATAATTCAAAAGCAAGTTGTAATGCTCGTTGGTCTTCAAGACCACTGTTGCTTCGATCCATATCGGGAAACAGACTAGCAGGCATCACAGGAAAAAAGAATTACAACATACAATTAAAAAAGACACACTGTACAAAAATAAAGCTTTGTCTGTCGCTTTTGACGGAGTGTTCAACCGGCTCGTGCACCGAGCAGTGTTGTCGGCTGCGCGACTGCGGTGCGGCGGTAAAAGAGCGGCGCGCGGCGCCTTACAAAATGAGGGGAAATTCTGCAGGGTGGGGAAATGCGACGAGACATGTGTTTATGCGCACAGCCGCGAAATTTAAAATACCCTACATTGATTGGTTGTTTGCACCGACTGTCTGCAAGCTCGACGCTTAGCAGCATCTGATTGGATACAATTTCAGGGGCGCTAGACAAGGGAGGGGAAACATGTGGTCGATGCCGGTGTCGTTCAAATAACTAAAAAAAAAAAAAAAATTATGTTCTTTGCGTCCAAATGCAAAAGAAAGATAAGAAATGAAATGGGAATAATTTTATGCTGCAAATTTTCTTTTTCAATAATAACTAAACAAAAGGATGATATTATATAAATACAAAGTCTTTTTTTTTCTTTTAAATAGTCATATTTATTGATATTATTGATTATGCTAATTAATCATACTTTATACATAAAACATAATTTCAGTTTTGCAAATTCATTTTGTGCCGATTGAAAAATATTAATCCATCATTTGAAAACTATATTGGTCATAATTATTTCCAATACAAACTTGATGTATACATAATACAATTACTATAGGCCTACTATATAAAGCTATATAGACACCACACCTTGTTTTACATGTAGAATGCAAGATGCTGAATGAATAAAAAAAAATAATAATAAAAAAATAATAATAATAATAATATATCCAGACATTGCATTTTGCAATATCAAGTTTCTTGCAAAGACTTATTGTAAGTCAATACTCCAACAATAAAATTTGGAAGTCATACTTATTATAGCTGCTAAAATACATTATTATTTAAAATATAATAATAAAACAAATCTTACAGCTAATAATTAGCTAAGGGTCGATACGTCAATACTTTTTATTATTATTATTCATAGACATTTTTTTTAACGTAACTTCAAGCGTGATGTACAACCTAAAATTATTACAAAATTAATAAAAGATATTGCAAAAGTTCGGTGAAAATCTTGCTAGCACAGATATAAAATAACTAACACATTGTGCTAGCAAGATTTTCACCAAACTATGGGACTCTCTTCACTATGGCAAGGCCCTTGCTGGTTTTCTATCCTTTTCTTTCAATTTATCATACCTAACCGCGATGGTTTATTTTCCTTAATATACATATGATATTGCAAAAGTATATTATATGGATGATATTGAGATTCAACCCAATAAAAGAGTTCATAACACACAGTAAGTATACCTTTTGTACAATTTTCACCACTGATGAAACATAATTAACCCATTTTTATATAAATAATTAGGTTTTTATAAAAAGTTCACTATTTTACTATACTAACACTAAAGATAAGAAAAGACAAGATTTTTTTATTTTCTGTTAAAGAGAAAAATTCAATGAATAGAAAACAGCAAAGTAAAAAATATTCTCAATGACATATTATATGATAATGAAGTATTTTTAGACACCAAAAATTATAGTATTATCTAGATTTAAAAGACCTGATTGAATGTAGCTCAATTAGCTCACAAAGTAGTTGACTGAGGCTACTCTTAAGCTTTTAGAGCCTCTTCTAGCTTCTTCCTTGCAGCCAGCACACGATCTTCTTGTCTTCTGATGTCATCATCAGCCACAGCTACAGCCTGTCAACAACAATGGGGCAGTTAATTAGTTATCAACGTATAAAAATTAATAAGCTATAGGTAACAAAATTAATACTAATATTGAGATATATTAAGGAAAATAAAGAAAAGAAAAGAAAAGAAAAGAAAAGAAAAGAAAAGAAAAGAAAAGAAAAGAAAAGAAAAGAAAAGAAAAGAAAAGAAAAGAAAAGAAAAGAAAAGAAAAGAAAAGAAAAGAAAAGAAAAGAAAAGAAAAGAAAAGAAAAGAAAAGAAAAGGAGAAAACAGCAAGGGCTTAACCATAGCAACGTCCCTCACATGTCTTCCAACTCTGGGCACTTTTTGTAGTCCACTAGAGAAACTTAACAGAGAAGCGACACCCTCATGTTTTAGGAAGACCTGAAATACATCTGTTTTGAAAGACCCACTTAAAGTACCCAAACTTTTAAACTAGATGATTGGCTACCCATAAAATTGGAGCTATTTTATTGGCTAAGAGTATTTCGACTGTCATTTAAGTTTGGGTAGTTTTCGTGGGACTTTTAAAACAAATGTATTGCAGGTCTGCCTAAAACATGAGGTTGTCGCTTCTCTGTTAAAGTTCTCTATAGTCCACACAACACTAGCGCCACCGCACGCGACAACTGAACTACAATGTTAAGCATACGATGCTTTTTAGTTCCAGATGTCACTACTATTAGCACATTGTCATTTCTATTGGACTATGCGCTAGCCGCTAGCATAGGGAGTTGGAAGACATGTGAGGGACATTGTAACCATAGTGAAGAGTCCCATTGAACGTTGAAAATCTTGCTAGCACAGAGATAAAAACACTATTACATTGGATAGCTTTTGGCACTATACTCCAAGAGAAATGAAGTGTTTTACCTTTGGTAGTCCTTATAGACTCAGAATGACTATGAATGATGTATTGATGAATGATTCATAGTTTCTACCCGAGTCTATATGGACAGACAATCCGTTTAACTTAGAGTTTAGTGCCCCAAAGCTGTACAATATGTGTTTGTTGTTTATTTCTGTGCTATCAAGATTTTCACTGAACTATCTAGCAGACTTCACTATGATAAGGCCCTTGCTGGTTTTCTGCTATCCTATTCTTTCAAATTTATCATACCCTAATAATAAAAACTGGAGAAGAACGATTGTATTACACTTAACAGTACCTTTTTAAATCAAATCAAATGAGTGAAAAAAGTTTCTACATATTTAATTGACTTTCAAAATACTAATCCAGACAATTTTAAGCAGTTCATGAACTATACTTATAATAATAGAAAAAATACTTTGCATTCAAAGCCAAATTATTCCGTAAAATAGCCAAATTGAGCAATCAACAGCACTTGGAGATTGATCTAGTTGCAAGCAGAACTTATTTACATTTCAGCATTTTTTTTTTTTTTTTTTTTCAAATGGAAGCATTTGCAGCTCCACACGATATGTATTAAATGAAATACTGAATTTTAAATTATTATCATCATATCATAATTGTGATTATTTTACCGTTTTCATTACACACAGGTCATGGAATATACCCTTATTCCTTTACCACTGGCAAAATTCCAGTTACCTGTTAAACTCAGGTAAGGCCCTACCTTTTATAATGTTAAACGAGTATGCTAAACAATTACGTCTATGTACGGCCTTTCTCACCTGTACGAGAGGCTGCTCAGGGTTGAGAAAGACCCCAGGATTGCGATCTAAAGCTGAACGAGAACCAGTCTGTCCAGTAACTGGCTGGGTAGATACATGTAGAGCAGTGGCAACAGATTGTAAGATGGTCTCATCAGTGACATGAGGTCCCACTGGTTTTAGTCCTCGTGGTAGTTCCATAGAGTTAAACTCCATCCCATCAAGATCACATGCCTTCAAACCTTCTAGCCGTTTTTCCCAGAATAACTGAAGTTAAACAAAACATTGTAATTTGATTAATTGATCCAACACTTGAAACAAGTTGTTAACAGTTTTGATAATATTTTTATTATAAGCAAAATTAAGGAGAATAAACCATCGCGGTTAAGTTGATGATATAAAAGAAAATGAAAGAAAAAAACCAGCAAGAGCCTTACCATACTGACGAGAGTCCCATAGCTTGACAAAAATCTTGCTAGTACAGAGATTTTTTTTTTTTTTTTTTTTTTTTTTTTAATCTCTGTGCTAGCAAGATTTTTGTTGAATTATTGGGACTCTCTTCACCAATGTAAGATCTGTGCTGGTTTCTTATATCCTTTTATTTTATTTTTATAATGAACTAAAGTAATGGTATTTGGTGGAGAAAATGATGATGGAAATGAATTCACACTGAATGGAGAAAAGCTGGAAAGAGTGAAAGAGTTTGTATATTTGGGAAGATTATATCAAGAGAATGGAAGTATAGATGGGGAGATTGAGAGGAGAGTGGCGGCAGGTAGGAAAGTAGTTGGCAGCATGGCAGGATTGGCCAAGAGTGATGCTTTATCAAACAAAGCAAAACTTACAGTGTACAATTCTGTCTTACTCCCAACTATCTTATATGGTTCTGAATCATGGGTATGTCAGAGTAGGCATATGAGTAGGGTGAATGCTGTTGGTATGAGTTTTCTCAGAAGTATGTGTGGTAAAACAAGATTAGATAGGGTAAGGAATACTTGGGTGTTGGAGAAATGTGGAGTAAAAGAAACTGTGACTGAGAAGTATGAGAACAGTGTATTACGGTGGTTTGGTCATGTTGAGAGAATGGGTGACGAAAGAATAGCAAAGCAGGTATTTCATAGTAGAGTGGATGGAAGGAGAGATAGAGGCAGACCTAAAACATCATGGTCTGAGGTGGTTGGAAGATGTTTGAAAAATAAGAATGTACGCAGTATGAAATGCAAAAGGAAATGTATGAAACAAGGTATGAGACTGGCGGAAGCAAGTGAAGTATGTCAGGATAGGAAGTTGTGGAGGTCTATCACTGGGTCAGGATAAAACATCTGTGTTGTTGGCTTACCCCGAAAGGGATTTATAGCGTCATGATATGTATGTATGTATTATAATGAACAATACATAACACATTGACTGCTTAATTTTCCTAAAGTAGTGATAAAAATCTAAATTAAATGCAATGAAGCAGAAATTATAAAAAGTATTACAGAAACAAGAAGAGAGATCATTTGTAATAGAGATAAAAAAAAAAAAAAAAAAAAAAACATTAGGCTACTTATGGAAGTAATGTCACTATGCTACTATCAATATTTTGTTCATTTATTTAATGTAAAATTGCACATATTTTATTACACACAAAAACAACACTTAATTTTGAATATTTTAATCACTGCCAATACAATCTATCTGTATGTGGAATATTATATTAAAGATGAACACATTTGAACAAAAGTTTAAGAAGGGGGCTGCGGCGGCCGCAGCATTTTCTCATGAAGATAGCATAGTGTGGTTGCAGGTTGCCTATACAAATCATTTTCAAACTTTTGTCCAGAGGTGTATCTCATTGTAAGATTACTTTCATTAATTTATAATTTTATATACTACACTACTTTTTATTACATACCTGCTTTGGCTTCTCCTGTGGCCCATGTTTGTAATCCGACTTAACCTTTCCCTCCTGTGTTTTGTACACAGTAACTGGCTGCTTGAAGATGGAAGCAGTTTGTCGGATAGGAGGGACCAAGGAAGCATCACTTCGAACTCCTCGACCCGAGGGCATGCAGTCTGGTCTAATGTTCTGAGACTCATTGCTGCTGAGGAAAAATCAAAGGTATCCTTTAGTTGGAAATTTGCATGAAACATATTGCACAGTACTATTGCAAATACTTAATTACCCACCTTTAACTAAAATAAGAACTAAATTTTATAAATTATAGGACCATATTATTAGGGTCACATAATATTAAATAAACAAATCTGCAACCTACCACTCTCCTGGTTATTAAATAATAGAAAAATAATAGGGCCTAATAAAAAAATAGAATTTTAAAAAAAAAATAGCAATTAAAAAGTTAATATTTATGCAGATGTTGGCAATACCTTTCAAATGACAAGACAAACATAAAACTATTTTTGTTTAAAAAAAAATTGCAAAACTTGAAATCTTGTGCTTTATTAATCTGATTCACAACTTTTAACTATCATTTCAAACATCAAATTTACCCAATTTCTGCATAGCTTAATGTTGTATAAATCTTTTGTTTCTCCATGATTTATTTTTAGTTTTATGATTACTTTGCAAGTTGCTCATGTGGCCAAACATGGTTGGAGAAAAATATATAAAAAATAATAATTATCACCCAATGTTATCAGTAAACCAACATGGCAAGTGATTGTTACTTCCTATATCTTCCCCTTTTTATTAACTTATTATAATAACAAAATGGCTGGTAAAAATGTCATGTCACTTATCACTAAATTATTTAATATATCAGAAAGAAAGGTCAAAATTAACTTATTTTTATTTATTGCAATAATACTCATGAAACAAGTAGATCCGATAATTTGATATAACTACCTATATTTGTTCAATAATATACCAAATAAAATTTTATTTCTTATGGTCTTTTACAACAAATTATGAATTATCTATATTAAAAGTTAAACCTGTATTTTAAAAATTGTAAACATAAGCATAAGCATACTAAAAAAAAAACTGCTATTAAAATATTAACTTAGGTGCCAAACTGTAAGACAAGACAGTAATATGTCTAATATATCATATTTTAGCTTAAAATAAATAATTAGCTCACACTTTTTTTTTCTTTTTTGCTTCAAAAAATGCAAATGAAGCAGTTATCACTCAACATTCAACAAGCATTGTTTCTACATATCATATTAGCTAATAATAATAATCAAGTGGTTAAATTGATATCTACTTAGTCTTTTACATGCAACATATCCATGCCAATAAAGCCTCTTTTTTCTTTTTCTTTTTTTTATAAGGTACTCTTGGTGTTTAAGATGGTACCTGTAATCAAACTGTGATCCTTTCTGCTTCTTGTTCTTACGAACCAACATGTTGTTGACTCTTCCAGTACGGAAGTCAAAGGTGGCTAGATCCAGAGAGTCTCCGATATGACGAGCAAGCTGGGGTTTGCTGCGGAACTTCTTTCCACTCGGGCTACACCAAAAATGGAAATCAGTCAGACAAGCAGCTTAAGGTGTTTTAAAGCAATGTTAATGTTTTGAAGTGAATATACCGGGAGGGTTGAATTCAATGCAGTAATTGGAATAGCAATATATATTTTAAATACTTGTTCCAAAACTACCTTTTTATTGACATTTCAATTTCTTTAGCCCAAGGGATGAAATATAATAACACTGAAAAGGGACAATATCCCAATTTGGTAAGACATTTTCATATAAAATATATAATAAGATGATTGGTGTGGAACTGTCCAAAATATCAAATGTTTAAAAAGACTAGGTACTGTACTCAAAACAAATTGATTAACCATGAGATGGGACTACCAACATACACATTTCTTAACTTGTCTCTCCCTACAAACTCAGGTTTAAAAATTGTTAAGTACCATTTCAATACCAGACTACAATAGAAATTATGGAACGTGAGAAGCCTACTTTACAATTTTTCTCCTCATTTTGTGGGGGCTACAGTGGGGTTTAGGAATACATGATGACCACATCTGATGATCTATATGGGAGGTAAAATTTTGTTTTGAGTACAACAAAGTCTCTTTAATGTTACTGACAATATGTACAGTTAGAGACAAATAAAGGGTTACAATTTTAAACTCATTTCTTAATCATCAAACTTTATATGGAAACGAAAATTTCCCTTAATTATTCTTGCTATTCCAAAAAAAAAAAAAAAAAAAAAACGTTTACTAGAGGTCACCTCTTGCACTCAGAAAAGCTTCTTAGCTAGCAATAGCCACCAATCCAAACACTGCAACTGATGTCCACACACATCTCTCTCACTCTCATTGTAGCTCCAAATGCAATTTAAACTTTTTTTTATTGTCAAGCAGTTGCATGAAATAAAATAATACGTACTATATAATTGCTATTGAGAAATATTGGTTTGCTAAATTCACAAATCATGAAATACCTATTAAAAATTTATTTATTTATTCAGTGATAATAGCTGCTCACCTAAGTGAGTGAGAGGAAACCTCTAGAGCAGGTGTGTCAAACTCATTTTGCATGCTGGGCCAAATCCGACCTTAGAAATCATTTGCGGGCCGCAGACTTTCAGTGAGAGGTGGATAGGGCCCCGTCGGAGGTAAAAATTTTTTCAAAAAGGGGGCGTGGCTGTTGATTTTTACGCAAATAATATACGTTTAATTGAAAATATTAACATTGTTAATATTAAAACTATGAAAAGGTGGGACTAAAACTGTAATTATACAATTTTTTTTAAAGTTTTTTTTATATATTATACTTTTTATTAAATGTCTTTTTTTTTTAATCGGAGGTTCCGCGGGCCGCACAAAATGACCTCGCGGGCCGCGTGTTTGACACCCCTGCTCTAGAAGACTTACAGTTTGAGTCAATTTTTTGGAAGATCATGAATAGGCAAGGGAAAAATCTTGTTTGCACATTAAGTTTGAAGCATGCAAATAGAGAATTAAATTGTAACCTTTTTATTTGTCACCGAATGTACTGGATTAATTGCTTAAAACATGAATCCAAAGATTCCAAAGAGTATAAGTAAAGGAGTAGAATAAAGGTAAAGAAATGATATTCAACTTTGGTTTGTGTACATGTAATTGTGATAATATATTTTAACATTAAAAAACTTGTGCTGAGTTTAGCATGTTATTCTTATTAGAAAAACAGCCGCTAAATAAATTTAAACGGCGAAAAATATTACCACAGTATGGATACTCTGCTTATATGAATACTTAAATGTCTGAGGGTTGCAAGGACAGAATTTACACACAAAGCAATAAATTGTTTGCAACCCAATGATAAAAAAATTATCAAATCCAAAAAGGCAACGTAGAAGGATATTAGAAATAGGTCACGTAATTTTAGTAGAAAACATAATTTTTAATGCTGTATTTAATGATTTTTATAAATATTACTTTTTTGTGAACTTGTATTTATTCAATTGAAAACAAAATTCAATTGTTTTATAATGATATTTTAAAAGAGTTTTTTTTTTTTTTTTTTTTTTTTTGCAAATAGACTACTGTTCATCCCCTTACCCAGCAAAAGCTGAAAATCTTTAAAAAAAAAAATTATAACACTTTCAAACTATCCTCTCTTTTTCATTCACCAAGCAAACGCCCACAATATAATACCTTTAGATTAGTTTCATGCATTATTGTTCCCCAATCTTTTGTTAAAACTGTAATTTATGAAACAGACCAAAAAAAATATATAATAAAATATATTCTATAGGGTATAATTAGTTGCTGAGGTCTACAATAACTGTTGTACATTTTGAAGTTCTGGTGATTTAGACAAGATATTATTAGTTTATAATGTTGATAATATATCGTTGGGTTAGAGTACAAATCGTGTATCTACAAAAGCAGTAAAGTCAAAATTCTTATCTTTTTGTATGACGTTATGAACCTTGTTGCTTTTGTAGATACACGGTTTGTGCTCTAACCCAACAATATATTATGAATTGATTAAAAAAAAAAAAGATTTAGAAAGCTAGGAAAAAGTTATGTGAGCATTGGTTGACAAGGATGTTTTTTAAAGAGGAAAATAATTTATAACCCAAGCTAAAATAAAGCCCATATAGACATTTACAAAAGTATGTATATACCTGGACAAAAGTTTGAGAACAGGGTGTATAGGCAACCTCCAACAAACACAAAATGCCTATATCTCCCATTTTCAAACTTGTGTCCAGCTTTATACACTACACACTCATACCCTTGTCATAGGCTCTACATGTGTTTTATCTTGGCCAGAGTCAGAAATTATTTTCTATTGCATTTGAGAATCTCTGTCAATTGACAGTTAACCCATGCTCACAACTTTTCCCCCAAATTTTACTATCTTAAAAAAAAAAAAAAAAAAAAAAAAAAAAAAAAACTTGGTCAAGTGTACCAAGTCAAGTGTAGGCAATGAAACAAATGGGGAAAAAACAAAAAACAAAAAAAAAGTTAAATATAGGTTAAACATTATCAAATATTTGTTGTGTGAATATTTCATATTACATAACTGCCAGTTCATAGTTTTCCTTATAATAATCTATACCAAATTATGTGATATGAAAAACTATACCTCCAACTTCTATACATTGTAAAATAATAATTAATTAGATTATCTGTGGTCACTTTTAATGAAGAAAATATCACAACTGATCACAATATAGGGAACTCGTTTTAGCATTTTTTTTTTAAGTGCTATGTAATAAAAGCAAAATATTTAATGAAAGAGTAAATTGTAATAGTTTATACAATACAGTACTTTAAAAAAAAAAAACATTAATAAAACACCATGTTACGCCCAAATGACATGCAATGTAGCTTTGTTAAAATACACCAAATTTGCAACCATATAATGTCCATAATAAATATGATATTGCGATATTGCTAAAAATAATAATAATAACTATAATATGCAATTTTAAACATTAAAACCCCCTTTCCTTATAGAGTTGAAATGAAAGAAAAAAAAGCTTATTCTTCTTGATTTAAGCACAATAACTATGTTCCCAGCTCATGAGATGCCCGGAAAGTTTTTGTTTCGTTTTGCAAACCAAAAATATAAAGATTATTACTAATCTTTAATAAAAAATAAACATAAATGTCACAGAGCTGGCAATAGATTATTTAAAGGCGTAGAACACCTTGAACAAAAAAGTTGTGTAATATCCTAACAATCCTGAAAATCAATGTTGATTTGGTTGAAGTCATTGATTTCTAATTTATTTTCCATTCACAAAATGCCGCTGGCGGTCACTGACGTCACAGCTCACTAGTCCACGCGCGTGTAATCTGGGCAAGCTGTGACGTCAGTGACCGCCAGTGTCATTTTGTGAATGGAAAATAAATTAGAAATCAATGACTCCAGCCAAATCAACGTTGATTTTCAGGTTTATGAGGATATTACGCAACTTTTTTGTTCAAGGTGTTCTGCACCTTTAACTTTCAGCCTCCTTTGTTTTAAATCTATATCTCCTTTGTTGTTCAGTTTATGAACACTGTGAGGGTACAGACACTGACGAAGAAATTTTAAATTTGCAGCGTTTATAGAGGAAAATTATACAAACATTCTTCTCTCCCATTACAAAAAGAAAAGAGGAGAAAATTTTGTCAATGGCAATCTTTGTGACATGGGTGATATAAGATAGTAAGAGTGGGTCTCTTTCTCTTTGTTTGCCTGAATGTTTCATGCAGCAGGCAGCTCGGAAAATATTCCTATGAGACATTATCATGACCTTGCATCACAAAGCATGTGTGTTAGACATATTTTGCCAATTCTCTCTAACTCTTGACCAGGGACGGATTGGCTGCTGAAATTATGAGGATTTCTTGATGGGCTGCTGCCATGGGCCATGTCAGCTGCATGCCTCTGACCACCCAATAGAGGTTGGACCGTCTCTCTTGACTATCTTGATGGCCCGTAGTGACACAATCCATCCCTGCTCTGGACTACTTGTATTGTACGTCCAATATTATTTTAACACAGGCAGACAAGACATTAAAGGCATAGAAAACATGAAAACATTAGCATTTATATCACAAAACACTTGATAGGACTTACACAAATAATATTAATTGGTCTCAAAACCCAACTGTGATCAGGAAATTTTGATTTGTTTAACCCGCACAACATTTTTATACCTACTAGTTTTTGTCTGTTTCTGACGTCGTAAACAGAAATATTCACGCAAATTGCATACTTTAAAGTTTTTTTTACGCTCTCTTGTGGGGCCACATTAACATTCTGGTAAAAATTGTCATTAGTTTTGTAATTCCCATTTTGTAATAAAGAACACGTTGTTTCATGTTTTCTATGCCTTTAAGCAGTGCATTGGTTTGTGATGCAAGCTTGCAAGCATGGAAAAAATGGAAATATTTCCTGAGCTGCCTGCTAGTCTGCTGCAGCCTGCATGCAATATTCTGCAAACACAGAATACAAGACCCACTTTTGCATTGGTCACTAAAATTATATGGATTGCAGTAACAAAAACTTTCCCTCTTCTCTTAGTTTTGTGATGGAAAACAAGTCACCCAATACCTACTTATCGGAAGTTTACGTATGGTAATTGTACTACTGGTAATTATCAGCAGGCCGCAGTTATCGGCAGTTGTATTTTTTTATATACATACTGTACCTTCCACTAATTTTAGGGGTTTGAAATTTTAGCACAAAAGAGATTCTTAAGCAATCATTTTTGTTTAAAAATTTCAAAACTCTCAAATGAGTAGAACGAATTATAAAAAAGCATTAAACGCCTACCGATAATTGTGACAAGCATGCCGATAACTAGTACAAATACTATATATCATGTTTTTCCCATGTATCAATGTTGTTGCGGACAATATGTGTACGGTATACCTGTTTTTTGTCACGGTAAGCAAAATGTCTACCTCTTATTTGTCACATCTAGCAAAATAAGTATCTCGTTTTTTGTCATGGGAAGCAAGATGTGTAAGTCGTTTCCGAACGTAATGGAGATGGCGCTCGATTTACACATATTGCTTTCCGTAACAAATAATGAGATACACATTTTGCTAACCGTGGCAAATAATAAGATAGGGATTTTGCTAGCCATTACAAAAAACGAGGTACATATATTGTTTGCAACAACATTAATATACATAAATGCTGCATATTTTTTTTCTTTGTGTGTATGCAAATAAAAACGGTTGTTCTAAACTCCAATACCATCATACAGGTTCATATTCATCATACGTATGAATGATATATGTGTTTGAATGACTTTATTGACAATTTATGAATGCATAGGTATGTACGTATGTATTACAGTTATCAAAATATTGTTACATGCATCCTATTTGTAATCATCTTTTGAGTGCTTTCAAACGGTTGAGGTGAATCTTCATCTCTATCCAGATTTTCAGTCTTGCAAGTGACTTAAAGTCATTTCCATGGCTTGATATTGTTATCAATAATTTGAGAAATGTATTCCCAAATAATTTTTATAATTACCTGTAATAATAAACATCTACTTTTCCAGCAGATAGACCAGTTTTTCGGATGACCTCCTCTCTTTGCCACCCTTTGGGCAGCGCGGTACAATCGTACTTTTTCCTTTCAACTGACATAACACGCGAAGATTAATTACGTCGTGCCAGACAACTAAAAGAAAGGTAGCAGTTGTGACTACGGATTGCTTTAAAATATGAATTTACCACAGCAAATTTGATGTATGAATTTAAATACTCAACATTGATGACAAGCCTAGCTGACAACTATGAAGTTGTCCACAAAACCGGAAGTAGAGTAGCGCTTTAAAAAAACAAACGAAGGGCGAAATTACAGTCTACCAGTCTATTTTCGTGGGCATTTTCATTGTTTTGATTTGTCATAAAATCGAAAAAGCATAAAAAAGGTGACGTGACGAGAGTATGTACCAGTGATGCAAATATTTTGCTTTCATTCTTATAAAAGGAACAAGTAATTACCTTTGTAAGTAAGTGCATATGCAATCTATTAAAATATATACATATAGTTTATTCCAGCTATTAGTCCAAGCTTTCAAGTGCGTTTTTCCAACATTCTGATTGTTTTTTTTTTTTCATTAATAATAAATTCGGCTAATGTACAGTGTGAATACATATAAAAGAATAAAAGATTGATACATAATATTACCTTCTTTTTATTGCAAATAATTTAACATAACTTTACATGTTTCCGCCAGCCACAGTAAACAACAACGTAATTACATATGTTTAGCATAGCAATAAACTTGAACACCAAGTTTAGCACTGGATATATAAGTGTATTATATTAATATAATATAATAAACAATTGTTTAAAAATAAAAATTAAGCGTAATGTATAAAATACATATATTTATTTGTTTGTTTTATATTTCAGATCTATACGTAGCCATGGATATTACTGTGCTTTTTAAGGCATGCGTCAAGACTGTTCGGACAAGGAACAAAGCCTTTGGAGTGGCTGGAAGTGACAACGATAAAAACAAAATTCTACCCCCAAGAGTTCAAAGATCAGGCTTCATTCTTAAAGCAAAAGAAGTTGTTAATAATATCACCCGACTTCGAGATTTTCTACTAGATAGTAGAAAAGCATATCTAAATTTTGCTGGACTTTTATCTGATGTTCCTCAAATGTCAGATGCTGAAAGAGATAAAATTGATTCAGGTGCTCAAAGAATTATGAATACATGTTCTCACTTAATTCAAGATTTTAAAAAAGAGACAGTTAAATTAGAAGGAACTCCTCAGTTGATTGAACATAGACAAATTGTATTGGAAATGATTGAATCATATTTAAAATCAGTTTGTAAAATTTATTCCGAACAAAAAGCTATTAGAGTGAAAAGAACTGTTGATATGCAAAAGATGTCGAGACTTGAAATGGATGGAAGTCCTTCAAAACAAGTGGCTGCAAGAAAACATACTGCCTCTGAATTTGGAACTCCAAAACATCATGCAAACTCAACGGAAGAAGAAGAAGCTAGTCCTCGGAAAATGCAACGAGTTGATATGAATGAAGACAGTCACTTTGGTACTCAAGTTGAAGAACAGCTCTCAGCAGAAGAGTTGCAAATGTTTGAACAAGAAAATGAACAACTGTTCAATGAATTAAACAGTTTAAGTGAAGAAGTGAGACAAATTGAAAGTAAAGTAGTGCATATTGCAGAACTACAAGAAATATTTACAGAGAAAGTTCTACAGCAAGATAAAGATGTAGATCGTATTTCAACCACAGTTGTTGGTGCTACCGAAAATGTCAAAGAAGGCAATGAACAAATTCGGCAAGCAATTCAAAGAAATGCGGGTCTCCGAGTCTTCATTCTCTTTTTCCTTCTTGTTATGTCATTTTCTCTGCTGTTCTTGGACTGGTATAATGATTAGTGTTAGGGAAGAGCAAAGGAGGGAAAAAGGAAACAAAGTAAAATTTACATTAGTTAACATTTAAAAGCCATTTTATACTTCAAAGCTATTTATAATATCCTATTAAATTTCAGATCATTTTTTTTAAATTGAGGGCTATGCAGCATTTTGGTACTGTAATCTCCGAGGGTGCAATTTTGGCACATTTGCATTCTCCGCGCTTTTCTCTTTTGAAACATCTTTATATGCTTACCCTGCAAAGGTGTGCCATTATTAGGCATGGCAAAGATTGAACATGTTTCAAAATTGCACCCGCCGAGATTGCAGTAGTACCGAAATACCACATAGCTCTCAAAATGTAATTATATCATTCATAATAAAAACAATAAAACAAAAGCATGCGCATGACATATTTCTTAGCTGTTAAACATTAATATTCTATTATTAATTCAATTTAAATAAAATTGCTTGCAAATTCAAAATCTCTGCCTTCAAATAACGTAGACAGGATTATTAGTCAGCCTTTTAGTAGGTAATTTTTATTTATAAAAAAAAGCATCAGAAAAAAAATAACACTTTAAATTGTGTTTTGTTTTGTTTTTTTTCACGTGAGTGGTGTGTTTGTTACTATTATTATTAGAGAGCGGAAAAATAGTCTTTGGACTATTGTCAATATTGAGACTATTGGGGTTTTTACTAAAAATGTCCACGAATCACACGATTTCAAGCCTATGTACAAAATTAAAAAAAGACTATTTAGCGACTATTTTAGTCTCCGAGACTATTTTGGACTTTCCAGACTTTTCGGACTATTTTGCCTTTTTTTGATGTTTTTCACTATTTCTGACAAAAATAACGTAAAATTAACAAAGAACATGACCAACTTGAACCGGAAATCGCTAAAAGTAAACCATACTTTTACTTTTACTTTTTTTTTTTTTTTTTTTTTTTTTTTTTTTTTTTTTTTTAACATTACATTATTTATTTCCAACATATTTTGTTGGAACACTATAAAAAAAATCGAGTATTTTTTTTTTTAATTTTTTTTAATTCAATCATAATTTTAATTTTAAAAAAAGTTTCTTATTTGTCTACAATTTTCAATTCAAATTTGCATTTACACATTTATGTGTTATCTTTAAAGTGGAATAACTTATATATTTGATTGTGTTTCACATGTTTGACATAATTAAATTTTTAAGTACCAACTCTTACTTTATTTTGTGTTTATAATTCGCCTTGAAAAAAAAAGTCATGTTTTTAGTGGTCTCTGAAGATTTTTTGTTTATTTAATCAAAGTAATTTCTAACCGATGTAATTTTTTTTAGACTCTAGAACATACTTTTTTTTGAGGCACTCTCTTAGAGACCATTAAGAACACAGATAAATTCAGACATGTTATACTAATAAATATAGTCACTATTGAGCTATATAAATTTCAAAGACTATATCCCGACTATTTTGTTATTTTTAGAGACTATTTTTATACTATTTTTCAATTTTGAAGACTATTTTGATGAAAAAAGAGACTATTTTTCCGCTCTGTAATTATTATGTATTAGTTATTTAATTAATAATATGAAAAGTTTAATTGTTGATCATTTATAAATAAAAAATCATGTAATTTACAACAACGTGTTACATGTACACTGGCCAAAAGTTCCCAAACGATTTGTTTAGGCAACCCGCAACCGCACACTATGTTATCTTTATGAGAAAACGCAGTGGCCGCTGCTGCCCCATTTGGGAACTCTTGTTCATAGCTGTACACTCCCGGACTTCATAAACTTAACATCAAAGTCAATGCCACTTCCTAAAGAATCATTCATAGATTTCAGAGAATTTGGCAATGCTGCTCTTCCCTAACAATGTATTTTCTACCCTTTTCTTTAGAAAGCGGCATCGTCTTTAATGTTAAGTACTGTATATGATGTCCACAAGTGTACAACTCCTACTCCTATATTTATCTTAACAGATGACACTAAACTTGTTTGTAAAACCCTGTTATTGTGCTCCAGAACACCAAAACATCACAATCACCTTACACTTTTTATTTTTTAAACAATGGTATTGCAAATTTTTTGGGGGTATGTATGAAATGAACAAGTCTAGTAATTTCATTCTACAAAGTATCTTAAATAATGCTTTACTGAAATAATATTATACTGAATAATAGCCTGTATGATGTTTGCATTTTTTTTTTTTTTTTTTTTTTTTTTTTTAATTTAACAAACTGTAAGGTTAGGCTACGATTATTAAAATGCTATAATGCCTTTTACATATGGAGAAATGTTTGCTTTCTGCAATAAATTTAATTGCATAACAATTGTATGATTTTTATTGTCCAATACACGCAATCAAATTTATTTCAGAATTCAAACATTGTTCCATGTGTGAACAGACCCCATAATTGTGTAAATGGTACATTAACTACAATATTTTCAACAATAATAACAAAATGATGCAAACATAGTGATGGTGATACTGTACTCTGTAGTGAGGTTCATTTTTCAATATTCATTTGATTTGTAGATTTTTTTTTTTCTTAAGTTATAAGTTCTATGTATTTACTTCATAATACCCATGAAATGATTATTCATTCCTAATATAATTGTTTTGCTGGATTGTTAAGAAAATATATTCATTAATCTGATAAAGTACTCTACAACATCATTGCATGTAAATTAATATTTACTTTGTAGACGTTTTGTTATTATTATTATTATTTTTTTTTTTCATAATACATCCTTGCGCAATAAATTGTTATTTTGAAAAATATATTATGCTATTGGTTTTATTGCTCACTATGTAATAATTTGTTCTGGCACTTGATTTGTGTTTGGGATTTTGCATAAAAAGGTAAAAAAAAAAAAAAAAAATGATTGTAATATAATTGAAGTTTGGGATTTTTTTTTTTTTTTTTTATTGAACTTGTATAGTACACAATACGTACAGTTATGAGGTCAATATTCTTATGTTATAGGCTGCTTCAGAGAGCTATATGCTTGTGTTGAAGCAATCCTGTTTACAAAGCAAATTATATAGTATAGATATAGAAGATACAAGAAAGATGATGTGGTTGTCGTTTCACAAATGATACATAATAAATTATTATTTTCAACTTGTTAGAGTTGTTTGTCAATAGAAATTATTTTATGATTATCTGATACGCATTTCAAATTATTTTTAAATCAAATGAATTCGTTTGTCACTTAAGTCTGACTTAAGTGACAGTAAAAGCAGCAAGGGAAAGAAAAAAAAAAATCACATTTTATCTTCTTGTTATATTTCAAATGGTTAAATTTCTTATTTTATTTGCTTGCTAAACAATTTCAAAATTATACCGCAAAAATTGGCAAAAATATTGTCTGTCAAGTGCTGCCATCTTTTCAAAGAAAAACTAAAAATTAGATGTGTCAACTTTGGACGTAAATAAGTGTAAAAAAATTGTTTTTCTACTATTATTTCGAAATTGACTATGATTTAATTGCTTAGGTGTGATTATTCAATCTTTCAGTGATATCAGAGTACATAGTTCAATCAGTAAGCTAAATATATGTGATTAAATCGTATCCTAAACAGAAATGTTGTCTTCTGAAATAATGCAGGACGACGCCTTTCCAGCAGCTGAACGCATTTTAGCAGACATTGATTCAGTGTTCAAGAAGGATCCAAAATTGTAAGTAAATTATTTCATATAAGTTGTAGCTATAAACTTAATATTATAAAGTGTTATAAATTTATGGTGTCAAAGAGTTCGAATAATTATTCAATTTTTTGTTTAACAGGGAAGAGTTCGATATCGTGCCTGTTACTGAAAATCAGAACAAGTCTCCAGTCATCCATGTCAACCACAGTTTGGGACTTGAATCTTGGTGTGTGCGGCATATGTATTGTTACATTTACCATAGACTAATGAATCTACGCGTTCGTCGAAAAAGAGAAGGTATGCTATAAATTATATTTTGACTGGTCTCCGAGAGCTACGGAAGCCTCGTAAATTGTTATTTAAAGTCACATTATTACATATTGTATGTATTATGTCAATCTTAAATATATTTTTCTAAATGGTATCGTTTCTTTGCTTTAATTTAACCTGCCATTTTTAATAATGTATCTTGATTTTTAACAAGTTTTTTAACTCTTATTTTCAGACCCTACAACTCTTATTCGACTTCTCCATGGTGCACTTCTGATCAACCCTGATACTTCCACTTTCTGGAACATGAGCAAGGAATTAGTGATGAGAGAACGTCTCACTCCCGAGGCAGAGCTTCACTTTACTGCAGTGGTGCTGACACGTAAGGCCAAGTGTGCCGAGGCTCTCAACCAACGTAAGTGGGTAGTCAACAGAGTGCTGACTGGTCAAGGCATTGTCGTGGAAGATGTCTTGCAAAGAGAATTAGCTGTGGCTGAGGCGGCTGCTGCACGCTACCCCAACAATTACCATGCATGGAATCATCGAATGTGGGCTCTCAACCTGATGGCACCAAAGTGTTGTGATGAAAAATCAGTATTAGCTCAAGAGTGGCAGTCGTCAAGCAACTGGGTGGCTTCTCATGTTTCCGATCATAGTGGTATGCAGTACAGACAGTTTCTACTACAGAGAATCACATCTCTCAAAGTAGAGCAGGTAGGAGAAATTAATTATTAATTGTAACTCTTATTACATGATAAATTTGAAGAAAGAAAAAAAAAATCTTGCTAACACAGATTTAAAAAAAAAAAAAAAAAAAAAAAAAAAAAGTGAACATTTATCTCTGTGCTAGCAAGATTTTCACCGAGCGGTGAGTCTTTTTCACTATGGTAAGGACATTGCTGATTTCTCTTATTATTTTCTTTCAAATTTATCATATCTAATCGCGATAGTCCATTTTCTTTAATATATCCCATTATTATTGTATATTATTTTGATTTATTGGTTATCTTGAAGTTGATTTCTATTAACAAAACAACTTTTCTAACAATAAGTAATATCCTAACATACGTGAAAATCAACATTGATTTGGCCAGTGTTCTTTATTTCTAATTTATTTTCCATCCACAAAAAAGCAGATGTCACAGATCGCTTGTCTTACACACAACTTGACTAGCAAGCTGTGACATCATACTCTGCTTCCGCCTTTTTGTGAATGGAAAATAAATTATAAATCAATAACTCCGGCCAAAGCAACATCAATTTTCAGGTAGTACCGTATCTTAGGATACAGTGTTAGAGACAAGTTTTGTGTTCAATGTTTTCTATGCCTTTAATTATTACAGTATTTTGTTGACTTATTTCATATAAGTGAGCAAATTGGGAAAATCATGAAAAGTTCATTTTAATAGGTATTCAAATTTATCATCATATTTTTGTCTAAAGCTAATCTGCATTCCCTAATTAGTTAAGAAATATAGAAATTTCTGATACAGTAGTTTAGACAAACAAATGCTACTAGACGAAATGCTTTCTTAAATTAACCAAACCTCTAATATTTTTACCTAATATTTATTCCTCATATTTCCTTTTCTAACTACTAAATTTTCCTCTTATTTTTTTAATTTCAGTCTATTCAAACTGCTGAAGATTGGAAACAATCAATGGAATACTTCATCAGTAGTAATGACACAGGTCCTCTCTCCATCTCATGTTGGAATCGTGAAGAATGTATCGGTAGTAAGGTAGGCCTACTGAGTGCTGAACTACGTTTTAATTCTGATTTGATCTTACGTTTTGAGGGACATGAATCACTTTGGTGTCATCGTAGATTCATGTTAACCATATTAAAGAAATTATCACAAGAATGTTATCAAGGAAATGTTACTCTTGAAGATTGTACTTGTGCTATGTTAGTTAGAGCAATTTGTTTCTCAATAGGTAGACTTGAGCGTAACTTATGTCAAGTTTGTATCTCTCGACCCACAGACAATCCTCATCAAGCTAGACATGCTCAGCAACATCTCAAGTGGCTTGTCTGTGTGCTAAAAATTGAATTACCTGAGGAGGGTTGAAATTTATTGTTTTATTATTGATATATTGCATGGATCTTGTTAGCTTGCAATGCAAGAAGGTTATACTGTAATTTGGGATGCAAAAATATAGTAATAAAATAAAGCTTATTCTGTGTAGGCAATAAAGAAGAAGTATTGAAAGTTAATGCCTAAAAATATAAAGTACTGTACAGAATTATTTAAAAAGAAATCTTAATTTTACTTATAGCATGCTTGAAAATATTTTGCAAATTAATATTTTTCCGAAAGTTAAAAAAAAAATAGTAGGCTAATATTAAAAAAGATGCTAAAACCACCTTTTAGTCTTGTAATTAGAATACTTCCTATTGAGTTTGCTTTGGGTTTATTAGAAGCAAAAGCAATTCATTAGTTTTTTTAGCCATTAAGTAGAACTGAAAAGAAAAGAAGATTTTTTTTTTTTCAGTTTAAAAGTGCAGAATTTTGTTCCTCAATATCTCACAAAAGCAATTCCTTTCTGTTCTGTTCTGTTCTGTTCTGTTCTTCTTCTTCTTCTTTTTTTTTTTTTTTTTTTTTTTTTTGTTCTCTTTTTTTTCTTTGCTTTGCTTTATATAATAATATAGCCTATAGCTAATTTAATAAAATTGTAATACAAAAAGTATAGCAATTAAAATTATAATAATAATTAAAAAGGTATTAATTAGCACCTGCAATTTATGCATGGATAAAATGTGCTGCAATACTAAGCTTCAGAAGTATTTTAAGAAAGAAAAATAAAATAGTAGTGTGTTTTTCTTAAGCTTTAAGTATGTTAGAAAAAAAGCTGCAAAGTAAATAAAATATGAAGGAAAAAAAAAAAGTATAAATTGTAGTACTGCGCAAATTAGACACTATTTTATAAATCAATTTAAATGCATACTTATATTGAATAAGTCTAATAATCAAATAACACAGCCTGAGCTGTATAAAATTTCAACTATTAAAAAGCAATATAAATATTATAATATATAGTAATACTATAACAAAATCATCTCGAAAATTATTTCAATTATATTGTTAAAAAAAAAATTGTTTCAAACAAATACAATTATATTAAATACAATAATATATATGTAAAATATTTAAGCACAATAAATTTAATTTCATGCAAAGATTTATAATAAATAAAAGTACAAGATTTTTAGTAAAACACCTTCTATGAATTACATTGTGTATATAAAAATATTACAGGTATGGACAAAAAGTAAATCATCTACTTTTAATCCAGTTTTGAAATATTATTGTCAACCCCATCACTCATAAAAAAATGTTTAAAAAAAATCACTTATAACATGGGCACAAAGAAACTTGTCAGTATTAATGTTTAAAAACTGAAAGAATGTGCCAATACAGTTATGTGGTATAATGATGTGCTTTTTGATAAAAAAAAAACAAACAAACAAAACAAATATCTTTTTACTGATGCTTACTGAATAAAATTCTCTACTGCTGAATAGACTGGAATTGAATCTCAAAATTTTTACAAATGTAACAAATCAAATTTACATTAATGTACATTTAATCAATTTTTTTATTCATTTAAATTACAAAATATACTATCAAGTGGGATAACTGTGGACTACTTTGATAATAATTGGTCAAATTTTCATAAATAATTTACTCACTTAATTAAAGTGGTGGCCACAATAAGCTGAAAAAACACAGGAAGCATTGGTCAAAACATTGAATTTTATGACCTTATGACCATTCAAAATAGCTTCCAAACTTTTTCAGTTTGTGGCCAGCACATTAAGCTCACTGAAACATGAAACAAAACCTAAAGAAAAAGCTTGTTTTTTGCACTATCTTTTAGTTTTCGTATCACTTTGCTATGAGCTTGAGATAGGAAGTAAATAATTTTTTTACAATTTGTCCAAATTCACCCCAATAGTCCAAAGTTATCCCACTTGTCGGTACTGTACTTGAGGTTACCTGAAAAAATACACTTGAAAATTTTTTAAATACCTTTACTAAGAATCTCACATGAAAAGTCATTTTTATAAAATTTAATAACAAAAAAGTATAAACTCAAAATAAAAGTTATAACTTTTAGTACTCAAACTGAATTGAATGCAAAAAAGGGGGGAAGGGGAAAAAAATGGTGTGTGTTGGAAGTGCCTGATTGAAGAGTTCATTTGTTTACTATTTAAGTACATCAAAAATGTGAGAATGTAGTAATACTGAAATATGAAATGAACTCTTTGCCTTGCTTGTTGTGGATGGAGAAAATAAAAAAGGTGCTTTGAAAAAACATTTTCTTCCTTTACAATAGACTGTAGTTTAAGTAAAAACACCAATATTTAAAAAAAATATTATCAGAAGTTAATGAGGAGGTGGTTATTGTGAAACTTAATAGTATTATTATGTCTCCATAAAATGTTTTTTACATTTCTGTGTAAATTAAGAATCTTTAAAAAAAAAAAAAAAAAAAAAAAAAAAAAAAAAGGCAAATTTTTATGTGCACAAAAATCTAAATCTAATATCCTACATAATAATAATAATAACATTTTAGATATCAATATTTTTAAATTATTATATTGCTTCATAAATTTTTATTCAGTAATAAAGTTTATGTAAATAATAAAATTTATAATGTAATGTAGTTTTTTGTTTTAGAATAGTTATGTATGATTGATAATATACTGTAGTATCCCGCTAAAATATAGGTATTTTTTATTTTGTTTTATTGGTTTGTGATAATTAAGTTATGTTACTGTGAAATTATGTTAACATTTATGTATTTTATTTTTTAATATTTTTTGTTAAATAGTTTTTAAGATTTTTGTATATAATTTTAATTTATTTATATTCAATAATACAAAAATATTTTAAATGTCAATTTATGTAAGAAATCTATTTAAAATTTCTATTGGACTTGTTCACACAATGCAATATTTTCAATGTGCAATATATTTAATTTAATTATATGTCATGATCAGTGGCGGATTGAGCGCTGAGATTTCGAGATTATCTCGAAGGGCCGCGACCAAAGAGGGCCTTCGGGCCGTCGTCGCAAAAAAGCAACGAAAAAAAAAAAAAATAATAATAATAATAAGCAAGAAGGGAGGAAAGGAAAACATTAAATTTTATGGATAGTTTAGAAATTGATATAACTATAATAAGATCTTATGGCGAGGAATAATCCTTTTGATGAACTGTGTAAAAACAAAATTTATAAAATTTATTTGCTGTGTCATGTGACAAAAATATAATATTATTATACATAAATATGTTCTATTCTTGCTGTTTTTTTTTTTTTTTTCTTCTTCTTACGTAAAATGATTGTAAAATTAGCAAGCCACGCCCCTTTTTCGTAAAATTTTCTCCTGCGGCGCGATTCTGGGGGGCATGGCCCCCCAGACCCCCCAACGGGTAGGGGCAGTCTCTCTTTAGATATCTCGAAGGGCCGTCGAGCCCCAGTCCGCCCCTGGTCATGATCATTAAAATTCATCAAATTCGGATGTTGAAATCAAATTTGTTGCACAAGCAAACATTGCTAAACAATTGTAAAAATAAAATTTTTAAAAATTGTACCAATTAAGATACTTTTTTTTAATGTGGCTATTAAAATAAGAATTAGGATGACTTAACAAAGTTAGGGAGTAATTTTATTGCATATTCTAAAGAAGGACATCGTCCTGAATCAATAGATATTCAAATTTCTAATTTTTGAGTTCATTAAGTATTTTCAATTAATTTTTGAAAGTCACAAAATGACGTCACGGTCGGTAACTTTTTCGTATGCCAACATGCATAAATTACCGACTGTGTCGTAATTTTTCGAGTTTTAAAATTTAATTAAATGAACTCAAAAGTTAGAAATTTTCATATCTAGAGTATAAAATAAAATTATCCCCCCCCCCCCTTTTTTTTTGTTTTTTCTTCATTTTTTTCATTTTGTATAGGCATAATAAAAACTAAAATGTTAAAAATTCATTCAGTGTTATTGAAAGACATTAAATTTGTCACCTCGTCGCAAATATATATATTTAAGACTGAGTTGTGGTCTTACTTTGACATTTCCTCTTATCACGTAATTAGCGTGACTAATTTTTACATTTTCCCGTATCGCGAGAGTTTATAAACTCTCATAAAAGCATTGTTTTTGTATTGCATAAATATCGTACTATTAATTTGAATTAAAGCTATATTTGTTACAATTGTAAGAAACTTGTTTGAAAATTGATGTAAAAAATCGTGTAAAGCAATATTCTAAAACTGATTTATATTATAGAGAAATGTACGTAGAAAAAAACAACTGATGATTGATATAATGATTACGATATAAAGAAGTAAAATAAGAGTATTTTAATTAATAATAAATTCTTTATTATTATTATTTTCTAATAAATAACCATCAAAATTGTGCACTAGTTTAACTCGGTAAAAAGTTATGTTTTATTATTATAATTATTAAAATATTAGAACAATTAATGAATCAATACAATTGTCAATGTTTAATTTTATTATCATTATTATAATTTTTTAGAAATTGTAAATTATAAACATATCTGTAGATCGCAATGCGTCCGGTCACTAAAAGTGACAAACAAGAGCTTGCTCTCTAAATATTATTGGGTATACGAGATTAAAAGCATAATTGGAAATAATTAGAGAAAACTCTTTGTTAACTAAAATATTATTCAAAAGTCGTGTCTTAGTATTTAGTTTTAATAATAATTATTGTGCCTATAAGAATAAAAAAAATTGTATTTCTCAAAATATCGAAGCCTGTAAGTTATAATAATGATTAAATACAATGCGTATATTCTAAATCTTTTCCTTATTCAAAAAGCAATAATAAAATATTATCATTGAATATGAAATATGTTGTTTTATTTTTGTATAATAACTCCTTAACATTAAAAAACTAGAAACTCCTATTTAGTTATTAGATGGCTCGTCTTACTCGCAGCCTATTAGTTAATTAAGCATTTTAATATAAAATTATTATTATATTTCTTAAAAGAGTTGCATGCCCGTGAGTGCGGTTTCCATTGTACCTGTCGATAAGACTTCTGTCTTGACGCCGTTGACGGGCATATGGAGAATGGAGAAGGTGTAGTACAAAAATACTGGCAAAAAAAAATAAATCAAAATGTTTCAGTTTTTTTTTTTTTTTTTTTTTTTTTTTTTTTTTATAAAAGTGAAAAAAAAAACTTTAAAATTACTTTCAGCATTAATGTGAGAAAAACAAAGACAACGTTGTATAAAGATCTATGGTTTCTTTAGAAAAGAAAACCTATATCAGATAGTATGGTATATAATATATTATATTATGATGAGAATATTTTTACAATATATTTTATGGAGGGGAATGGTTCTCACTCGTTCTGTCATGTGATGTATTTGGTATATAGTTCGGAAAAAAAAATCGCTAGGAGGGTTTTATCATTTGTAAGGCTTCATGTCCTCTACGACAGCAGTGAACTGACCAAGCGTCGTTTTTCATTTGAACATAGAAATGCTATCTGTTCGCAGCTCTCGTCGAAGACGTCGTCGAAGTATTTCTCTAGTAACTGATGACCAAAAACTAAGTGATCAAAAAGTTACTATGAATGAAGTTGAAACAGCAGCGCTAGCATCGCATCAACATCGTGGGCGGCGGGCCAAATCAGAGGTGAATACAAAAAGAAACAGAGTATCAGCAAACGAACAACTAGAAGAAGCTAATACACAACGTCGATCAACTAATAATATGTTAAAATTACCATTTGGTTCACCTAATAGAAAAAGATCTTTAAGTGAAGCAGAAACTTTAAATGGTAATAAAATTAAAAATGGTGAAAATAAACAACAACAACAAAGAACAATATCTGAAGGTTCATCTTCTAGTAATATCAAAGAAGAAAAACGTCATAGTGACCATGGTAAGAAAATCACGTGGCATAGACGTTCAGCTAGCACAGGATCGCCGTCTCCACAACCTGGCAATCAAACTAACAATGACAAAGACAAGCAGCAGACCAACTTGTTGCTAAAAGTACCAGGATCAGAAAATAGATCCTCATTACCTCGCGCAAAATCAGAAGATAGATTACATGAATTAACAGCAGAAAAATTAGGTAAGTTACATGAAATTTAATATTAATGAAATAATAATCTTTATTTAATTTGCATAACATTAATATTTAAGATTACTATTTATTTTAGGGAGAAATTATACAAAAAAAAAAAAAATCATAGGCAAATTTGAGATAGAAAAAAAAAATGCATAAACAAATTTATAATTAATTGAAAAATCTATATGGAAAGTTCTATTCTTCATATACAAACAAATAATATTTACTTAAACTAAGAAAATTTGTAACAAATAAAAGATAAAAGCAGAGGGAGAGAGGTCAAAATACATAAAATAATATCGAGTGATTTTACTTTGCGCCTGATACTGCGGCAACCCGTCGTGAATTTAAGCAATGCACGTTGCCTGCATCTGCGCATGCATTTGCTTGGGTCAATGAAAATTTTACCAATTGTCCATATAAATAGTAGCAAGCATAAAAATTGTAAAATATTAAGCTAATATATTATATAGAAACGTCTCTTTGAAAATTTATGGTAAGAAAAACATGCAATTTTAATAGTTAAATTATGCATGATAAAGTTAATTAAAATAAATTTAGAAAATGTATTTATTTTGTATTACATTTGAACCATATATTTAAGTTCTAAAAGTAGGGAGAGAGAGAAAGAAAATTTTGGCTTGTCTCCATTCTCAAGGCACTTGGCCAGAGAGAGAGAGAGAGAGAGTACTATAAAGCTTTTTGTAGTGATGATCGTATATATGTTTTGTATATGGTGTCCCATGTATAGAACGTAAACGTCGTTCACCAGAGGCTAGACGTTGTTCCACGACTGCAGCTCTGGAAAAAGCAGAGGTTCAATTGGGGGATCCCCCAGGACAACAACAACAACAACTTGAAGAACAACATCATGGTCGAGGAGTGGCGGCTCTTTTTGCAAGACAAATGTTACAGTACAGCTACCCTCTTGTCTCGTAAGTAGTATGATATATTTTTTTTTATCTAGATAGTACTTTGTTAGTGTTTAATCTTTCCTGCGGCAAACACAAATCGATGAATAGTGATAAATTGCTTGAAGATCGTCTATACCCCAGCCCCAGGCATATTCTTAGAAAGTCCTCTATAATATATGGTCTGTATGTTCTCGCATTAGGTGAAATTGCGGAAGCGATTGAATTATATCGCATGGTGTTATACACTACTGCGTTCATGATTTTAATCGTATAGCAATGTGATATGATGATTATTTTTTGGTTGACAATTATACAAGATACTAAGAAATAAATGAACACTAAATTTTATCAGAACCTTAGTAGGTATTTAAATTAGTCAGAACTTTTCTAAAGTGGTTGCTAATGCAATTTAATGTAAAAGTAACAATTACAAAATGCATCAAAATGCATTCTAGAACATTTTCAAGTTTGAGAAAAAAAAAATTATTAAAACAATCTTATATTTTAATTTTTAGAAGAAAATTTTACTCATGTAGCAGAAATTTTTGATAATTTGCCCGATCTTTAAAAAGTTTTAATTCAGAATGCCAACAACAGTGAAATAACAGTAAATTTCTTATAAAATTTACAAAGAAAATGAACAAAATAAGGATATAAATGCGTAGTATTCTGACAACAAGTAGTATATAAAATAAATTTCAATGATGTCTTTGTTTTCATTGAATGTGAACAATTAAAAAATCTACTCATTATATATAATGTAATAGTTTCTTGTCTCGTTTCGTGTTTTATTCTGAGCACCCTACACAGCGCTGCGCACATTCGATCTCAAATACACACGTGTTTGTGACAAGACCCTAAAGTTGAGCGTGGTGCCACAATGATTCAAGTCTTTCAGCTGTTCGCTCTCCTCGTTTGCACCACGCAGCGTTTTTTTTTTTTTTTTTTTTTTTTTTTTTTTTTTTTTTTTTTTTTTTTTTTGCGACGTGCTTTCTTGCGTATACTAATTGGTTTTGCGGGATCTATACAAAATTTGCTCTTTTTTTTTTAAAGGGAAAAGTGCCAAAGTATTTTGATTTCAAAATAGTAAGAGCCATAATAATAATAATAAATTAGATTAAAAAAACTATAATGTATGAAACAAATTAAATATTGCTAGTAAAATGTTTTGAAATAAAAATTTGAAAATGTGGTATTAGTTTATAATAAATATGATTGCATTTTGTAACCATGCAACTAGCATTATTTAATTTATAATTACTCACTTTTGATTCTTTGCATTTAAATTCAAAATAGAGTTCGATTATTTTTAAAGCTTCAACACGTTTTGTTTTTATTTTTCATGTATAATACTTTCTTCTATTTAGAATTTAGATAGGCAGTATAGGCTATATAGAAAACTTCAAAGCCAGTTGCATTTACTTTCATTAAAATACCCTCTGAACTTTATTTTGTCATTTTTATTTGCAAAAAAGTTGTTTACTTTGCAATCTTCATGTAACTTAGTATTTCTTGCAGATATGTACATATTATTCAGTTGAAAAATGAGGTCGCCTACTTTGCATAAAATATAAGAAAGAGATGCATTAAAGTAAGAAGCTATTTCAACTATGGGAAAAGTTAAAAGATAAACAAAAGTGTCTTTTATGTATTTATCCTTTTGAAAAAAAAATCAACTGCATAAAAAAATATGCACATGCAGCTATTTATTAAAATAATTAATTTTAAATTACTATTTACTGCAATTTTTTTGAATATTTTTTTAATGGAGAAAAAACTGGCGCATAATGAAAATGTTGTGGCAAAATAAGCACCTTATTGGTATTGATCGTAATTTTGTTAAAAGTCATATATACATACTACTTTACTATACTCCAAAGTACAAATCCCCAACAATGTACCGCAAAAGAAAATAAAAAACTTGGACAACTATAGACTGAAATGCAACACTAAAATTGCAAGCTATTCATTTCTTTTCGGTACGTACCAACATAATTCGGATGTATTTGAGAAATATTGATATAGCATTTAAAAATTGTGATCTTTAGTCTTTAGTATAAAATATTAGATTGATGAAAGATACTATAAAAAAATAGAAATAATTTAAGATATAAAGAAATTTTGTTAGTTATTAATTATTATTATTATTGAGCTATAATTACAATGCATGATAAAATAATAATAATTAGAGAGAGAGAGGAATAATTATAAGTTTTTATGTAAAATATTTTTTGTATCCTCGTAATTCTCATCACAAATTAAACCTCAAGAAAGATGTAAATGAGGTCAATTCACTCCACTCCACTTCACTCCACTTCACTTCACTTTTTTTTTTTTTTTTTTTTTTTTTTTAGAGCCAAAGACAAAAAGTAGAAGACAAAAAAAGGATGTGACTTCCTGTAATGTAACACAAGATTGTTTCCTCTTTTATAAATTTGATGTCTCTTCTCTTGCATGTTTAATTACTCTTTGTGACTATTTGACCTGCTTTTATTTCATGATATAAAAAAAAAGATACTTTATAAATCTTAAGAAACTTTACTGTAATAAACGTGACAATTGACAAGCTTACAGAGACAGAGAGAGAGAGAGAGAGAGAGTTAATATTTTTGTGATATATTTTTTTCGAAGCTTATTTTATTGTTTTACATATTTTTTAATATGATGAATTATCTAGTACGTGAGTATTACTATATTTTTTTAAGTTTTAAACAATCACTAAATTGTCGCAATGCTCTCACTTAAAGGTGTAGAACACGTTGACTAAAATATATATCTAATATCCTAACATACCTAAATATCAATGACATCAATGTTGATTTGGCCAGAGTCATTGATTTCTAATATATTACATTTACAAAATGGCAGCTGCGGGTTTGTGACGTCACAGCTCACTATTCCACGCGCGCGGAAACAGGCGAGCAGTGATGTCATAAACTCATCGCTTCTGCCATGTTGGGAATGGAAAATAAATTAGAAATCAATGACTCCGGTCAAATCAACGTTGATATTTAGGTATGTTAAGTTTATAATTTTTATTCAAGGTGTTCTACGCCTTCAAGTTTTTGGACGTTATACAGTATAGTTCTCATAAAATTAATTATTTTTACAATATTATATCTTTTCCATGTTTAAGAATAACAGCGCGCTTTAACAATTTAATTGCAATCTTTATTATATTAATAAGCTTAAACTCAAATACGAAAAGAAAAAAAAATCTATATTTAAAATTTGGTATTTTAAAGAAAGAAGTTTAAATTATTATAAGTGTTTCAAACTCTCATTTTTTTTAAAAAAAATTAGTCTCATTATTTTTAAATTTTTATCATTGTATAGCGCACAATGCAATTCATTATAAGCAATATATATACTACTTTTGTAATTATAATTTCATTGTGTAGCAAAAATAATGAGCATAAAGGTTTTCTTTTAAGATTTTTTTTTCTTTTAATTCTTTTGAAATTTTGTGACACGATATTTGAAACAATTTAAAAATTGAAATTATTAGGTTTTTTTTCTGTTATAATATATCATGCAATAAATATGCAATCTATCTAAGCATTCTGTACAAGATCTTAAAGAGAGGTTATTAAAACCGGATGCAACACCTTTTCTCGGATTCTAATCAAGTTATAGAAATAAAATTTAATACGTATTAACTTCAATATTATATTGATCACCTGTAAATTTTTGGTGTTTATCTGTGGAAAATTGTTTGAGAAAAACGGGTGCATCTGGTTGTACAAATCTTTGATCTTATTTTGGCCAGGGTGTATATTATATCAGCAGTACAAGTTAAACTTAAAAAAAAAAAAATGATGTGTCACAATTTGTGAAACGATTAAATTAAGACATTACTAACTCGAAACATTTTGTGTTAATCTTCTGAAGAGCTTAATTTTATATAATGCAGAGAGATTTCTTGTTTAATGTTTTATGTTAAAATTGTGACAAGAAAATCCAAAATCTTATACAGTCATGTAATGAGAATTATAACTTTTGCGACTCTTTGAAATTAGTGTATTGTAACGTAACATCTACTGTGTGCCAAAATAATATATATTTTTTTAATAGTTCTAGTATAAAAATACGATTATTTTAACTTTTATTTATTACTGGTATAAAGGAATAGATGTAAAATTTTATACTAAAACAAAATCTGGGATAAAAAAAAAAGTGATGTATTCTGCATTGAATAATTTCTATATTGTGGATCACAAATTTTGCTATTTTGTGATAAGTTATTATGCTGAAAGTCTCAAGTCTTAACCATTATGCTAAACATTTTAACCATTATGCTGTATAGTATAATCACTTACTATTATACAATACAATTGAGCTAGCATAATTATTATTATGTATTTATTATGGTCCGTGTACAAATTATATAAACTAAAACTGTAGAATTTGTTAATTTTTTGAAGAAATCAACCCAAAGTTAATTGGGTATAGTTTGATTTAATAAGTAAACCATAATTATCATAAAAATTACTTAAAGGCGTAGAACACCTTGAACAAAAAACTTGCCTAATATCCTAAAATACCCAAATATCAACATTATTTTGGCCGGAGTCATTGATTTCTAATTTATTTTCCATTTACAAAATGTCAGTTGCGGGTTTACTACGTCACAGCTCGCCTGGTCCACGCGCGCGGAAACAGGCAAGCTGTGACGTAGTAAACCCGCAACTGACATTTTGTAAATGGAAAATAAATTAGAAATCAATGACTCCGGCCAAAATAATGTTGATATTTGGGTATTTTAGGATATTAGGCAAGTTTTTTGTTCAAGGTGTTCTACGTCTTTAATTAAACTTTATTTTTGGGGTAAGGGGAAAGTTATTATTTTTTTTATTATTACTATTTTTTTTTTAATTTCCTTTTTCTTCTTTTTTTTTACCAATCGGCATAATACTGTAGTAAATTTTAATTCATAATAAAAATGACATTGAAATTATAAAACTACCCCAGGTCTAACGTATTAGATACAGTACAAATATAATGTATTTATTAATTTTATTACTTAAGAAACTTTTAGAGTATACATAAAAAAAATCATAAAATTGACTCAACGTTTTTATTGTGCGATATTATGAATGAATTTGTGTTTTTTTCATGACGTCACGACAATATGCAACACAACAGATAATATTCATTCAAAAAATTGAAGATAATATTTTTTTTTTTTTTAAATACTCAAAACTTACACGATACATTATAATATCAACAATGTGATTGAATAAAAATAATATACTTTTAGTAATAATAAATTGTCAAAAGGTGTATCATTATCTAGCATACAATGGTACAAAAGTATAATATTATATAGCAAAAAGCTGGAGTATGAAAGATCAATAATGTTTGGTCATGCGCGTAGATATACATTACATGATATTGAGGGAAGCTAAGGTGTGGGTTTTTGCTGTGTTTTTTGTACTCTGGGAACCAGGCAAACATTAGCAGCTACCGGGCGGGTAAGCAGTTCACATCGTGATCTTCGTAGTGTAATCATTTGATTTTATTGTGAATTAAATTCACTTTAATATCATCTATATACTGCACTGTTTGCATTTACTGCTGCAGTGCGTCTTATTTTTAGTGGTAAGTCATTACATATCATATATTTTATTGTTTATATAACTGTAATCCATATATACTTTATTACGTATGTATTTGATATGTTATTATATAATATTAATATATTTTTTTCAATAAACTTTATATTAAAATGTAATATATTGTAATTAATGACAGCTTTTTGAAATTAAATTAAATTTTTTGGAAGAACAGCTGATCGATTTACATTAAATCATATTAATAATTCAATGATATTTTAATAAGACGTAATTTTTAAGTTCGTAATTAAAAATAAATATACTCTATTTGATAACGTTAATGTATTTGAATATACTCAATATTTGTGATGAACTTGTAGTGCAGCCCTCCAAAAGTAAACAAAATTATCGATTTTTTTCTTAGAGATAAAAAAACAAAATATTTTCTTTTCTTTTCACATAACAATATACACATGACACAAAGAACACTCATAATTATATAAACATATAAAATAGTTTTAAGACTTATATACTGAGTCTTTCTAAATGTGCGAAGTTAATATGGGGTTAGAGGAGTATGTTTTTTTGTTTTTTCTCTATAGATGCGTGTCTAGGGGGTTACACGCGATTTCACCCCTTTTGCATGAAACCTCCCCTTAACCAGTTGACACACAGGATTATTATTATTATATTTTTATATTACCCTCCCTCCACTGACTGGCATGGTCATATTTTTAGATTGACGTAATATACAAATGTTATGTATAATTTTAACGTATCTGATTATATTATAGTGCATTGAACTGATTGTTTGTTTTGAAATTTTAACGATTAATCTTTTTAATCTTTCAACAAAAATGAGTTACTTTTAGATTTTAAGATATTGCTGTCCATATGAAAGTAAACGCTATATTATATCAAATGTGAATGTAATCAAAGTTAGCATAAAATTAGCAAATCTAATTTGTGTCTTTTCTGTTCTTTTGTTGTTGTTGTTGTTGTTGTTTTGTTGCAAAGAAACAAATCTTTGTCTTCTGGGTGTTAGAAATCATAACATGACTCACATAATAATTCTAGGCAGCAAATGTTACGTAATCATTGCGTTTTACGTTGACAAAAATTGTAAAAAATAAATAAACAACAATAATTAATTAAATACAAAGTTATAAAAGTACAAAACGGTTAGGTGGAGACAGTTGGTTATCTGCTTTTTTTTTTTTTTTTTTTTAATTATCATAGACTTGTAATTGTAAAATATATAAATGTACTCACTTGTCAGAATTTTATCATAATTTACTATCTCAACAGATACTAAATAAAATTATGATTGTATATAGATTAACTTTATTAAACTTGCCTCTACAATATTTTTATCGCATCTTGTAGCATGTAGCTACTTGTAGTAAAAAAAAAAAAAAAAAAAAAAAAATCAATCATATCTTTTGACAGAAAAAAAACGACACTTTTATTCATAAAGTCCTCATACGTCAAAACGAAAGATATTTTTGTCCTTTATTTGCTGCAAGGTTCAATCACTTGTTAGTTGTTAGGCAAAACTCATACTTACGCTCCACCTCACTCGTCAGTCAGTAAATAATGTAAATATTGATGACGCATCATGAGGGTTTGATGATTGAACGATAACCTTGCATTGAGCAGGTGATTCGTAGTATAACTAATATTAAACACATGAAATTTTAAACTATGAGCTAAAAGCTTTTTATATAGATGTTAAAGAATACGTATGAAGATGTTGCTTATTTTTTTATACGATTATATTATGTATTATCGACATTCTTTTATTTGCTATTGATTTATTGAAAAACTACAGGTCACTGCATATTTATTACATTTATCAATCTATAGCTTCATTACTTTTATAGGACATAAATTTATATATTTCTTATAATAAAAATACCTGACTAAGCTTTTTTTACCATTTTGCTAAAGCATAAGTTCGTCGACAAAAAAAAAAAAAAAAAACTTATATGTACCCAGATTTTAACTTTATACGCATTTTTTTTTTTTTTTTTTTTTGTAATGTCATGTATAATTTAGAAAATATTCCAGTTCCCGTATTATATTAAAATTGACATAAAAAAATGAAATAAAAAACAATTTGTTTCAATTTATCAATGAAAGATTTCTTAAACTCTTTCGTAGCTATATTGTCAAGGGGTTTTACGATGCTCAGAAAACCTCAATGTTATATTGTGCTTCTCATGGGAATCTGTTAGCCTTAAAAAAAAAAAAAAAAAAAAAAAAAAAAACCATTCCATCTGTTAAGCTTTTTGTATCACAAAATGGAAACTCTAAATTGCAATGCAGCATAGAGTAAAAACTATTTTATATAGCAAATAAGCAAGCTTTAAGCTGATAAGCATTTATCATGCAAATTTTACTTTGAGAGAGATAAAAAATAAAGGAATGAGAAGATTCTGCAAGATTTAAGCTTCTAATGATTTAGATTTAAATTTCCTATACAGTACGTAGATCAAATAAAATAAAACTAAAAAATATTTTTTTATTTATCTATATCGTTGTAGAGATTATTCTTTTAATTTATTCATTCAATTCAGTTTCATTTTATTTGCATGAATGTCCTACTTTTTATAAAAACATTATTTACTAGAAAATATATCATTAATATCTGTAACTCTATTTTAATGTTATATAAATGCTAATCAAAAGACAAATAATCGATAAATTTGCATTTATTTTGTTTGTTAGATTATATGTTATATTTTTTTAATAAGTCTGCATTTGAATGACTTCAATTTGTTGCTGTGATGACTTAGAACTGCGTTAATAATTTGCGTCACATTTACGTGACGTTTTATTACCTAATTTTATTTTACTTTTTTTTAAATAATTTTTTATAATTTTTTTAAGGAGGTAAACCGCAGATGGTACCACAATATTTTTAGATAGGAAAAAATAAGCTATATTGTCTAACATGGCTGACTTTTTCTTATGAAAATTACTACAATACATATAATACTATACAGTATTATATGTTAATATTGTTATAAATATATACAAACACATGCCTTCTTCATAAGTCATACTATACTTACTAACTAAGTAAATCGAATACAGTTTTTTAGTTATATTAATATTTCATTAGCTTACTCTTACTTTTATACCACACATCTTGATTTCGCATTGGAGAATAGTGAGATTATATTATTTTTTTTTTGTCATAGCAAAAATAGAAAAGTAGTAAGAAGAAAAAAAAAAGCACCAATAAGAAATAATAATAATAATAAAAAGGCTTGACTTGTTATCTAAGTCAAATTTTTAAGGAAGACAGTTCAGACAGTTCCCTCTGTATGCCGCAAACGGGGCGGCAAGTGGAGAGTAGTAATACTTGCAATGCAGTTTGTTTTTCGGGCGTTGGGGTGGATCTGTTCTTTCAAATTTTACAAATAGTCTTGGGTACTCGTGCTTTTATTCAATTTGCATTTTAATGGTTTCATTTTATTTCATAATGTTTTAACTAACAAATAATTTTAAATCAAAATTTAAACATTGTAAAATATATTAAAGTTGGGTCTTTTATTGCACTTTAAAAAAACAGCAAATGCTCTTAATTTATTTATGCTTGCTTTGTTGCTATAGCGAAGACAAACATTTGTGTCTCATGACATAACATGACATTTTTGAATAATTTCACATGTAAATTTGGTACACTGATATAAAACTCGAAACAAAAATATTTATGAGGCATGTTTTAATAATGTTACCTCTGATGAGAAATACTAAATATAGCACGCCAACCTTTTTTTTTTTTTCTTCTTTTTTTTTTACGTAAAATTTTCTTGAATTTGAAATGATGAGTTTTTTTTTATTGTTTTGTTTTTTTGACGATTTTATTGTTGACAGTGAAAAACAATGCAAAATGTAAAACTTTTCTGGGTCAAACTTGCTAAGCGTAAGGAAATATTTTAAAGAAGAAAAAAGTTGTGACTTTTATTATTGTTCTCTCTCTCTCTTGTGCTCCAATGAAGTAAATTAATGATGAGTTACTTTATTTAATGACCAGTGGTATAAAGTGACATGATTATTTATATACTTAAATATGTTACATAAATTTTGAACACCATAATTACACCCAGAGCTTGAAAAATGACTTCGTTTTGGTCAGTTTTTTTGTTTATAATAATTACATATAATAAAATTTATCTGCAAAATCAATATTTTGAAATTTTTTTATTCTTACACATTTTTCTTAATAATTTTACAGCTATTAATTTCATTATTATGTGATAGATAGTATTAAATATATTTTATCAATATTTTAGAACACATTTCTTTTCAAGTCATAGACCACATGAAACAACATGTGCTTTTTTTATGATTAAACACAAAATGAGATCTCCAAAATTTATGAATTTTTACCAGAATGCCCACAAGAGAGCGTGAAAAATACTGTTAAGTATTATGCCTTTTGCGTAATTATTCCTGTTTCTGATGTAAGAAATAGGCAAAAATTTGTATTAAAATGTTGTGCGGGTTGTTTAAATCGAAAATTTCTGACCACTGCTGCGGCGCTACAGTAGGGTTTCAAGACAAACTAATATTATTTATGTCCCATCAAGTGTTTTGTGATATAAAAACTTATATTTTCTCCTGTTCTATGCCTTTAATAATCCTAAAAATTTGCAAAAACATTATAAAGTTGTAATCAAAATGCCTCAGTATACAGCAAAATGATAATGTTTATCTTCATCTAAATTTCATTCATTGTATAATGATGATATTATTATGAACTTTATTATATAAGTTTTTTTAACATTTTACACAATTTTTATACAATGAAAAAGGTCAAAAATATGTACAGTATTATGTGAAAATTTTGCGTAGGAAGAAATAACAAATAATGTGAAAAAATGTAAGGTCAAAGATCAAGGACCCAGATAATTAAAAACCTACTAATATGATTTCCCACTGGTTACGCCTTTTAACATAGCTATAAATTATAAAAGAAATATTATTTTAAAACAAAATAGTATCTGTTGGTGAAGTATTCTGCGTGTTTTTAGTCAATAATTCTGCATACTCTGAATGACTATTGTAACTAAACAAGAGCATGTAGCATTAAAATGAAAAGCATTAATATTATTTATATAACCTCATATAAAATTACTCATCTAAATAATACATCATGTAGAGAATTGAATTTTTTTCTAACAAATGTAAAAATAGAAAAAAGAATATTGATTAAATAAAAGCTTGGGAATTATTACATATATATGATGATGGTAACTTTTTAGTTTGACTAAATATATTGATAAACTTATGACAGGTCACGCAATGATTTTTTTTTATGTGTTTAGATTATATTAAGTAAAAAATAATTATTCCACATGAGAATTTTAGTTTTAAATATATAAATCTTAAAACAAAAAAAAGGTGCTCTAGATTTTAGAAAGAAATATTGTTTATGATACTTCGATATGAAATACAAACTTTTTATTCAGAAGTTCTGCATTACATTTAAATTACAATAGAGGAAAGAGAGAGAGAGAGAGAGAGAGAGAGAGAGATGATATTCTTTAGAATTGCTAAAAACATAGGGTCAAAACAATACAAAAACTTTACGAGTTTTTTTACACCTATTGTCTGTTATTAGCAGCATGAATATTTTTATTATATTATTGTTATTAACATTTTTAGTTTTTTTCTCTGTTATGAACGTTTGCAAATGTGATAAAAAAAATTATACTCTTTGCTCTTAAATGTGTCAAAAAAAAAAAAAAAAAGTGTACACAGATCATATTAACGAAATATTTTACATAGGCTTGAAGGCTCAGTGCTATTTTTTTCCCCACACAAATATGAAACATGCTTTTATATTGGGGGAAAAAATAATTTCCCAAAAGGATTTTCTTTTATCTACCAAGGAATGGCGTTAATTTTCAAAACAAAACAAGAGAATTGCAACGTCATAATGTATAAAGCTTACTCCTGGATTTTATATAAATAGTTTAGTAAAAAAAAAAATAATAAAAAAAAAAAAAAATAAAAAAAAATATATATATATAAACTTAAACGAGTAATTGTCTTAATTTTTTTTTAATATTATTTAAAATTATTTATTCATTTCTTTCATCCTACATTTATAACACAATAAAAATGCATTAGCTTTGCTATTTAATTATTATTACAATTGAAAATACATGCACACGTGCATATTATAATATATATATATAATATATACAAAAGCAGTGAAAACTATAATAATCATAGCAAACCACAAAAAAAAAAAAAAAAATCATGAATAGAAATTAGATGTTTTTCTTTCTTGTAATGGAAATAAATTAGGTGCAAGCCAATGTGCTAAATTACATTTATATATCCATGTGTATTACTTTCATATACGCATATAAATTTATAGTAGAGTGCATTCTATCTTTTTAATGGAACATTATATATATATATATATATATATATATATATATATATATATATATATATATATATATATATATATATATATATATATATATATATATATTTTTTTTAATGCACTTTATACGCGAAGAAATATGTTCTTAAAATGTTGAAATTTTTATTATTGTTTTATTTCTTAATAACATTATTTTTTATTAGTATTATTTTAAATTTAATTATTTTTAAATATGTCGTGTACCGAAAAAAATACATAAATAACTTTCTTCGAAATAATATTTATTTCCTTGGGGAGAATGTTTGAAATTTAGGTTATAAATTAACCCTAAATTCTTGAGCTACACCTTTGCGTCATTTCTATTTTATGTTTTGATTTTGTAATAACCCGAGTAAGTTGAGTATTACCTCATCAAAGATTTTTGCGTAGTTTTAATTTTAATTTAAATATATTAATATTCTGTATGGTTATAAATTTTAATTGCGAGCTATTTATAATGATGCGCTTTATTATTTGATCTAAAATATGAGTGTGTTTATAAGCGAAAATATTAGTGCTAGATTTTTATCTTAACTTACACGCGATTTTTGTTTACGCTGCGTAGTTAAAACATATCTTAATATTTTTCATCAACATTTTATAACATTTTTTGAACATTTTGTTTTCAACCCATGATATAATTTTAATATAATCTCTCTCTCTCTCTCTCTCTCTCTCTCTCTCTCTCACTCTCTCTCTCTCTCATGTTAAACAAATGTAATTAAATTGAGCTTGCTCTATTTTATAAAGATTTAAATAATACAATAAAGAAAGACACACATCCAGTTATTTCATCCGATGTATGCTTAAATAATAATAGGAAGCATTATTAAAACTAATTTGAAAATTTGACTTTTTAAAAATAAAAAAGATAAATACTAAAATAAAATTCTTGAATACACATACTATTCCGGTCTTTTAATACGTAGCATTTTAAACTGAAAATATTTATAAAAACGTCATATTTTTAAAGAATAAAACTCCAAACATGACCGACTTAAAAATGAAAAAGAGGCTATCATTAAGACAAGTAAAAAAAAAAAAGGAAGGAAAAAAAATTGTTATTTTGATTCTTGTTAGCACGAAATTTATTGTCACCTTGTATCACAAAGCAACAACGAGTTATGTATAAAAATAGAAAGAATGACCCACATTTTCTAACAGTGCAGTTTTATAAATAACAACCCCAGCAAAAAAAAAAAAAAAAAAAAAAAATAGCAATAACACTTTTTTTTTAAATAATTTATATAATTCTATAGAATTTCTATCGTCTTCAAGTATAGCATGTAAAGCTATACCTCTTACTTAACTGACTGAATAAATTATTCTCTTTTTTCAAATACGTTTATTGAATGTATTATCATTTATATTTTAGACTAAAACGTCTTTTTATACCCTCACCCCTCCTAAGCTTATACAGTAGGTAATTTTATATTAGTGTCATAATGATGGATGATATTATTTACTCGCAGGTGGATTATACAGTAAACTTAATAATTTTAAATGAAAAGGGAGAAAAATAGTTTTCTTTCCTTTCTACAGTTATTTTGGTTTGAATGAAAGTAGGGGTCATATGCTGATTAACTTTTCGATTGCCTAACAACTGCGTGCTACAGACGGAATCCAATATTAGATTTCTTAACTCTGTATGTACGTATGATGTAAGTTTGTTTTGTTTTTGTTTCTACTTTAACGTTTCTTTCTAAAGAAAAACACGAAAAAAAAAAGAAAAAAAAAAACACTTACAGGCGTATAAATTAGTTTTAATTGTTTTTAAAACTTAAATAAAAGAATAGTCCAAATATTTAAAAAGAAACTTTTTGTATTTTTGTTGTTTATATAAAACTTTTATTTTCTGTAAACTGTCTATACTACAATATACAAAAGTTTTCTTTTTGGTAAAATCAAGTAATTTAGAAACCTGTGAATTTTTATATAGTTTCGTGAAATCAAATGCAAAATTGATGAAGAGCACGAAAACGATAGACAGGAATAGACCAGGGAATAAGATAAGCACTTATATCACAAAACACTTGATGGGATTTGCATAAATAACATTAGTTTGTCTCAAAACCTAACAGTAGCCCTGTAGCAGTGATCAGAAAATTCGATTTATGCAGCCCGAATAAAATTTTCATACTAATTTTTGCATGTTTCTGACGTCATAAACATGAATAGTCACGTAAATTGCATACCTTACAGTATTTTCACGTTCTCTCGTGGGGCTACATTAACATTCTGGTAAAAATTGTCAACAGTTTTGAAGATCCCATTTCGTGTTTATTCATTAAAAAAGCACATGTTGTTTTATGTGGTCTATGGCTTTAAGGGAGAAAATATGTGCATGTATAATAAGTCCCATCTCATAATTTATTATTGAGAGGATATTTTTTTTTTTATTATATATATATTTTTTTTTTGGAGCCCAGTATCTCTTTACGTATACTTTAAGATAAATAAAAATAGATTTGATGTTTTCAAATATTCAGTAGCTCTCTGCAGCTGTTGTATGTCAAAGAACAATAACAAGTGATTGAGAGGTTTTCAGTAAGTGATTTTTTTTATATTGGATTATCATATGGCATGCCAAGTATTGACAAACACAATATTGAATATGGGGGGGGGGGGGGGGGGGAGTTATACACTCAGTTTGATTTTCAGAGATATCGAGGCAAGGTAAACAAAAGTTTTAACTTTCACAGTTTAAATATAATTTAATATTGAAATGATTTGTAGGAAAAACAAAAATATCCAGGTGTGCAAGTTTTGTAAATATGTATGGTTTCATTTCTTGTGTGACCTATTATATACATTATACATATATTTTTTAAAAAGTTCTTGTTTTTAAATTGGGTTACGGTTAAAATACAATATTGCTGGAATGCAAAAACTTGATGATTAAATATGAAAAAAATATATAAAAAATAAGAAGATATGTTAGGGTAAAATTTCAAACTTTACCAAGAAACAAAGTTTATAAATTTATACAAATGTGAGAGTGTCTTTTAGTCTTATAGTTATAGTTACCAAAAATTTACATATTTAATTTTATACACATAGTATGCCAAATATGAATAAATGAATTAAAATGAAGTGCGAAAGGGCAAGATTCTAAATTCTCACACTCCCATACCCTATTATATATTTTACATATTACATTATGAATATTTATCTTTTATTTCTAAGTAAAATTGTAACAACAACAAACTAAAGATTTGCTATTTTAGCACCACAAAATGAATACTAAAATTTTTTCAAACTATATAAGATTTTTCATTCTTTTCATACGTAAAAATAAAAATATTTTAAATGTAAAAAAAGGACCACATCCCCCACAACAACAACATACCACAACATGACATATTTTTATTTTATTTTAATTAAAAATTTGAGTTAATGAAACACACGTTATGACAATGTTACGCTCCCTCTCGTAGGCTCAACTTGTTTGCCGTGTCATAGACCGAGTCAAAGAACTGGCCATCGGGTCACAAGCGGCACCGCAATGGCAAGGTATCAAACTGATGTTTCAGTGATCAAAATATGATGAAACTTAATGTTGATTGGCTTAAAATATAAAGTATCTAAATATAAATTTAGTATAGTAGTTTAGTAGCATAGTAGTTATCTGTAAAATTAACTCTAAGTTAACCCTTAGTCAACTTTTTTCAATCATACGTACAAGAGGTCAAATTGATCAACTGTACGCTTGACCTTTTTTTTTTTTTTTTTTCTTCTACCTTATTAATTTTTAAAAGGAAGTGATGTGTTGAAATAACTTGTGCTCACCACTTATGATTGAAAAAAAGTGATTTTATATGGAACTCACTGATGTATAGTCATGTAATGTATATGGATTCTTAGACTTTTTTTTTTTTTTTTTTTTCATGTGAAATAGTTTGACAATAGTTAACAAAATTTCGTTTAGATGGCTCTTATTGTCCAAATTGTTACGCTATATTAAGTTTTATATTATAGTCAAAAACCATCTAGAATAATAATGTGTGTCACTTCATATAATTTAACACATAGAACTTTACGTTTTATATCCGCGGAAGCCAATTGTAATTTTTGGTAAAATTAATTCCTTAATTCTAACATATTAAAAATAGATTACTTATTTAAGTAATAATGCCTTCTTATTATTATAATGCAAAAAATGCTAACAATTATAGATAATATTAATAAATTTTAAAGTGATATTTTTTTCGTGTGAATTGTTATAAACTGTTTTAAATTTATTTACATTTAAATTTATACTTGTATATTGATGCTTTCATTACATTTTTCTCATAAATATTGAACCAAGGTATAACGAAAATAAAAATAGAATATCTCTCAAATTCAAGGTGAGAAGTGAAGAGAGTAATCCCATTAATTTTAAATAAATATTAATAAAGATGGAAAGTAGAAATTTAAATCTTAAAATAGCTTTTTGAAAAGATATTAAATTATGTATTAATAAATCAATATTATAAGACTCTGTAATGGTAAAATTTGTATCATCTTGAATTATGCATTAAGCGTAACGTTATATAATATATGTAGTTAATATAATTTAACATTTTAGTTTCAACATTTTTGATCACTGAAAATCAAAACTTATATGTAATTAACTGATAATACATTATAGTTTCTTCTAGCACTTATTACTATTGTAAAATTTGTACATTCTCTGCTTGTGGCACCTACTCAATGCATGGGAGAGTATAGACCGGTTGCACTCATATTTAAGAGCCACCATTTTGTTGGTTAGAAATACACAGACCAGCATAAGAGAAACGTCTTTTTTATATTTTTAATAGCATACAAATGCTTTAAACCTCAATCTATAAGCCTTATTTCTAGGTCCTAATAAGCTAGAAAATATAAGAAAAATGCTTACATCAAAATAAACTTTTATTTATGTGACATGAGGTAAAATGATGTTTACCTATGCTGGACAATGCATTATAGGCACCACAAACATGGTGACAAAGCGCAAGGATGAGCAACCTGTCTATACTATATAATAGTAACAAGATTTTACCTTTATTATTATAGATATATAGTTGTTGATATTGTTTAAACAAAGTTGCAGTTTAAATAGTAAAATCTTGTTGTTTTCTAGGTTATAAACCTTGGTTGTTACTTTATGTTCTATGATATGTATATACCTTTATATATCTGACTTGAAGATTTAATATAGCACACACAAAAAGTACATTATATGTAAGATTATTTGTTGCGACTCTTGGCAAGCAATAGGTTCATCTATATGTTCATGAATGCCAAAGAACTAAAATCAAGTGTACATACGAACAAATTATTTCTTTCAAAACTTAAAATGATTTTAAATAGTTTTTTTCTAAAAACTTGAAAATTCTTAAACTTATTTTTGAAACATTTAGGTCAAAGATTTGATTTTTCTGTGTACGCACAAAACTAATTGCGTTATAATTATGCTGTACTGCATAATAATTATGTAATAATATGTTAAATAGTGTAAATATTATGATTTACCGCATAATTTAATTATTTATGCTGTTCCAATTTAGTTAAGTTTATGCAGTATGATATAAATGCAACATAATATTACGTTCTTTTACTTCTTGTGTAAACAAGTAAATGTCAATAAAAATACCGTATTATATACATAAAATGCACACGTTTCTTATATTATGTTCCTACATGAAAAAGACGTAAAAAATAATATATGTAGTAGATGCCATAAAAATGCATTAAACAACACCTTGTTTAAATATTCCACAAACAAACAGCTGCTCAGAATCTCTTGTACGCATATATTAGCTTAATAATCGATAGACTAGGAAAAACAAAACCAACTTAATGATTAGAAGTCTTTGATACGCACGTTCTTTTATTTTTCAGTGTGTAAATAATAAGCACTTGTTCAGCCTGTGAGATGGCGCTGATGCAGCACGCTACGAATATCTGCTCAACGGGTTGCCTACTCGGCAGGCACTTTCACTTTCTTGTCTAACCACAAAATAAAAATAATTACATTAATAAAAATATAAAATTAATGCGATTGTTGTTTTAAACTAATTGAATAATTAATCTTATTATATTTATAATATTGTTGTTTTTTGTAGTTTAATTCAATTATGACTTAAAATTAAAAAAAAATTATATATATAAATTTTTGTTGTTGGAATAAGAAACTAAAAAACAAACAAACTTTGTTTACAGTAAAAATTGAATATTTAACTATAAATAAAATTTGGATTAAGTAGTATGTTATAAAAATGAACCGCTTAACAAAAAAAGAACAATGCAAAATATTGAAAGTTTAAAAATTAAAAGTATAATTTTGTCTATTTCACTCCTAATACATTTTTTTCTTTTCTAAATTATAAATGATTGCAAGATATAAAAAGTCTATGAGTTATTTCTTACTTTCGGTAACTCAGAAGTGTGACTTTAATTAATTTTGATTGCACATCTGAGTGAATCTCATCGTATTTGAAGCGCAATATACTTCGTTATCTTGAATCATACATCGTAACGTGAAAATACATTAACATTCTTACGTGGCATTAGACCAAGTAATGTGTTGTAATGTTGTCGACAATGTTTACTGCAGTTAATTATTGTTATTGTTATGAAACACTCTCTCCTTTATTATTGTTACTGACTCTTTGTTTCTTAGAACTTCATTTTCAACATAATATGGCTTATTTATTGGGAATCGTATAATATATGTATACAGATGTATATGTGTGTGTATAGTATATTATACATATATTATATATATATATATATATATATATATATATATATATATATATATATATATATATATATATATATATATATATATAATATTGCCATGTTTCTAATTATGCACTTTTTTTTTTTTTTTTTTTTTTTTTAATATTTTATAAATTTTAGTTACTTTTTTCTTTAATGTCATGTTTAGTTTATCCTAGAACCTGGATTGTTCATATCCACCTACACGGAAAAAAATAAATACGTAATAATTATGCTAGCTTATTTTCAGCACAATTTGTTCAAATACAGCATAAAAGAATGCTATACTGTACAATAAAATATACGTTTCATAGCATAAATATTATGTTTTACAGCATAAATGTATAAGCTGTTCTAATTTACGATATTTATGCTATAATGATATAAATGCAGCATTAATTACGTAATTTTTAATTTCCGTGTAATATTTTAAAATATTATTTACGTTTCTAAGCTTGTATCGACTTCAACAGTTCTTAAAAATATAGAACTTTTACAACATATAATGTGAAATGCTTATTTCTCTTTTTTGATATAAGCTATAATATCCAATATTTTTGTTTTTTCATTGTTACTCAATGCTAATGTTTAAATTACCTAATCAAACTTTCATTTGTCTATATATATATATATATATATATATATATATATATATATATATATATATATATATATATATATATATATATATATATATATATAAGATAAAAAAAATCCCCACCAATCGCAACGCACTTGTGTACATAAAAAAAAATGAATGTAAAAAAATGAAATTCTTCTTTTACCTGCAGGAAAAAAAAACTCATGAATACAATAATTAGAAAGAATGCTTTTCATGTGGTGCCCATGTTCTGTATGCGATGAGCTTGTGAGTGCTACTGCTTATTGTAATGATGTAGTAGATAGTGATAGAGGATCGCTAGAGCTTGTAGATGCTGACCCCAACGCTTGTGGTGTTTACAGGCCACCCCCTATTGTAGTGGAGGACCCTCCATCAAGTGACGACGCGGGTGATGAGAAGCTGCCTTCATCACGCCGTCGTCGCAACGCCAAGCTGAATGGGTAAGTCATCTTTTTTTTAATTATTAATTAATTACGTCTTCATTCATTAAATTTGTCTCACATCATTAATTTTAATATGTTTTGCAACGCAAAGCTGAAAAAAAAAGCATTTACGTACGATCTGATATAATACATTCTGTTTTAAATAATTTAAAAACAATGTTTATATTCGTAAAATCATACACTCTTTAGCACCCTTTTTACAAAAGTTCTAGTAAACTTAAAATGATCTTAAAGATAATGTACAATTATTATTATAAAAAGCATTTATAGAGGCTACAGTCATTAAATATATAAATCTTATTATTATTTGTTTTTTTTTATGTCTATAGAAAATTAAAATATATCTGTGACTTTTGCGTACAAACAAAAAATCTAAAATCTGATTTTTATTTTTATTTATTTGTGTGTTCAAATTGTGATTCTACTTTTATTTTTGGTGAATTGACTCTTTTTGTAATTTAATCATTGTGTTTGTGAGTTTTATAGATCAGCTTTGAATATTTCAAAACGTAATATACATTATGTAAAAATGTAGCAGCTAGTTATGGTATTGTTTTATTGCTATATCAGGAATTAAATATTTCATGTAATCGGGGAGTTTTTCTTTTTTTTTTTTTTTTTTTTTTTTTTTTTTTTTTTTTTTTTTAATGTTTATACTTTAAAACTTTAATACGTTAATTTTCAATCAATCGATGAAGTTTTTATTTAAGTGCAGTAAAATTATTGTGAAATTATATTTGTAAAGTCTAACATATGAAACGTATAAAGCCTAGATAAAATGAAATTAATCTAATCGTTATTTATATTGATTTTAAAATTAGCTATAGCAATTTAATGTTAAAGAAATTTTAATATAAATTCACAATTATTGTAATATAAAAAATAAAAGTTATACGTATAATATAATTTGTTCAATATGTGCTAATATCTATTTTAAGATTAATTTTCTTTACATCCTTATTTGCTATAAGTAATAAAGATAGCAAAAATTTATTGCTATGTAGTTGTAAAGTTCTCAAATGATATCACAAGATATATTTCATTGCATTTTCTTACATAATGTTACTTTTTGTATATTAAGATGAAGAACACTCGTTTGTGCATGTCCTCAGAATTTCTAAAGTAAAACTTCTTATATAAATCTCAGTCATATATTTATCAGTTAAAAACTTTTTGATATTAGAACACCGCAGAAAACATGTTTCAAGGATTAATTTTTAATTATAATTAATATCAAATTTGATACTAAATAACCATGAAAATTGTACGGTCATTTTACTAAAAAATGAATTTCTATTTGCATTTAGGAATAACATGTACAGTATTTAGATAGAGTTTTGCATCAACTGAAATCTCCATCTGATTGCATTGAATGGCCATAAGCCAATAAAAATTCATTTTTAAGTAAAATCACTGTACCATTATTTACGTACATTTTGGATTATACATAATTTAATAATATCCGGACTTAAATTAAAATATTATATATAATCTATTTATCTATTATTTACCTTAGAAAACCAAGATATTTATAAAGAAGGTCACATTATAATATTGATATGAAAATCTTGAACACCTTTCTGCTTTTAAAAGATGCGACCTAAAAATTCATACGATAAAGAAAAGGTTATTAGTTATCGTTTTTAAATAATAAAAGAAGATTAGGTTTTCTGGTTACAGAATTTACGTCAAATTATTACAGAAATTAAACACATAATAAGTAACCATAAAAATTACTTTGTTAAGATATTTTTTTTTCTTGAAATTCAACATAAAATAAACAGCATAGGTTAATAAGAAGTGAGAATTTAATATGTGTAAAGATATTAATAGTCGTAATACCTTGCTTATCTCCAATAAGAATTATGGACACCTGCTCATATCTATGTGATACTTAGGCGAGACGGTAGATTAAATTTGGAGTCAACGTCAGTTAGAGTTGTGCATTCATATCATCAACATATTTTATTTTCTTCTTTGCTCGTGTCTGATGCTACTTGCCAGGCTGCATGCATTTCCATGGTCTTAGTCAAATTACGCAAAATAAGCACCTCGCTCAAAAGGAGCATGTCTAACAGGAGCAGCAGGTGAGTCACAGTTACATTTTAGACAGAGAAAAATACTCGTTATGAGATGTTTACTTTTTATTTTAGCGGATAAACTTCATTGATAATTTGTGTAATTAATGGTCCAGAATATTTAATAAAATTTTTTAAAATTATATTGATAATATTTTATATCTTTACAATAATAATACATTTTTATTTAAGGCCGTATGACATGAATCTTGGCTATTAATGTATGCCAATAATTATACATAAATACAACAGTTTTAACATAAAAAACAACTTGAAAATTTACCATCTTTTAGGTGATGGGTAGTTAGGTAGGCCTACTAGACAAAACTAGCAGCTCATTTTTGTATTTTAATATTTTGCTTCTTAAATACGTTTTCTACTGAGTTAAAAAAAAAGATATAATTTTAATTAATTTAGTTGATAAGTTAAAATATAGTTTATTTATATTTAAAAGTCATATATAGGTACTGTACGTACTTTTTCTTTTACTCTCTTTTTCTTTCTTTCTCGTCGTCTTTTTTTCTTCCGATGAAACAAATACTGAAAGTAAACTGAAACCTCAATATTGCAATCAGTTTCCAGTGAATTACATCATTTATAACAACGTTTAATGAAATAGAAGATAGAGTATAATTTTTTTTTCAATCATATAAAATATGATCACGAGTATCAAAATTACAATCACAGCTCTTTTAAAATTGATCAGCTGAAAAAAAAATCAATCGAATAGTACTTATGATTGGTTTTATCACCATACGATCGAAAATAAAAAAGATATTTTTTAAAACACATTTGGGTGGTTCAAACGAGATTTTGTTTTCTAGTTTACACACACACGTACGCTCAAATGACAATAGTGTTTCAATGTTATTGTTTATTAGTTTTATTACTTTATTAAATCTTATCAGAAATTGGAAATGAAAATATACCTAAAAGAAGTGCACACGTGTTATCTATTTCTGCCGCAGGTGATGTGTTATCACATCACTGAAATAACGTCTTTAGATAAAACTGATGAGAGCAGGGCTTGCATTACCGTGTCATATATGACTTCACACCTGCAGTATATATTATACTTATCTAGCAATCATCATTATATCAGGTGGTTCCTAAATAATATTGAGACGCAGTTTCTATAAATATGAATTAACTAATTTTAAGATTTATCATGCAGTTATGTTAATTTTGCATTTTTTTTAAAAGCTTGTTGAAAATACGTATATGTCAATTTTTAAGGTTCTATATCTCAACACCACATAGAAATTATTATTATTTTTATGTTTTGTTTTCCTCTGAATTAATTTTATTTTCAATTTACTTTTTTACTTAAAAATTATGAAAATAAAACTATACTCACACCCTATAAAAGTGGAAGTGGTTTTAAATTACTAATTTTTTAAATTATATAAACAACAAAAAAGTAATTTTAAAATTAATGTCTTTAAATCAACGCTACTCATTGCCGTAAAATTCTCACCTTCATAACTTTTCATTATTATAAATAAAATCAAAGAAATTCAATATTTTTTTTACATCATTATTATTATAACGCTTATTATCTTTAATGATTTTTGATAAAGATTACGTGTACTATAAAAAATAATCATAATTATCATTAACGTATACAATATACATGGTCAATAAAACAATCGAATAATTATATGCTTTGTTCAAATTACGATTAATCGATAATTTCTAATCATTATATAAATAAACAAACAAACTATATTTTAGTAATCTTTATTTTAATCAGTAAAAAAAATGAATAAATTGTGAAATTTATCCTTGACTCTGGGGCTTTATCAATACTAAAGTAATAACCTTGGTAAAATAAATATATAGAAAAAAATCATTAGCTTTAGTTTTATTTGAATCGTTTGTATATAAACATGAAAAACATAGTATTTTAAATGTTAAACACATTGTTAATATTCCATGAACGATATAGATAATTAAAGTTAAATTACCCTTGCTGTGCTTGCGCTTGCTTGCCTGCCTATACTTATATTAGCTGTCTTAATGTCAAATATCATTACCGTTTACTTTGTTTATGTTATCGCTCTACCGTTGTCACAACATACAAAGATAAACAGTATAAAATATAATTTAGTCAAATCAATAATATGGGGTTCATTTAATGTTAAGGTTAAAATTACATGAAATTTATGAGCATGTTGACGCCTATACTCACGCAAGGGATTTTATTTTGAAGGTTTTCTTTTAAGGTTCATATTTCATAAAACTTAATATAGAAAAAATAATTAGCCCTATTGAAATATAACTGGAAACACATTTACTCTCTATTATATTTCTTTGTTTTAATAATATACCCAGCACCCAGCAGTGTCAAAAAAAAAAAAAAAAAAAAAAAAAAACTAGAAGAAATATTTTATTTATTTCAGTGTATTATTTATAGGGACCGGATTTTTATTTGTAAATGTCTGCTTGCGCCTGCAAAAACAGCAGTTACTTTTCCTGCTGCACAACTTATTATCAATTTGTAAAATATTTCCTATCTACCTGTATTTTACCTCAAAATACCTGGAATGAACCAAAATTTATAAATATTTAGTAAATTGTTGTGCGGTACGAGGAGCAACCAAACTTGCAGGCGCAAGCATACATTTGCAACTGAAAATCCAGTCCCTAATTATATACCTAATAATATATAATAATGTAAAGAATAACTATATTTAATGTATTTTATGTTATTGTATGAACTTGTTATTAAAACGAAAAAAAAATGTAAAATTCATGCATTGAGCTATGTCCCTTTACTTGGCCATGTATTTCGTGAAAACTTGTCACTTTTGTTATAATTACGTTTTTATCTTATGACAAATGAACAAAACTGGACAGTTTTTGTACCATGTTGCTGTAAATTATACCCGTTTATTAAAAACAGATAAATTAAACATATTGTCAAATAATTTGGCACGTTTATATAGTATTCAGCAGAGGGTATCAATAAAAAGTTAAATTAAACAAAAATACATTATTTTTATCACTGCGTATTAAATTTCAGATTTATTTAAATTATTTTATACAGTATTTAAATATGATATTATTGTCCATGCATAATATACATATGGCTAAAGTTTATTTTGGCAACAATGTTATAGAATAAGTGATGTGTTGATTGGCTCGGGAAAACAGGTCCCCAAAATTCTTAGCCTTTATATAGCATTGCGGAGCTATCATTTAAGTATATTTGAGAAAACAATATCAATATATTGCAGCTAGAGCGGATAAATTTAAATTACGCATTAAACATACTATAGGGTGGTTACAGTAATATAAAAGTCAACGCCATATGTAAGCACTAAATAGCATGGGCCGGTATAGGAACACCAGTTTAAAAATACTTAGCAATAGCTTTGATGCATTGATGCTATTAAGAAGTTAAATTAGGTTTTTTAAGTACACGAGAAAAATAATGACACAAAAAAAAAACTAATTTTTAAAGAAAATAGCTAAAAATCACGTTTATCCTATAATATGGCAAGTAATATTCTTCAATGCTCCGAAGTGCGAATGTCGAAGTGCATTCAGTATGACGTCATGCGTATACATCGTATAGTTATACTTTTACATGTTTTGAGTTTATTTAGCCGTATTTTACAGTTCATAAAAAATGTTGCCAAAAATTTTCACTGTAAAAATCACTGCAATTTCTCACATTTCTATTTATTTATTTTTTTGTAAGTACATAATTGATCTCATTTATATCATTTTTATATGTGACGAAAAAAATAAATAAATCTCTTCATTGAGAATGAAAAAAAAAAAAAAAAAAAAAGACATCATATTTTATGTATCGGACACAATATAATATATTATGAAAATTAAACTTGAAAAATCCCATGAAAAGGCACATAATATGATATAAGTTTTTGAGTTTGACTGAAAATATCACATATTATAGAATTATTTTTATTATACTTACAGTACCTACATGTACTTCGTACTTCACAATATATATATTTTTTTGGTACATAAAATCAATAATACAGCAGAAAAAAAGTTAGTACATACTCTACACTCCACGTGTGCGACGTTGGTCGATATTCCAAAGCAGACACAGAGAAAATACCCAAAATTATAATAAATATACTGTTTATATATCATTGGAAATTTCTGTCATGAAACAAAAATCAGTACTAACCTAATAATATAGAATTAAATATACACGATTTTTTTTTTATTTTTTATAAATACTTAATCCAGTAAGTTTATCTATATAATTGCATGCTAATTTGGAAAATTTTAATACTATGTAAATAAACTATAGATAAAATGAAATATTATAATTATTATTATTATAAACTGTTACTCATATTTCAAAGACTCTATATTGATGGTGACTATTACATTACTTAGAATTAGAAAATCCGTATTTGTTAAATTCTAAACAGAAATTGAGATAATGGATTGAAACTTCAATTCTATGCAACAATCAATCTGCAAAACGAGGAAAAAAATGTCCAATTTGAAAAAGCCATTTAAATGTTAAAAAAAAATATATATGCTTGACAATGTCTTAATTACCTCAAAGATGGCAATCGGGCGCTAGAATATGTCAGGTTGTATATAAATATTAATAAAATGTAACCTTTACTTTAAAGGCGTTGAACACCTTAAATAAAAAACATGTCTAATATCGTAACTTACCTAAATATCAACGTTGATATGACCGGAATCATTGATTTCTAATTTATTTTCCATTCACAAAATGACAGCTGCGGGTTTGTGACGTCACAGCTCACTAGTCCACAAAAGCTGTGACGTCACAAACTCGCAGCTGCTATTTTTTTAATGGAAAATAAATTAGAAATCAATGGCTCCGGCCAAATTAACGTTGATATTTAGGTATTTTAGGATATTAGGCACGTTTTTTGTTCAAGGTGTTCTACGCCCTTAAATTTCAATATTTTAACATTGAAATATATTTATTTATAATAGTTTAACTCAAGGTTTTGCAAAATATTATATTTTATAATATAGATATATTTGTAGTGACAGATAGCCTAGAACTGTCAACGACTTTTGCTGGTACCATCAAGAACTGCAGACAGGAACAAAGATCTGAAATATTGCATTAACTTCTTTGCTCTTTTTATGTATAGTATATTATATGTATGTATACATAACATCCATTGTTGTATCTATATAACTTTCAAGATAAAAATATCATAAGATTTATATCCAGATATTTTTAAAACTTAATTTTTCTTTATACGTATAGTATCTTCTTGTCTAAATAATGTAATAAACAATCTCAACTAAACTTATTACCTTATATAGTATGAAGAAAAGTTTTCAGACAGTCTAATATGTATGTATTAATTAAAGTAACCACTCTAATATCATTACTTTTTACCTTTTTTATATTTTATTACGTACAATTAAATGCGATCATTATATTTTTGCTTTTATGTGTAATGTAAAATATTTAAAGGAATAGAACACATTGAACAAAAAACATGTCTAGTATCCTAATATACCTAAATATCAACATTGATTTGACCGAAGTCATTGATTTCTAATTTATTTTCCATTAACAAAATGTCAGATGCATGTTTATGACGTCACAGCTTACTAGTCCACGCGCGCGGAAACAGGCAAGATGTGACGTCATAAACATGCAGCTGGCATTTTGTGAATGTAAAATAAATTAGAAATCAATGACTCCGGCCAAATCAATGTTGATATTTAGGTATGTTAGGATACTAGACATGTTTTTTTGTTCAAAGTGTTCTATGCCTTTAAAAGAAGTTCTGAATTGATATAAATTCATAAAGTTTCTTTATCCGACTCTAAATACATAACAAATTAAGTTAAATAAAGGAAATTCTTAAACAAAAAATGAAAATACGAGTAAAATACAGGAAATGTACACGTGTGTCAATACTCTACGGGGGTAGGGGGGAGATGTGATTTTAAAGTCAGAGAGTTTCAGTAGTGTAATTAATACATTATAATCATCTTTATTTAATAATATTCAAAAAGACAATTTAGAGCGTGGTTTAGGCCTGAAAAGAATCTGATTATTTTTTACATGTTGTTATAGTGCCCTATATAAAAGAAAACAATTTCAGGTAACGAATTTTTATAATGTTACACTCGGAAGAAAAATGATTACTTTTACATCTAACATTTATGCCTCATATCTCATATTCTATATTGTAAGTTACGTAATATATCTTATTTAATTACTTGACGTACATTTAAAGACAAGAAATCGGTAATAATTATTGATTGTAGGCGTAATGGGTGTGTCAGGTCAGAATGTTCAAATTTATACTTCCATTAAGCTATTTATTTATAATTATGAACGATATTTTATCTATGGGACGATATGAAAAGCTTTATAAAAAACGAAGGCTGTAACTATATTTTAAAAATAGGAAATCCTCATTAATATATAATTTGATGAATAATAAAATAAAAAACAATTTTTGAAAGTTTCTCTTTTAAAAATTTTAATTGTAAAAATACTAAAATTTATCATGAATTTGTAAAGTGACATTTTTCATGTTTGATATTATAACATAATTTTCTTATACCTTTATATCTGATTAATTTTTTTTTATAAGCAAACACTACTGGTGGTATATAGTATAATATAGGGTTTAGATAATATGGTTCCACTCCCCTCGATATTAGTCGCGACTATACTGTACAGAACAGAGTGAGCAAACGCGAGATGCGCCTACAGTCACTATGAATATACAAGCACACGTTGTAGTTCAAAACTAGAGCTCGTGAGGGTGACTTCAGCTCCGCGCTAGAGGCTAGGTAAGTCAACAATCGGACAAACATTTGCATGCTCTCTCACAAGTATCTTACAATTTACTTCAAACTTTTAGCTTTTAAGTCTTGTTATCAAAAAGTGATGTAATTTTTATCTAAAATTTTACGTTGCCAATTATATTGATAAATTTAATCATTATTGATTATAATTTTTATTTCAAGAACTGTTCAGCTTTTTTTTTTTTTTTTTTTTTTTATTTTTTTTTTAATTTGATATAAACAGGATATTATTTTTATAACAAAAATTATACACAAAGGAATAAATATCGTAAAGACAACCGGCAGATTATAATATTTATGTGGCATTTTGAAATAAAATAAAAATAGTGCTATTTTAATAGTTTTTTTTTAATAGTTACAATTCGTATACTCAGAAGAATTTTATTCATTATTATTATTTTTTACTTGTCTCCACAAATCTTAACGACCTCAACTAGTGTAAGTGGCTCGTGTATAGTATATGTGGTGTAAATATATATAATATGCATGCTTTTGCTAACTTGACTTGAATAACTCCCCCTACCCACCCAACCACCCACCTTCTCCTAATGTGCCTACAGTTTATCACGTATCTCTCCGGAGCAAGTTAAGTGACTTTTCCATTCTTGCTTGCAAACTTCTAAACTTAAGGCTTTTCTTTCTTGTAAATTTACCGCACCTAAATTTTATTTGCTTTCTTAAAGAAAAATCGTTAAAAAAGAGAAAGTGAGAGAGAAAAACAAACAAAATGAAATAGAGATTTTTTGAAATGTGATATAATTTTTATCGAAACTTTAAATAATTATTATAGACTTTTATTTGTAAACGCTATAAAAATGTCGCATTAAATGTCATGTATATGAAAAAAGCAAAAAGATTAAAAAAAGATTAAAATGTATACTGTCATATAATAAAGAGAACATTTTTGTAAAAAAAAAAAAATAATAATGTAATAATATTATTTAAAAATAAATAATTAAAAAAGAAATGTAAAGTTCTGGTAAAACTCCATTTATTACGATTTTATCTTTACTTTTCACATTATTTATAAATATTTTTTTTTTTACAATTAAAGCTGTTCTCGAATTTTCTATAATATAACTTCTTTATTATCTACATACTCTAATATTATAAGTACGATAACAATTTGTAGCATGAAATAATGTAATTATATTGCAGTAAAATCGAGCAAAAAAAACAAAAGTAATTATTTTAATAAAATACATCAAATGATGTAAAATTAAGAAATAATAACTTTTATTGGCTAAATCAGTTCATTATAGTAATAGAACTTTTAAAAAGCGTTGCTCTTGTCAATATACTACATGTACATTATAAATATAGTAATTTTAAATTACAAACATGTTTCAATAGTTGAAGTAAACTAAATTAAACCGACAAGAATTAAACAACAAGTACCATAATATATAGAATAAATTAGTATAAAATTATTCAAATTTAACAATATCATATGCACAAAAACAACAATTTTATTAATTTTAAATTTAAAAAAATACATTTATTTTGTATACTTTTTAATATAATATGCTGCATCATAATTTTGGATTCATATAAAACCGTTAATGCAAAAACAAAACAAAAATCATTGAAAATATTAGAAACTAAATTAAATATAATAAAAAAGAAATTATTCTATATACAGTATATATATATATATATATATATATATATATATATATATATATATATATATATATATATATATATATATATATATATATATATATATATATATATATATATATATATATATATATATATATATATATATATATATATATATATATATATATATATATACTGTATCTTGTATAATATGAAAATTCTTTGTACTAAGTAATTCAGATATCAGCAGATATTCAAAGTAATAAGATATAGAGATAGCTTCTTTTTTTTATTTTTCTATAACATCTGGTTGAATGAGAAAGTTGCCTTGATGTTTGCCACAAGCAATACCTTGAAGCTCAAACATTTGCCTACATTCAGGGTATTCACATTAGACTATAGACTGTAAACATAAGCTAGATAGCTTGCTTGGCTTGCTATATATTTTATGCAAGGAAAATGAGGATGCACTTAAAAGTCTTGATATAAATTGCATCATAAAGAACACCTTATATTATATTATTCTCATACTTACTTCACTTACGTGAATAATAAATATCATGAAAATGCTACACAGACTGAACTGAAAAGGAAGGAAAAAAAAAACTAATTTTGTTAACTACTTATTAATTTTTAATTTTCAAATGTAAAATTTGCTCTTTCCAAACTTAAAATTGCTGCATTATTTTATATTATTTGTCCTAATATTTGCATTTTCTATTTTTAAATACATATTTTGTATAATTTTTTTACAAAGATATTATGGTGAATACTTTGGGAGGTTACAGAAAAATTATTATCTTTTCCTAAATTCCTAAAAGATTATACTGATTATACCATATAAAATATTTTTTAACTTCATTTTTTTAAATTTCATCAATATAATTTAAAATTTTATTTGGATAACTATATAATAATGATTTTTCTATCAAATATTTCAAAGCAAGACAAAAGAGTTTTCAACGTGATTTATTTTTGCGCATTGCAAGAACAAACATTTTGGAGGTAGATAGTTGTTAGTATACTGAACTAATATTATCGTTTAAAGTATAGATATTTTAATAATTAGGAACCATAAATCTTAATAACATAGCTTAAAATCATATTCTTAAGGAGTTCATTGAAAAATATAACAATTACATTAGAGATTGAAAGTAAAGGCTAAGCATCATTAACAACAAGAAAATAGAGAGAAAAATAGTGCGTACAACCGTGTAAATAAAAAGAGAATAAGTTTGAAAAAGTCTGAAATGGTTTAAAAGTTGGCAAGATTGCTTGATGATTTTGTCTAGACCCCATGCACAGTATTTGCCACATCCCAAACTCCCCATCTTAATTAACAAAGAAACTACAGCTTTTTTTGTCTTTTTAAAAAAAAAAAACTATAGAAAAAGACGCAGAATATAGTTGAAAGTAAAATTGAAAATAATAAAACAATTTTATATTCTAATTTTTTTATATATTTATTTGCTAAAATATTGATATAATAACTATAGGCAATTTATTTTTATTGTTTATATAGTATTTTATTATACTTTTCTACATTGTTATATACAATGTATATTTTTGGTTTAGTTTATTAAATAAAGATTTATTTTATAATAATTTTTATAATAAATAATACACTTTTTTTTTTTTTTTTTTTTTTTACATTGCGGATATTTATAGAACTATACCAATAAAAAAAAGTATAATGATTGTATGTTTTTTTTTCTGTTATATTGATAAAAGGTTTTAAAATTCTGATGACGTAAATACAAAATACACTCACAACAGTCAAACAATTTCTTATCGATGTATATATATATATATATATCTGTAACATATTTTCTCCAAATATTGAATATTATTCTATGCGAGTGTGAGTTGTCGTCGTATAAACGTGCTAAAAACCAAAAGAGTTTGTTACTTGCCTTTATATCTAGATCACAAACGACTCTGACGTCATTCACTTTTTTTTTATATTTTTTTTTATTTGAGTATTTTCATGAATTATTTTCATCAATAAAATAATAAGATTTTTTTTATTATTATTATTCACTTGTAGTGTATTTGTACCTTATATATTTTTGTTTTAACAAGACAAAAATATCAAGTAATAGTATAACTTGTCTGGATATAGTGGATATAGTTAATTTGTATGCTAATCAATATTATAAATATAAAACTTGATCTTCTGACCTTGAAGACGGTCAAGCAATGTCTGCAATATTCACAATCATGGTGTTATGTAACACTTATAAAAAAAGAGAATCTTTTGCTTTCTCAAAAACTTTTGTACAATATCTCCTATGAAAGGCGGAGAGCTTTTTTGTTGTTATTATTTTTTTCTTCTTCTTCTTCTGGTATAACAAAAACCATTTCAAGTAGATTCTTGAGAACCTTGTTTGCAACGGACACTTTCCATCACTTCTCTTTTGGAGCGTATTAAATCTACCAGTGTCTTCGTGGTGATACGTACGTACGCAAGAACTCTTTTGTTTCGAATCAATAATTTTGTTTTAAACATGAGCTCATTTATAACTTTAAATTATAAAATATATTGATAAATTAGTTTTAAATAGAATTAATGTAATATCTTAAATAATTCAATGAAATTTTTAAGAAACTGCATTATATAATTGTTCCTTTTTTATGTATATGCATGTACAAAAATAACTATGTAATAATTATGCTAGCCCATTTTTAGCATAATTTGTTCAATGCAGCATAATTTAGGCTATACTGCATAATAAATATTTTACATGGCATAAATATTATGTCATACAGCATAATTATTTTGTTTAAATTTAGCATCATTTATGATAATAATGACCAATAAATACAGCATAAATTACGTAATTTATTCTTTCCGTGTGCCGTTGAAGAAAATTATGGTACAGATTCCATTACGAATGGAAATGAAAACGAAGTTGATTTTTTTTAAACGTATTTCCTAACTCCTAATACTATTATATTTTACTGATATTGAAATAAAAAAATTCTGGATATGCCATATACCTTATTTCTAAAACATAATGGAAAGTAAAAATATTGAAACCTAAGCAAAGATTTTTCAATAAAAATTGTCTTGACAAGCACTATATATTTATGATCAATTTTTTCTGTCGTAATTGTTGTAAAAGGTTTATAAATCTATGTGATATTACTATAACACAAATATATATTTCACTTTTTTTTCTTTATTACATTTAATTTTTTTCTACAATAGAGCCTTTATAATGATAACATTATTATATTCTACTATGAAAGAAAATAATATAAAAGAGAAAATATTAATATGAATATATATATATATATATATATATATATATATATATATATATATATATATATATATATATATATATATATATATATATATATATATATTTATATATATATATACCCGTTAATATTCATTACTAAATTAAAACAAGTAAAAAGCCATGTAGCTTGCGCGGTGGAAAACAATTCTTTTCACTTGGAGGCAACACACACTGTGAGTGTTTCCTGCTTCAAAAACCATACTGGAGAGAGAATGAGAGAGAGAGAGAGAGAGAGAGAGAGAGAGAGAGAGAGAGAGATCTGTGGCTGCTGTGAATAAAATAAAGTCCCTGGAGAAATACTGGAGAGAATGAGAGAGAAAGAAAAAGAGAAATTGCGTCACAATGGACATATTGAGAACAAAAATATATAACAAAAGGGCAAATTTAGTGTCAACAATAAGGGTTATATAGTAAAAAATGCAAAGAGTTAATAAAGATAAATTTAAGATTTTTCTACCACGCAATTACAGTATAAAATAGTTAGGTTTTGAATTTTTATACCCATGAAAACTCAATTTCTCATGGTTCTGATTGTTTTTAGTTGTATAAATTATTCAAGTTTTAAATAAATTATATAAAAAAGTGGAAAACAAGCATCAAAAGTATAGTGAGTAGGTCCGCAGTGACCCACGTTTACTTTATAACAATAACACAATTAACAAAATGGTTTTGCAGAGATAATTAGGTGGTTTAAATTTGAAAACATTTTTAAAGTTAATAGGAATGGTTACGGATTATTAGCTCTTATGTTTGGGTCATAATAATAGTTTTAATTACTTAATATTAATTACTTTGCTTTTAAGATTAAAGTTATATTTTTGTGACTTTGTAACGAATAAAATTAAAAAATTAAAACGTGTTTGTTTGAAAATAAGATACGGCGTGCACGTTAACATTTGTAAAGAAAAAAAAACTTTTGGAAATACGATTTTTTAAATTTTATATATAAAAAAAAAACTATCTTATTGATTGTAACCCACGTAGTAGCTAAAATATATTATTTTTATCGTAACTGGAAAGTACTGCATAATATGACATAGGAAGGCTGTTTAAATTTATACAATTACATATTTTTAAATAATATTAGATGATGCTATAAAATTTTGAAGGATTGCGGAGGTGAAAGTGAAAAATAAATATAGGTATAAATATTAATTTTAAAAAAATTAGCACAATTTTGCTAAAACAAATTACTTAAATAATTTACACATTCTTAAAACTAATATTTTCAGATAGACTTTGGCAATAAAAAAAATGACAATTCATTTTTATCTTAATTCCTATTTATAACTAAAAATCACTTCCTATGTTACTCAATATTATTTCATTAAAATTATAATAAATGTCACAATTTAATTTAATTGCGTTTTCCTTTTATTATAATTTTTATTGTTACTATTTAATTAACAATTTAAAACTGTTATATACATTCTTATTGTTTTATAAAAGGATAGAGAATATCTCATCTCGTGACACATTTTGTTACAAATGATGAGAGGTTGCCAGTTGATGTAGTATGCTAAGCAGGATGTTCCAATTGTATTCTGACAAGCTTGTGGTTCTACACTTAAATCAATCGACTCCCTCCCCTCTGACCCCTCTTACAGATGTCATTTCTACTCGACCTTTTCATTGTTATATTTTATTTTTTATCATACTATGAGTGTTCAATTATATTTAATGTTGTCAAATAAATAAAGTCTAAATTATATTGCAGAATTTTTGTTTTCCCTTAAATTAAATCAATTATATTATGTACAAATTTCAAACATTTTTTGTCATCAATTGAAAAAAATTTAAATTAAAGGGGGCTATGATTTTTGAGTAGATGGATTTATTAGTTTCATCGTCCAAACGCATGACCTTAATTTATGCTGCATTTATAGTTTAGTTTATTGTTGACCAAAAACAGACAATTTTACTTGACCAATGCATTTCTGGTATACACAATCATAAAGAATAGCAGAAATTTTGGAACTGCATAAAATTATGCTATACATATTATACTTTTATACTGTGCCTCATAAATGTCATGGTTGCTGAAATTATGTTGTTATGTTGTTGCTTAAATGGGTCATCTTCTTCTTCAGGATGCTTTGGCCTAACATAATTATTACATATTTGTTATAATGCTATTACGCAGCTAGTATATATCTTAGATTTATAAAAAGAATACTGATAATTCAACTAATTTAGAAACGGATATATTAAAGGAATACACCAGAGAAAAATATAAGCATTTATATCACAAAACACTTGATGGGATTTACTTATATAACATTAGTTTGTCTCAAAACCATGCAACAGCAGCCCCGTAGCAGTGATCAGAAAATTTGATTTATGCAACCCACACAACATTTTTCATACTAATTTTTGCATGTTTCTGACGTCATAAACATGAATTTTCACGCAAATTGCATACTTTACAGTATTTTCACGCTCTCTCGTGGGGCTACATTAACATTCTCGCAAAAATTGTCATCAGTTTTGAAGATCCCATTTCAAGATTATTCATTAAAAAGCACATGTTGTTTTATATGATCTGCTTTAAGTGATAATACGATTTTTTTTTCTAATTATTTCTTCCTCATTTTTAGTTAATAATAGTAATCAGTAAGCACTAATAAGTCACTGATCAGAAGAAAAAAGAGGTGAAGAAACTCATAAATTATATTAAATTGGTCAATTAGAGACAAAAATTACCGGTGACAAAATAATATAATGTATTGACTAAATTTTAGATTGGTACATTATAATAAAATTAACACAGTAATAATAAAAATTATGTATAGTTGTTGTTTATATTTTTTGTGAGAAATATAACGCATAAATAAAGTACAAAATAAGTAGAAAAGTTGGTACTGCGGCATTATGAGCTATAAAATTTCCCCATGTATGTATTGTATAGTCACGTGAACTTGAAAATGTTTTTTATGATAGTAAAAAAAAAAAAAAAAAAAAAAAAAGTAAATAATGTGTATGTATAACTAAATATAAATTACATTGTGTCATGTGAACGATAATAACTGTTATACATTCGGCGCCTATTTTCATGAGATTTTCTCAGAACAAAATAATATAAGTTTTAGTACGTACATGGAGATACTATGATTATTATATCCATTCTTTGAAAATTATTATTTTATGTTTTCTGAATAAATGTACTTATATACAATATATTATAAAATGTTATATAAAACAAATTATTCGTTTTTATAGTTAATTACATTATAAAATATAAAAAAATCTATTCTCTGCACTCATTAAAACACATTTATTATATAATAACAAAAATAATCTACAAATTTGTAGAAACAATCGCCATGAATGAAACAATAAATTTACTATACAAAAATGAAATACAGTAACGCAACATTTTTTATATACTATACGTATTTCTGAAACTACACATTTCAAGTTTTCGTATTTTAAATATGTACTACAAATAAAAAAAAAGTATATAAAATTATAAATACATTATACATTAGATTGACATTAAAGAATATCATTCATAAAAAACTATCACAGAAATTTTGAATATTAAAATTGAAATAAAATGTAGAAAATCTCTTTACGATTAGGCACATACATTTTACAAAATGATTTATATAAATTTAATACTAATGTATGAGAAAATGTCAAAGCATATAAATTCAGTATTTAAATTATTTATGAATTCTTGTTAGAGAAAAAGAGTCACTATATATCCTTTTATATAAGCTCACTTTACGAGTAGGGGGCGTGGTTCTATATGATAACGTCGTGGGAGTCTGAGAGAAGAGAAGAGTTTTGACTCCCACACAAACTCTGCAAAATGTATTAAATTTGCAGGACACGGCGCAAATGGTACAGCGCAACCATTTCTCGAAATAACGTAATGTTTGGTGCAGTAATTATATATATAAAAAAAAGTATCAGTTTTCTTTAAAAATCTATGAATAAAATCGTTTACTAAAGGCTAAAAATTTAAAATAAAATAATATAGATCGTTATATACATGAGAATTAGAGTTATGGGACTTGTATTATGGGACGTTTCATAAATTTTGAAAACAAACAATAAATTAAGTTTTGTTGTTGTTTGTTTATGCGGTATGTTATTAAGGTTGTTCAAAATGATATAAGGCCTATACTTATAATATTGAACTTTATTGTTACAAATCTGTAGAACTCATTACTTAAAGCCATAGACCACATAAAACAACATGTGCTTGTTAATGAATAAACACGAAATAGTATCTTCAAAACTGAAGACAATTTTTATCAGAATGTTAATGGAGCCCCACGAGAGAGCAAGAAAATACTGTAAAGTATGCAATTTGCGTGACTATTCATGTTTCTGACGTCAGAAACATGCAAAAATTAGTAACAAATGTTGTGCAGGGGTGCAGGTTGCATAATTTGAAATTTTCAGATCACTGTTACGGAGCTACAGTTGGGTTTTGAGACAAACTAAAGTTATTTATGTAAGTCCCATCAAATGTTGTGTGATATAAATGTTTATGTTTTCTTCTGGTCTATTCCTTTATTCGTATAATAATATTTACACTAAAAATCTTAGAAAAAATACTAAAAAACTTATAAAATATGACCGTATATTATCTTAAAAAATAAGAACATACGATGTACCGCAAGGAAATGAAAAACCTGCACAACTACAGACTGAAAAGCATCTTTAAAATTGCAGGTTATTCATTTCATTTCGGTACATTGAAGATAAGTAACGCCATCCTATCAGACGAATTTTAATTTGAAACCCATATCAGTCAACATGATGCCATAGCAATGATATTGAAAATTATAAAGGAACTGAAAATGTAACATTTAAAAATTTCTTTCCAGCGTGGTTCACAGCGTTTTCTTTCTGTTAGTCAAAAACCATCTTATTATATCATATGTTAAATCAGTATATTTATCTTTATAGTTTTTATCTTAACGTCAATCAGACCGACTAAAATTCAAGAATTATTATTATTTTTAACTCTTTTCGAATGCGGAAGTATAAAATAAGTTGTTTTTTTCTGACTACCCCTTGAAGTATAGGCAGCACAGCAAGCATACATGCAAACACTCCACTTATACATGATTTTGCTATTTACACTATACTATATGTCACTAAAAATATAACAGAAACGTGCAGAGTGTATAAATTTCAACATGCAATATGAAAATATAGTAAATCATGCAATACAGTAATAACAGGTAATTAAGAAAATAATTATTATACAAATATACAATAAGTTTTATACACTATAAATATATTTCTTACATGTTAATGATATTTGCATATTATCTTCTTTTTTTTTCTCATTGTCAATGTCTTGCTATTGAATGCCAATAATATATATAATTATAATATACTGTTTGTCTATTTACTATCCATCGATCATTCTTTGTCTTTTATATTTATATTTCGGCACGGATGATCTAAATTTTGTCACAGGACTCGGTGCGATATATCATATTGTTATTATATAAAACTCAGACAGGCACAGTGAGAAGAAGCAAATCCTCCGATTAAATTTTTTGGTTCATCTTAACTATTTTTTATCATATCATTAATATCTTATGTGCATGAAACTATTTTCTGAATAACAACTGTTATAACAACAACTTTTGAACTCCAAAAAGCTCGTTCTATAAACTACACACAACTCTTGAGCCAGCTTCGAAAATTTTCCTTTGTTCAAAACATCTGATCATGACGTCATTACCTGTTTACTACGTTTATATGTATGATTGATCATTGCGCTATTTCTTCGTTTAGAACTTAGAACTTGATAGGAATGAACGAAACTTAAAAAAAAAAAAAAAAAAAAAAAAAACTCAATTCTCAATGCGACTCACTTTAATCGGCTAAAAAAACAAAATCAACCAATGAATGTGTCTTATTTTGTTGGTCAGCCAATCACTGTTAACTGTTAATGAGATTCACTATACTTTACAGAACAAGCTAAAGTTTAACTTTATTAGGAAAGAAATATTGTTTTACTAGAGATGCAAAGACTTTAATATATAATAATAATATAGGAAGAAAAGAAAGATTCTGTGTGAAATAATTTTCAAATTATATAGTTTAAATATTTATAAACTATTGCATTTTTTTTTATGTTAAATATTATAAATGAATTATAACACTAACTTCCTTAAAAATAATCATGAGCCTAATAAAATGTAACTATAGAATCATTATTGTTGTATAAAACTAAAATATATCAACCATGATATAATCATGAATTTTTACATAATACAAATGTTTATATAAACTCAATAAATTAATGAAAAATACGCATAACTATTTATAAACATTAGGATAGTAAGGATAATCAAATTTATTGTATAAAAGTTTGGTATGCATACCACCCTCCTCGTTTAAATATAAAGATGACGCAGAACATATTGTTATCACAGAATGACAGATTCTATCAATAATGATATTTATAAAAAGACAATGACGATTTTGTTATATTTTAAAAACTTATACGTTATGACGCAAACTATACCAAATTGGAATTATATAACCAAAATTTATTTCAAAATATATTATAGTATATCTATTTGTGTATTTCGCTCTGATCTATATTATATATAGGTATGTCGATGACACTTATTATGAAATTTTTATTTATACAAATAAACTTATTGAGATCTTTATTTTCAAGGTATCATCACCATAATTTAATAAAAACTTATAATTTTTTTTTCTATATTTATTTGAAAAATGTAAAAAGTATTGAACTCTTTGAAATCTCAGAGTAATCAAATTTAATAAAAATTTACTAATATTTAATTTTTTAAATTTAATTATCTTGTGATATTTATTGCACTGATATTACGTACTGTATGAAAACATTTTTGATCAAATTTGGGTTTAATTAAATAATTAGTGATTAGTAATAATTAATTGAGTCAATTGAGTAATTAATGAAAAATATCAAATCGTGTGTACTGTACTGCCTATATATTGAACATAAATAATTTATACGTATTTGGAAACAAGAATGAATAATTCAAATCAAATCAGAGAGAATTTTAGAATACTTTTCAGTATAAATATTGTAGTTTACTAATTGGGGAATAAGGGACCTAGTGGTGCTAAAATAATAATAATAAAGGTCTTGTATTGCTGAATATTAGCAAAATTATTCACGTAACTAAAGTATAAACTCAATGACAAAACTTTTTCTTAAGAAACTTCCTCTTTTTTTTTTTTTTTTTTTTTTTTTTTTTAAAATTTAAATTATAAAAAGTATTATGTAGCAGCTGCTGTAAGCATAATAATAATAGCAGTCTGGTTTGCAGTAGCCAGTCGCCAGACAGAGTGGCTTTTTGGTGCTCATGTCTGATGAAGAACCTGTACTATTACTACAAAATTTCCCCTCATTGGAGTTTGTCTCTTTTGTTCTTCAAAAATCAATACAATTACTACGTTTTTTTTTCTTCTTCACACTCGTGGTTTTGAATACGAGTGTGTCATGTGATTCACATAATAGGCACCACACTGTTTTGATGCACATGCAGTTGAGTTTAAAATTTTGCCTTTGCCCCGCAGCGTGTGTTCTCCCACTTTTGAAATATAAATTTGTATGTGGTGATTTCCCCTCTTACTCCTCCGCGTGTAGCACAAACTAACAGCAGTCAGCGACCGCGACGGCGCGAGTTGTATGTTGTGTGAGTTGAACTGGAGGCGAGCCAGTTCTCTGTAGTGAGCGAGAGAGCTAAAAGCTGATTGTATGTGTGTACTCACTTTACAATTTTTCAATCTATAATTATTTTATTCAGGTGTTCTCTGTTATTAACCATCCAGTGTCTTTATTATAATTAAATGTGATTTTTTTTTTTTAATGTTCGAAGATGATTATGAGGACTTTAGTAATATGTTAATACCAAATAATTCACCATTTAATGATCAACAAGGAATGGTAGGAATGTTGTGTTTTGTCTCTTCTTCGAATAAAGATGCTACAAATAATAAGAAAAATAAAAGGAAAAGGTAAGATAAATATATATATAATAATATCTCAATGCATTAATGGGTTTTTCTAATACAATCATAGAGAGGTGTAGTTTTGTGTCTCCTCGACCTCATTATAAAATTACGTGAAAGCAAATCTGTGTGGGTATACTGATTGTTGTTATTGGTGGTTGGAGAGATACAAGATATGCAATGTTACATAAAAAATTACAACATAGTGTTTTTGTATAGCTGTCAATATAATAACGGATTAAATAATAATAGATATGATCATTTTATAATATGGAGAACATTTGGAGAACGTTACTTTAGTGCATAACTGATAAAACTATTGTTAAAAAAAATAACTGAAAAACTATTAAAAGAAAAAAAGGACAGACCAGTAAAAATAAATTGATATTTATATAAATTAAATATAATAATCATGAAATTAAAAATATGTTGGGTGCTATACTAAAACTATAATAGTTTGCCGTGCAAATACTGCAAAAATAAACCCCTTTTCATCAATTACACTTAGTCCTTCTTAACCTTAATGAGTTTTTTGTTTTTAATTCATAAAAAAATTAATGAGAATGAGAAAAGTTTTTTTTATATAATATATAAATATAAGAAGAGTTTTTATTTTATTCACAAAGTAAGTACTTGGCGTAGTAGAGCATTACATTGAGAGTAAGTTGGAAAAATAATAAGACGAGTAGGGTACCTTTTTGTATATAATTGGTCCCATTGACATGTATGTTTTTATAGTAACAGAGAATGCGCAAGTCAAGCGAAAGAGAGTGAGTGAGGGTGGAAAATAAAGGGAAAGGGTGTGGCGCAAAAAAAGAGGGTGACAGACCAGACCCCTTTTGACTGAAATCTAAAGCCGACAGCATTACTGTATACATACGTAACATTGCATAGCAACACTATGTGAAGGCTTTCTTCAAAAACTATATTATGTAAAAAAAAAAAAAAAAATCTATAACTTGTAAAAAAAAAATCAATGAGTATAGAAAGCATTATTTAATTAAATTATACCATTTCCTGTATCATGGTAATATTTTACATACTGGATTAATATTTTCTTAACATTTTCAAATTACGGTACTTTATATTATACACAGCAACGGTCAAACATAAACTGCATCTCAAGCTAGCTTGATCAAAATGATCTGTATTTTATTTAATACTATTATATTATCTTTAGCTATTTTTATGTAATGGATATACGTTTACATTTTATAGACCTTTACCTACATAATATAAGTGCACTAGAAAAAAAAAGAGCATACGTATAAAGTAACGGATATTATGCTTGTACAGTTGCAAATTATAAAACATCAACAATAAATATAAATTATGTCATGACGATATTTTGATTATAATCTATATCACAAAAGACAAATGATACAAAACTTGCCAAGTTGAAGTTTAATAACCGGTGGAATCAATGGAATGAGAATAATTAAAAATTTACTTCCTGGAAATTTCAATGGAGTATTAAATTTTATATTTTACTTCTTCGTAGTATTAGACAGGTGTAATTTCCTATTGTATAACATATGTATATATGTAAATAAATATATTTTATTACGGTATCTCATATTCATAAAATTACAGTACATAATATACAACAATTAGAATATTTAAAATATTGCCATTCATAAAAATTTATTTCCGTTCATATAGAGAAATACTGCAATAAAAAAAAGTGTATTAAATCGCGTGTGAATAAATTGTATAATAAAATAATACTTTCTCATTTGCTTAAAATAAAACTAATAATATAGCGAAAGTGGTCTTTACTGATATTTAGAACATTAAATATACTCGTAATAATAAAAAAGCAGCTATATTTCAATATTAATTAAATATATCCAAAATTCACGTATATAATATAATAAAAATTCATGGTTATTACATACAATTACATACCCATTCTAATAAAAACGGTTAAAATAACGTTTACTAAAGCTTTTTTTTTTCTACTCATAAATGAAAACGAACAGTAAAGTTCAAAGTATTTTAAGGATATAATACGTAAAACTGACACACATTTGACATTATTAGAAGCGTGGGAAAGTAAAATGGACAATATAATTTCTTTCTTTGCAGATTTTTTTTCTTTCATGTGACGTCATTCACTTATATTGTTCTTATATTCAATTTCAACTCTCCTTTCATTAGTATGGTTGAGGTTGCTGCTCTGCTTTTTTCTTTGACACCTTATGACTTTACATTGTGAACTAGAGCACTTCATAATATTACGTATTGTATAATTATAATTGTTGACAACGAGTATTGTTGTTAACTATAACTATTATGATGAATAAACAATACGCAGGGTCAGAAAGAAAAAAAAAAGTTTTATTATTTTTAATACTTTTTTTCAATCTCTTAGAGTATGAAACTTTTATTTTTCTGAAGGTTACAAATGTATATTTTTATACACGTGTTTATTTTCTTGTTACACAACATATAAAAGGAAAATTTATAACCACAAATGTTCTTGGAAAGCAAACATACTTTCTGCGTTCTGGTATATCACGTGATTTTTAATGGTAAAATATTTAAATTTTAAATGATTTAATTGTCCTTGTACCTTAAAAAAAAAAAAGAGGATTAGTTCAACAGATCTTTGTACACGAGGACTATAGTATACACATGTTCAATACTAATTAAGTATGAGGATTGCCTACACGTGCATTAATAATTACAAGCAAGTTCAATACTGCGTGGATTTACATATTGCTCTCTATAGTCTCCTATTGTTGTAAAGAAATGTGATAAAATTGCGAAGTACAAACAATGTGGTAATATATTTTATACCATTCAAAAACTTGAACTAAATTTGCATTAAGTTTATCTCACGAGAAATAATTGATTTAATTCAATTTAAAAAACGTTTTTATTAAGACTAGGGGTAAGGCAAGAATGCCTTTTTTTTATCCTTAACCTTTTTAAATAATGAAATACATAAAAATTTGCATACAGGTGAAAAACACACAAAACATTTTACTATCAAACTGTCCATATAATTATTCTTTTAAATAAATCTTCGGTCCGATATCTAAATCACGTGTAATTTTGCTGTCCTTTTCTTATTATTGCTAATTATTGATTGCACTTTTTTTTAACGTTTCAGAATAATTATTGTAAAACAAAGAATATTGCGTAAATAATGTAATGGAAACATGTAATTTTAATTTACATAACCTCCTTACTTTTATTCTTGTGATTTTTAATTTAACGCGTGATCTATAAATAAAATAAAAAAACATGCAATATACCATGTAATTTTTATGTTTAAATTTTTAGAATGTCTGCATATATATACAGTAATAAAATATTCATCAATTAGGACAAAGTCATATATAATACTCTTTTTTTTTTATGATTGTTGTTTCTAACACCCACATGTATTCAACATTATTTGCAATTTTAATTTAATACAGTATAATATACTCCCACACTGTAATCCAGATAGATAATAAAACAGATAAATCTGATGAGAAAAAAAGATCTAATATTGTATGGGCGGGTGAAATATATTTTGCATAACAAAAAGCAAGTAACATTGAAGAAATTATTATAACAAAGTTTATGACGTTGCATCTTAATTTTGTGATAACCTATAATCCTAAAAAACTTTGCTATCATAAAAGCAAATATCCTTGAGAGTTTTTAATTTACGTAAGCTATATAATATATTAACTTCATTTACTTTAGTGCATATCCATGCTACATTCACAGCAAGCACTTTACTTTTAATGTCTTATTTTACACCTAAATCCTTGTATCAACAAGGATATATACAACATTATCTACGATTAAAAATCAATTGTATTTTATACAGGATTGTATGGTTTAAAGAAAATAATAATATAACAAAAAAAAAACAGTTTTTTTATGGCATAATTAAATTATTACCGACAATAAAATGTCATGCTGTGACAATTATCTTAATTATTTTTAATTTCAATTTAACGCCCTTTTTTAATCTTTTAAGAAACGGGGTATTACATGCATTTTCAAATTTCATGTTGAGTATATTCAACTTCGTAAATTTATCCAGGTAGGTTTCCATTATTAAAATTTATCTTTATTTTTGGAGCCTATCTACGGTAAATATTATGGACATTAAAGGTTAAACAATTTAAAAATCGATTTAAAGGCTACTGTTTACAAAAGCTAAGTTTAAATTTGAAATCTAAAGTTTTTAAACATATTTGATTGGTTGGCCATGAAAAATATTATTCCAATTACCTATAAAAACAAAAATAATGTAAAGTAATCAAATAAATTGTTATTGGTATTATCTATATTTACCTATTATTATTGATAATCGTTATTATTTACTCTTTATAGATTTTTAATATTGTTATTTCATGTAAACGGTATTTTTATATATAGGATAAAATATCGTGCATGCATGATCAGATACAGGCTGGAGAAAAAAAATGGCAGTTTTTTTTTTAATATTTTTTTCCCAATGTAAAAACATTTTCTTCGTTTCGTGTTGACTACAATTTGGGTTTTCTTTTTTTTTTTTTTTCTTTTTTTTTTTTTTTTGTATGAGAAAATTTTAGTTTATGAACAGAGGTTTTTGATCTAAATGCTATAAAATATATAATATGGTAATTCTGTACCGTATCTGCATGCATCTACAAAAAAAGCAAAACAAAAATACTAAAATTAAACTGTATTTTAATGTGTCCATTGAGGCATATTGTATTACTTTTTTATTTTTATTTTTTGCTTCATCTTACGGTTTTTGTGTAGTACTCCTTCTAAATTTTCTATACTATTATTAAAATTTAACCATATTTGTTCAATTTTTTAAATAAATGATAGCAATAATAATTACAAAATTATCTTAATTAAAATGTTTTTAGAAATAAATATCATCTTCTCTTTCATATAGAAAATGAGAATTGTTTTATGATTTAATTAAATTTTTAATTAGAAAGAACTTTAAAGTATCATATATGTTAAATAAAACTATAACAAAAACATGATTTTAATTATTACTATCTTATTTGACCTTTTTAATAATAATCAATTGGAGGGTTAACTATGTAAAATGTAAATATTGCGTTAAATATAATAAAGCAGGCACGAGTTTGGCGCTGGGTTCAAGGTCGGGTCACGTCCCGCAATGCAGTTAGACTGAGTATATTATGTATTATAACCGTGGTTATATAAGAACGAGATGATGGTAATAATGATAGCAGAGCCAAAAAATTTCACGTAAACTCTTGCCAACGTATGTCACTACATAATGCAGGAAAAAAAAAATCTCACACTTTACTGTTCTTTTATTTTTATTTTTTTTATACAAGAAAAATATTTTAGAAATTATCATAGCGTGCTGTAAAAAAATATATAATATATTATATTGTTTCCAAATCTATATTTGAAATTTCAATCTTAATATTTATTCGTATTTTTATTTATATTTTTTATATCATTTTATCTGTAATAAATTTAGTCGTGGGAGGTACTAAGTTTTGACATTTAAAAATCTATGTTGTGAAATATCTCTCGTTCACGTTTATGTGATTCTTGTCTTGTGTTATAGAGTGCTTATTTAACACAAAATATATATTTAAAAAATATATATACAACTTTGGGGGTGGAATAAAGTTATAATAAATTATTCAAATAAAGAATGATATAATATAAACTATTGCGGAACTTTCCAAGATTTCTTATTGATTTTAATCTATATCAAATAATATAATCCAAAACTTTTAACAATAGCAAAAACTTTTTGAATATCGTTTTATTGGCAATTGTTATTTTATATTCAACAACTAAGATTTTTTTTTCGATATATCATTGAAAGAAGTAAAGAAAAAGTAAAGGAAACCAAAAATGTATTAAAATAGAAAAAAAATAATAATTATATTGACGATTGCAGTAATATACACGCTAAAAAAATAATCGTTGAAAAGCTTTTACTATACATAGTTTTGCAATGCTTTATTGTGGAATCAACGGTTATGACGTCACTATTAAACGTTGACAATCTAACGATAAAAACGTTAGTGACGTTACAAGCGTTGTGAGTTGTGACAGAATGAAAAGAATGTTGATTTACAACGGCCAAGTTTAACTTTTTTTTCTATTGCGATTCCAATACTTTTTTATCGTTAGATTTTCAACGTTAAGTGACGTCATAACCGGTTGATTCCAGCATAATACATAGAGCATTACAAAACTGTGTGCAAGCGTTTCAACGCTTATTTTTTTATAGTTATACGTTTTATAATTTTGATTTGACTTCGTGGGCGTTAGAATTATAGATAACCTATCGATACAATTAAAAAGCACAGATATTATATATATTTGGAAAAAATTTAATAAGAATTATTAATTAGTACTAATATGCAGTATTATTTGTTATTAAATAATCATTTAAGAAGTTTTCAGCATTTCAATCATCCGTAAAACGTTTGCTTAAAAATTGAATAGTTCAGTTCATAATATACAAAGTAAATAAATAAAGTTAAATAAACAAACAAACATACAAAATAATTTTATTGATCAAAGACTACAAAAATATTGTCAAAATATATAACAGATACAAAAACACACAGAAAAACTAATATAATACATATTATACGGTCTCACAATATAGTAAATACACGGAAAGAATAACTTAACGTAATTTATGCTGCATTTATATAATTATAGCATAAATGTTGCTAAATTAGAATATCAAAAATAAATTTGATGTACAACATAATATTTATACTATAAAATATAGTTTTTATGCAGTATGAAGTATAACATAAATTATGTTGTAGTGAACAAATTTTGATGAAAATGAATTAGCATAAACGTACTTAATTTTTTACGTAGGATGTTGGTTTCATATACAATACAAATTGGTACATCAAACTCTTTTTATTTTATTTTTAGTAACATATTCTTACTTTGTGAGAGCAATTACGCAAAGAGCTTTAAAATAGTTTTTTTTTTTTTTTTTTTTTTTACTCGCCAAACCATGCTAGGGTAATTTGAGGTGATTGACAGATTGTCACCAAATATTGCGGCATGAAATACATCAACGTGTGGGGTGGAGTGTAACAAACGTAAGTGGACGTCATTCAACCACTGTACAAAGATGAAGCTAAATTAAACTTGAAATGAAACTACTACCGCAATGATAGGCAATAGAGAAGCATACGTATAGAAAATAAAAATATGATGTATAATAACAGCTATATGCTATAAATAATAATGCGGTCACGGATCTACGTTTTTCCTAAAAACTCACTTTTTTTTTCTTCTTTAGTCTCTTTCACAGTTCTACATAACTTTATTATAGCATATTTTTTGGCAAATATTTCTAGGGCATGTTAGTGTATTTATATAAATAGAATTAAAACTAAAAGGGGAAAAAAAGTGAATTGTTTCTGTACTTTTGTTTTTTCTCTGTAAAAAAAGTGACTGTAAAATACCAGAGAGAGAGAGAGAGAGAGAGAGAGAGAGAGAGAGAGAGAGAGAGAGAGAGAGAGAGAGAGAGAGAGAGAGAGAGAGAGAGAGAGAGAGAGAGAGAGAGAGAGAGAGAAGGAATATGAAATATCAAGAAACTCTTCCAGCTTGATTCTGGGAATATATGTGATGGATTTAAATTTTTAATTTTTTCCTTCTTAGTGTTTTTTTTTTTTTTTTTTTTTTTCCTGTTTTACTTTTTTTCTTCTTTATTAGTTAATAATTAACTTGACTAACAGTATATATATATATTTTTTTTTAGTTTGCATGGGTTTTAAAGAGTTGGTTCCTTCATGGAGTACGGAGCATTTAATTTGAAATGTTTCTCAATTTAATGTTAAGAAATAAAAACACGCAGCTTTCAATTAAATCACTTTCTTTTGATCGTGTATCATTTAACCTTTGCTATACCGCACTCTACGAAAATTATTTTTATTTAATAAAATATAACAACACAAAGAGAGAAAAAAAATGAAAGTTTATGATATATATATGATTTGTAAGGTGTGGGCGAAGGTTTTTGCTGCTGTGACGTCACAAACTTTTGGTCACCCGGGCAAACTTTATTTTGATTTAAAATGATGGGCGTGGGCGCGAAAATATCTGCAAAATATTCTAACGGAGGAGGAATATGCATTTTATATAGTGCGGGGGGGGGGGGGGTATTTGCATGATTGCCACATCGGGGTCAAGGACTGTAAGGAGGACCATTCACTTAATCTAGATATTGAAACACTTTTTTTCTATGTTGGTAAATTGGCTTTTTGATCTTATATATTTATATAGTTTTTGTGTATATAGAGCTAAAGTAAAAAGAAAAGTCTTTAAATAAAATAAATCTTTCAATGCGAAATTTTCTTAGAAACCAGTAGTTTTTTAGTTTGTTTCTTTTTTCTTCCTTTTTTTGTGTTATAACTTATAAAAATATTTCAGTAAAATATTACATTCAATATATTTTTTTATGTATTTTTTTTTTCTTTCTCCGGAACTTTACTATAAAGAGCTTTTATAATAATATTTTTATACATTTCTTATAATACAACAATATAATTCAACAAAAAAGGAAACAAATTTTATTTTTTATACATAAAACTTTGAGCAATTACTTTGATGATGTATGTATAAAGCAAACTTTTTTTTTTTTTTTTTTTTTTTTTTTAGTTCCATAGTTTTTAATATAATTAACTTTAAAATTCTAATTTTTTTCATTATAACGTAAATTTGAACAATTTATTACTTTATTTGCTTCATGTATAATTACATAACAAATTATTAGAAAAAATATTAAATTTTATCAAACTTCACGTACAAATAAAATTATTTTTATATATACACAACTTTATTGTCTAAGTAAAACTAATTTATAACCATTTAAGTTACGCCAATAAATTTCAATTATTTAATATTAAATATATAATAACATTTAAACTTCTTAAAGATACTTAAACAAATTGAAATTACTATTGAAAAATAAGGGGAGAGAGAGAGAGAGAGAGAGAGAGAGACTAAGTGGGTACGCAGTTGCATATTATTATTTTCTCTTTATTGGCCGCTGCAGCAAAACATTACAATTGAATTAACACGTTGTTAAAAAAAAATGATGCAAAGTATATACGCATGATCAATCAGCTGGTCACAATGAGGTCGACAAGTTTAAAGTATAGAGAGAAGAGAATGATTGAGTGAGTTTTACTTCATCATGCATCCGTGTTGCCAAGAAACAAAAACGCAGATTTTTTAGAACATCACGCATCTTTTTTAGTCGTCGTGTCTTCTCTTTGACGAACTCTGCGCGAGAGTAAACAATATTATGTAGGTCTTATTAGAACTCTATAATATTATGCAGATTTGTCCTCATTTTGAGATACAGCCATTATATAAACGTTCTTTGATTAAAATAATAATAATAAATAGTGCGGCGATTCACAAAAAATATTTAACTTTTATCATATCAAATCTTATGGGAACAAAAAAAAATATATTGATTTATTTTTAGTTTAATATTATAGCCTGGAGACACGCGTAACTGTTATGGGAAAAAAAATGAAAACAGAAAAAAGGTTATGTAAAAAAAATAATCGTGTGTGAAAAAAAAGTGACTAGCAAAAGAAAGAAGTCCCCTTTTTTCTGTCTCTAAAAATAATAGTATAGAAATAAACATTTAATAAGATTTAAGGCATAATTCTAAAAATATAACGTTGAATGGTAACTTTATAATATACTTATAAAAATAATTGTTACGTCAAAATTGACAATTGTAGACTTGTGTATTCTTATAGCTTCATTTCCGTCTTTGAAACAAGACTGTCACAAGGTGAGGAGGCTTCTTTGTGACGTCATAATGTGTTTAACTCGTGACTTTCCATATCCAGTAACTTCTTATATATTATATATAAAAAAATAACGAACTTTTTTAAGAGATTAAAATTATTTATTTATATACATAATATATAATATACAAACTCTTCTACATTTAAATTCAAAGCAACTCTATATAATTTTAATAACTAATAAATATTATAAAGCACGCATTGCAATTTTGGTACTTAATTTCTCTGTCTGTTAACATTTGAATATTATTATAGGTGTGGTTATTATAAAATGTATTTATAAATACAAGCATGAAGGTCATCTGGATTCCAAACGGGTTTTGAATTCAAAAATATAAATTTTGAGCGCCGAAATCTTTGCTATTATACAATAATACTGTACATTTTTATATGATTTTTTATTATTATTATTATTATATAAATATTTTTTGTTGCAGAACTTTATTCCGATTACTTTGTGTTTGATTTCAAAAGTCACATACATAAATCTATAAGTTGTAAGATTTATTTCTTTTCTCACGCATAAATGTTTTTGAAAATAGAATTATATTTATCAAGGAACAGAAGTGTATTTATTATTAGAGAAATCAAATGACAGGTATGAGATAAAATGAATGGAATAAAGTTTTTTTTTTTTTTTTTTTTTCCTTTTTGAAAACAAAGAAAAAGTGATGGATAGGTTGTTGTGATTCGATATCGATTTATATAGAAAATGAAATTTTGGCATCTCAAAACTATAAAAATAGTTTATTCTTTGAAAATTTGATGTAAAAAAAATTGTTCTCAGGATTTTGAAATAGTATACGGATATGGCCCATCATTAAAATTAATTTTATTGTTAGAAGAAGAAAAATAAATTGAAAAATTCTCATCATATTTACAATTTATAAACTCTCTTAATCATATCATGTATACAGCAGGGGAGTCTTATTTTTTATCTTATAATATATCTATTAAGTTGAGTACTATATAATTTGATTAAAAAAAAAAAAAAAAAACGTTAAAAAAAAACGTTAAAAAAGTGTATTTTTAAGTATATACATAAAAATGAGTTCATGTTTGAATTATGTACGCCCAAGCTAAAAAACCAAGTACCTATACGTGAAACGTGATACAGCTATGAGTTTTAACACTTTACTTACTCTGCATGAACTTAATAACTCTATGGCTTTTGTATAACACTACAATATACTATAGAGGTATATATATATATATATATATATATATATATATATATATATATATATATATATATAAACATATAATATATCATCAAATTGCCAACAAGGTTGATGACGTCATTTTGTGGTTACACTTGTAGATCAGTCTTTTTGTAATAAGTTTATATATGATACTTAAATAATATTTTGCTCTACTGAACTGAAAGAAAATAATAGAAATCGATATATTATATTAATTTGTGGTACTTCTTTATGTTAATGGGGAAAAAAAGTAAGTATTATTGTATTACAATTTATAAATATATCATGCACGTGTAAATTCACGTGCTATAATAGTTATTGATATTACAACTAAAGGTAATCAAAGACGAGTGTTATGAAGTATAGTTATGGTTGAAATCAGGTACTGCGGGATTTGACTAAAAAAGTGTAAAGAGAGAAAAAATCTGAAATTTTGATTGCACAGTGATACATTATATAAAGTATGGTATCTTCAAAAATGTAAAAAAAAAAAAAAATAATAAAAAAAAATAGGGGGTCACCATGCTAGATATTAAATTATGATTGTTTTGAAGTTTTAGTCCCATAAGAGCCCATGTTAATTTCAATAACTATTTTCTCTCTTATCTGATGGTCATGGATTCTGAAAATTTTATCATAGGTAGCTATTAATATTAAATTTTAAATGACATCAAAAAGTTTCAAAGTTTTCTTTTTAGATTTTGAGATACAAGCCATCTATATACAACCCTTAATGCTATTGCAAAGACGTAACTGCGGTCTCTCACTCTCGTTTTCCACCTTGGATGCTCTCTAATTTAATTTTAACTATATTGCAAAGAGAACTGAACAAGATTGTAATATTATTATCTGTCAAATTTTTGAAATGGAAAAAACTTATTATTATTTCTTGCAGGAGATGCAATTTTGTGAAATATAAATATACACACCTGTAATAAATCTTTTTTTTAAAAAAAGGCTATTAATTTCCAATTTAGTCGTTAAATATCATATTATATTTATTACTTAACAAGACAAATCATTATGAAACTGACATTTGTAGTTCTCACTGAAATCAGAATAATAGAATTGTATGTATCAATGCTTATAGCTTATAAAATGTCAAATCAATCCATTTCTCTTGACATTATAATTATAAAACAATAGTTAATTAATCATATAACATAATAACATACTTTTACCTTCATTTCTAAATTGCATTACTTGCAAAAATATTAATAACAATGATCAAAAAAATAAAAACGTAAGTTAACTTGCAACACTAAAACATATTATATATTATCAAAGAAAAAAGTCCATAGTCATATATATTTTTTATAAATATTTATATGCCAACAATAAAATATCGATTATAATAACAACAATAATAGGTGTTGTTGGGTCGAATAGTAAATAATTTGTTTTTTTAAATACATAGTAATTTAAAAAAAAAATGATATATTTACAAGGTTCCTGAACCAGTTCAATTTAATGAAATTATATATTATAGTTAATATAATTTTAATGTTTTTTTTTTATTAGAAATAAATATAGTTAACCAAACCTTGGCATAGTTAGTCTTAAAACCAAAATATATAATTACGAATACAATGGTTGATCAATATAAAGTGAAAAAATAAAAACAAAAAAATGACCACTTGCATTAGAAAAGTTTGCATTGTTGCAAACATATAGTTACAAATATTCCGGTTTCTCATTAAAAAAATAATAATATATATAAAAAAACATTGATCAATAACTATAGATCAATTTTGAAACAATAAAAACAAACGCAATCATCAAATTGACGAGACACACACTTCCGTTCTCTTGTTATTAATTTAATTTAACATGATTTGGAAAGTATTTTATATTATACAGATATATAATTTATATGAAATGTAATAAAGCTGTTTATATATATAGCAATCCATATCTTTTTACTATGTATAATTAAAAATAAAGTATAGTAAAAGAGTGTAAAAATATAATGTGAAAGTTATAGTATTCTATCTCTGAAAATAATATATCAACAAAATTAATATAGCTACTTTTCTAACATACATTTTTACTTCTTTTATTACACCGTTCACATTTTTTTTTTAACATTTTCATTATTATTTTAAATTTTATAACAGTAGACTTTGAATAGAATAATACGTGACTTGTTAAGTTAATTTGTTTAAAAAAGAAAAAAAAATTACATGAAGTATAGTATAAATATATATTTTTTTTAGTATAATAAAGTAAGAAAGAAAAAGAAGCTTTTTTTTTCTCTCTCTTTCTTTTTCTTCTTTTTTTTTTCTTCCCCACTGTTATCATTTTCCTCATCATCATCAGTATATTATATTAAATAAAACCCAAGACATTTGTACGCATTGCAGACACGTTCGTTTTGTATGTAACGTGTTGTGTTACATTACATAACTTATATCTACAGAGTAATACAAAGATAATAACTTTTTAACATCATCTTTGGAAAGCATATTATAGTTGCAAACACGCACACTTTATGATGAGTAAAGAAAATTGTTATTTCAATTTATATAGCTATGCTATAATATTTATTAATTTGTCATTTTTTCGATAATTATAATATACTTGAACAATTTTTCTTAATATTAGAAGAGTTCATTTAGTACATCATAAAATTTTAACTTCATTTTAAATTTGTAAAAGGGTGGCAGTTGAATCTCATATTTGAAGCTTTTTTATAAAATACAAAAAAAAAAGAAAAAAAAAAAAGAAAAAAAAAGAAAAAAAAGAAGAGAGAGAGAGAGAGAGAGAGAGAGAGAGAGAGAGAGAGAGAGAGAGAGAGAGAGAGAGAGAGAGAGAGAGAGAGAGAGAGAGAAGGATATTTAAAGTTTCCGTAGTTTCGAAGTATATTATATTGTCATCATACACCTTGTGTTTTCTTGCTCAACGCTTGTTAAGAACTTCTACAATGCTTTCTATTAATCTGTATTTAGGAAAAAAAAAAAAAAAAAAAAAAAAAAAAAAACGTTGAAATATTATACAATATGTAAATTCTAAATTTGTTATACGTACTGTATAATACTGTGTAGCTTTTAAAATGACAGGTGGAAAAGTAAAGTTATAAAGCAAACACGTAATTTTCAGCTATGTAAATTTTGAAGAGAAGAGAGATAGAGACTTTACATTTTAAATATAGTTTTAAATTCTTAATATTTATTAGTTCTTGACCTCCAAGACAAATCTCAAAGTCACGGTGTTATGAATAATTGATACTATATAGCACGTTAACCAAGAACTTTGCATCACTTTTATTATTTAATATAATAGTTTGTGATCTACATGAAAATAAATATTGATATTTTATTTATCTTGTAGTATATATATTATATAGAATATTATATACCTAGATTAAATAATAATAATGAAAATGTGCACAATTGTCTAGCTCATTTAAATTGTTGTGGTTTTATGGAAAGTGTATCATTATAATTATAGATCTTGCGATAAAAAAAAAACGAAAAAAAAAAAAAAAAAACTTTAATCTTGTGGTTTTTGTTAAGAGAAATGATGATGATTTTAATTTTTTTAACGATGATCCAAAAATAAAGTCCTACAATTCTTTATTAATGTAAGGCAGCATGAATATACATCAGTGACTTTTTTTTTATTTGAAATATATAAAATAATTTATAATGGTATTTTTTAGGTAACGCCCATACCAACACCAACGTGAAAAAAAAAATTGCTTACTCGTGGAAGAATTACAAGCACAGTAATTAAAAAATATTAATAATCTCTATAAAAATTGTCATTAAATCTTTTTCAATTTTCAAGCACCACGCTACACGCAGACTTTAGTGATTTATATAACATTTAAAAAAAAAAAAAAAAAAAAAAACGTTTGTACGTAAAATAAAATATTACCAAGTAAATAATTACGTTGTCGGAATTTAGAATGTTGAGAAATAAAATATTACATAAAATACTATAACTTATAAATTAAAATTGTATTATGATGTTTGATATTTAGCATAAATAAAATACATGTTTGTGTATTTAAATATGTTTTTGGTGCATTTATAAATAGCATACAATAATATACTTTTAAAATTAATACTTTAGGTTACATTAATACATAAAAGAACAATCCTGTAAAATATATTTATCCAAATAAGAAGATTTCTATTTTCAGTTCTCAAACTATTCAAAACGCATGAAATAACCCCCTTTTTTTTTCTTAGCAAATATATAAATTATTGTTGCTGAACTTGCTTTTTCTTAACCTTGATAAGCATGGTTGATATCAACCAATGTTTGTGATCGAGGTTTGATATTCAATACAATATAATTAATAGAAACAGAATAGAAATATTTTATTGGCTGCGGTCTATGAGGCAGTTGATAGCAAATTATATATTCATGTTACAACAAGCATTGATCTTAGAAAAAAATTATTCAATAATAGGTAATAAATAATGCATGTATTCAAATCAACAAAAATACAGAAAAACAATGAAATAATAAGCAGAAGCCCTTGTATTAATGACAATTCAATGGAAATTCAGCTAAATATCACTATTTCTCAAATAATTGGAGTGGCAAGTGTACACTCCTCCCGAATAAATCTGACCGCAATGTTCATATCTCCAAATGTTAAATAATGGAGAAACTTCAACTCAACCGGTCAGATTTATTAGGGAAGAGTGTATATCAATACATCGTCATTTCAACTATTATTATCAAAATAGAATCCAATATTGTATTTGATTTCATGGATTTCGTATGAAATTTATTTGACTTTGTGTTTGTTTTAGCTCCTCGGGCAGCAGTGGCAGTGGCAGCAGTGTGCCGGGTGCTAAGTCCGCACCCCCAACACCACACGGAGATCGCCTACAAGCTGGCAATAGCTTCCCAACCGCCTCGACACCGGACCCTCCACCCACCACTACAGACCTACCACCCCCTCCTCGTAGTCCCAGTCACGTCTTTACTAAAAATGAAAAGTAAGTACAATTAAAATATTAATATACACAGGAATGAGAGTATGTAATTTAGCGCATATTTTACACGCGGGAAGTTTTACTGAAAGGTTTTAGCTTTCGTGTTACACTGTGAGTAAACTGACATTGAAAAGGAACTCGACCAGGACTTGGTAGTGTAAAACGCAGTGGTCTGGGAAACCAAAGATCCGCGGGTTCGAGTCCCGGTCGAGTCAAGTTCGTTTTCAATGTCACTTTACTGCTTATATAACACGGTGTAACACGAAAGCCAAAATCTTTCATACACAGGAATGTTCTAAAACTTAAAATTTTGGAAGTTCTAAAATCAAATAAGATTTTCAGAACTTTACTAGAACCACACAATGCTTTAAAATTATAGCTTTTTGTTAAAATTATCAAATAAGCGAGGAAGTTGAGGTTGTTAAAACAAATCCTGCGTTTTTTTTTTTTTTTTTTTTTGTCCCATGATAAGAATCATGAGAAAATAAACTACTTAATTTAAGTAACGATACCAACTCTTGCACTGTAAAATGAAATAACAAAATATATTTATATACACACATTATGGAGGGCGTTTCTGGTTTCATAGCTGCAAGTTTTTATTTTTTAATTCTGAAATAACTTATATAGATTTATACTTCAATTACGGTGATCAGTATAATACTGTAGGCAGCAGACACAAAATGGTGGTATGGTTGTATGTATACGTTTGTCTTATAATGATTACGTGGAGTTATGTATACGCAACCTGTCCAGGTGTTCACATCTTTTCTTTGATAAGTCACCTGACTGATGTACAGTATACGTATGTAAAGTTAATGAAAAAAGACGCACCTTCAGGTGATCCTCTTGAATAATTATATGCCGACCCTTTGTAATTATTAAACAGCTAAAGAAGAGGTTAAATTTCTTATAGGGTATACTACCAAAAAAAGATTTTATATATTTATATATATATATTAACAAGTGAAGTATAAAATTGATGATATTAAATGAACTTCGTATTAATAAAGAATTGACAATAAAACTTTTCTTAGAATTTATCAAATTCTCACTAAAATAAAAGTAAACGAGAGAATCCCTAACTCTTATTAAAAAGAAACAATTTCTGATCTAATGTTGCCTTAAATTATTAGTATCTAATTTTAATGCTATAAGATCATGAAAGTTGTTATAATTTTGTCTTGAATTATTTTTTCTGATTAAATTTTAAAAAAAGGTTAGAGAATTTTAACACAGGTCTTTTCAAATACATATTTTTTATTGTTATTAAATTTTTTATATGATATGCAAATTAATGACAGAATGTTGAGTTAAATACAAAAACCTTATGGTATTATAGTACTTATAGACTGCATTACTAAAAAAAAAGAAGGAAAAAAAAAAAAAAGGTTGAAAGTATATGAGTCTGGGAAGCTGTCTGGTTTGGTATTTACATCCGCGACGATGTCCATCTATAGAAATAAATTATATAACTAGTTTGGGGAGTTTTATATAGATCTCGATATGTTCTTATTTATGTAATATACAGTACATATTATAGTACACATAATATAGTACTTATACATAGTATACAAAGTTGCAAGAGTGCGCAATGAGAGTTCACACTTTTACATAACGGGAACTATCCACCTGATGTTACTGGGCTCAATATATTTATTATAAAACTAAAAACAACAAAACTTTCTTTCATTACATATACATATAGAAGAGGTGCCGCTTTATAATTATATATTACATTGCATTTTTTTTTATATATATAAACAGTTAATATGAAACTTCCTTATTTATTTATTCTTATTAGTTAATACTTAATAGAAAATAAATAAAATAATATTTTGAAATAAACTCACGTATAACACTCGATTATATCAGTTTTAAAGATTGTTTACTTTAAAAAAGAGAAAATATTTATACATCACATGCAGTTTTCTTTTTGTTTATAATTCAGATTTCAACAAAAGAAGAAATTCGCGAATGATTTTAAACATTATTGAAATATATATATTTTCTAAATATTTTTCTTATAAGAAATTTCAAAAACAATAAAATGAAACAAAAATGAGTCAATAAGTTATTTTTACATAAAAAAAATCCCTTTTAATCTAATATATGGAATATATTTCCAATAAGTTTAATGTGATTTGTGTGTAAAATTGATTTTGCTGTCATTTATTGTCACCATCATAAGACCTTGACAGTGTCTGATACATAACACTTCCTCCCCCCCCCCCCCCCCCCCAATCTCCCACTTTCGTCCTTGATAAAATAAAAATTTATATGGCCACGATGCCAGTTGTTATAATAGCAACACGGAGTTATCAAGAATATTAATCCAAATATTTATTCAATTTAAGACAGAATTATAGCCACAGATTGTTTGAACATTTAAATTTTTCTCTATATAGCATGTTTATTAAATTGTTCCTATATCTGCGTGGTTACCGCAGTGGTCTTTATGCAAATTTCAATATTTTATAATGTAATATATATGTAAAAAGTTTTATAATACAGCATTGCGCTAATTTTATTTATATACGTATGAATGCATCAAAATAAATTGCATTTAAAATAAAAAATAAATAAAGAATACCTTTATTCACGGTGCATACACGTTTTTTTCAACCGTAATGCATTACCGTACCTTGAAGGTGTATAAATGTTTAATATACAATTTACAAACAATTAACTTTTGTCAATAATCATATAACATAACTTATATTTATTACGTATATCATATAATAATATATTATACTTTTATTATGAATCCAGTTATTATTTTGAATTTTTCACGCAAACTATATTATATGGAATTTGTTTGTAATATTTTTCTGCTGCGCAATATGATATTCATATGTTTAACTTTAAAATTAGCGTTTCATAATATCATAAATTTGTTCAGCAAGTATCTAGAGTACTGTAATACTGTCATCGTAATTATGAAGTGAGGGAAAAAAAAAATTTATATGCTCTTAAACTATAAAGCTAACTATGTTTGTAAAATTATCATACTTCTGATAATATAAACTTCAAAATATAATATTATGTGCAACTTCTATACTCAATAAACCCCTTTCATATCCTTGAACTTTGACGCCATGATAGTGGAAACATTATTTTTCCTCATTTTTCGCAGAAATAAAAGTTTATATTAACGAAACGCATAATTATCATATTTTTGTAGCTTATTAGGAGCTAGAAATAAGGTTTAGATAGAGGTTCGAAGTTTTATTTGCTATTAAAAAAAAATTAATAAAAATGACGTTTTTCCTATGCTGGCCTGTGTATTCCTGACCAACAAAATGGTGGCATTTAAATATGAGTGGAAGCGGTCTATATATTATCATGTCACAAAATTTGACCATTTTTATAAATTTATATATTATAATCTATATTTTATGTGTTAAATTGATGTGCGTTTAAAGTATAATATAGAGACTATAAAGTAATATTTGACTTTTGTTAGACCTTGTATACAATAGAAATGTTGATAATTCTGTTCACGTAGTTGAGGAAGCAATCTCGTTGGTATCAATCCTTTTCATATACCAGACAAAAGTGGTGAGTTGTAAGGATATATTATAGTTAAAATGTGAAGGAAGAGAGGAGGTTATATAGCACGTGTAATGAACATCACTATTGACAGATATAAAACGGGGGCAATATTTGCACGTGATCTTACAGAACATCGTAAATTTATTGTATAAAAGAGTAAGCTTCAAAAAATATACTTTTTCTATACTGTACGTTTCATATCTTATATGTCTTGATGTTTTATTTACAGAATAAATCAAAAGTCACGTTCTAACACTGACTGGTGGAAGAAGAAGAAAAAAAAAATGTTTATACTTAATTATAAGAAATTTATTCTGAGTACGTGACTCGTATATATATATTTTTTGCAATAAAAAATTAATAATATGTACAAATATATTACGTATATATATATATACAAGGAAAAAGTTTCCAACTGCAAATTATTTGTATAATTATCATAGTTTTTTTCAATGTATTTCACAGTTGTATAATATCATGATGCATTAACTATTTTCCGTGTTATAATAAAAGTCTTGTAATTACTATTTATAATAACAAATTAAATAAATATTAATTTTTTTGTTAATGAAATTTACGACACGAAATGTTTATGAGCTACTAAATTATAGCTTTGATTCCGGGTATTGAACTAATAATAATAATAATAATAATATTTTTATATAAGAACTATATTATGTAATCCTCAATTTGTACAATCTATTTCCCCTTCTAATTTTTCATATCAAACAAATGGATAAACTGCACTTACTAATAAAGATGAAAGAAATAATGGAAAAAAACTTGATATTGAATAAACAGAGAAGCAATAAGATTATAGCTATTAAAATAATATGATTTCCTTGTTATCTGTTGTGGATGACCTTGTGAGGGGGTCATAGTCGACCTAAGCAACTATACGTGACCTGTGGTGCATGTGCGGTGCTCAATCGAATGAGATATATCTTCAGTCTATAAAGAACATAAGAAATCTTCAGTGATATATACGACACTGTCTTGATATTAGGTATTAATAATATTATTATTAGTTGATAAATATATCTTAAATAAAGAAGAGATCAAAGTTTTGCGGGGTAAGTTTCTATTTTAAAGTGAGCTAAAAATATAACATCAAATAATATTTTCGTGTGAGCAGATTTTAATTTTTTTTTAGGTGGGGGGGGGGGGGGGGTACATAGACGGACAATTTATCGATTATTTAACATCAACTTTTCTCTGACAGGCTAAACTTGTCATAAATTTTGTTTTAATTTTTAGTTAATATAGCCGGTTATTGTAAATTTGTGACATGATAGCTTTCAAAAATGATGAACATGAGTACAAAATATGAAAACTTCAAACACACATCCGCAAAGTGACTATAAATAAATTAGTAAACAGTTCGTTGTTTCCGTGTTATATAGTGAAGAAAATTATAGTTAATACACAAAATAATAATAATAATATTTCTACTTACTTTAAGTATAATTTTCTTATGAAATAAAGTGCTATACTGTTGAACGTTTACACGAAAATTACATAACAGTACAGTATAATAAAGAAAATTATTAATAAATATAAAAATCAAGTAAATTACAAAATATTGCTCATGCTAAACTAGTTTGTACAATTAAATCAAAACAGCTTTCATTTCACAAATTATATAATTACTTTATAGAAGTCAAGCTGTGAATACCCGGAAATAAATAAATAAATACAATTTTTTTTTCATATCTTCATCTGAAGGGAAAAAAATCTTTTTGGAGTTATTAACCTTTTTTTATATATATATTTTTAGTATGTGTATAATAATTTTCATGCGTTTGTGGCTAATTTAAAGTATAAAGATGAAATGCGTGAGATAATAATACGGCTACTTGAATTCTAACTTACACACAAGGTTTTATATAAGATAAGAGTAATAAGCAAGTTTCATTGTTTTTTTAATTTTATTTTATATGTGTTGTTTTAGAAAAAAATAAAAAATCTCTGCAGTTTAAACAGTATACAAACTACTGTAAACTGTAATTAATATTTTTAATATGTCTAAGAATAATTATCAGTAGCGTCCTTGATATTTTTTTTTAAAGCTCACACTGTAAAATAATAATTTTACCATTGAGTTACTTAATCAATTGATTGTTATAATTTTATGTTATTCAAAAGTGACTGCGTAATATTTCTACTTTAATTTTTTTTTTTTTTTTTTTTTTTTTTTTTTTTTGTTCTCATTGAATGACATTGTATTTTTATTATCCTTGAAAGTAATGGAAATATATACACTATTACAGAAGTATATAATAATCACGTAATGTATATCATTTCTCAATTAAGAGTATATTGTGATTCCAATGCCTGTAATTATTTTTACATTATTATTATAAGCTATATGCGTTAAAACTTTCTTTCTTAAAAAGCCCAGGGAAAGTGATTTTCATTTCTTTGCTTTGCTCTATTTCTCTGTGCATGACTATCGTCTTTTTTTTTTAAGTAATTTTCCTTATTTTTGTCTTCCGCCCTCTAAAATAAAACAGCATAATATCTAATAAAGATAAGAAGGATTTTCTCTAATCTTAAACTATAATAAAAAAGCGAAATAAAACATGGTATGTAATCGTCTAGAGGTTATTATTTATGAGTGATATATAAAGTAATAAAAAAATAGTAGTAATTTTTCAATAATTCATACACCAAAAGAAGTAGTCTTAAATCTTATAACAAACCTTTATTTTATTATTAAAGGTGTAGAACAAAAAACTTGTCTAATATCCTAACACATACCTAAATATTAACGTTTATTTGGCCGGAGTCATTGATTTAATTTATTTTACATTTACAAAATGGTAGCTGCGGGTATATGACGCCACAGCTCGCCTTTTTCCGCGCATGTGGATTAGTGAGCTGTGACGTCATAGCCCGCAGCTGTAATTTTGTAAATGGAAAATAAATTAGAAAACAATGATTCCGGCCAAATCAGCATATTGATATTTATGTTAGGATATTAGACATGTTTTTTGTTCAAGGTTTTCTACGCCTTTAATAAATATTGGTATTTGTGTAAATATACATTTATTTTAAATGGGGGTTGGTGTGTATAGTTATAGTATACGATTATATTATGATATAATAATGAATTCCATGTCCAATTTTACATTGAGATGATGGCTTTTACTTCACACAATACGGAGAAACTTGATTTTGTTAATTAATAGTCAAAACATTTCTCTTTGACAAATAAAACATACATGTTCTAAAAAAAAGCTTTATTTAATATTGTATTTAGCACTTAATTAAGTCGCATCCTATATGTAAATGTAAAAAAAAGGACTTCTAACAAAATGAATTGAAAGAGATGAATGTGTGAATTAAATGTGCTCTATTTCACTTGAACTTGTCTGTATGATTCTAATTTAGAAGTGCAATTGTAACTTTATTAATGTATATGAGATCATTTCTCAGACATTAAGACCTATTTCTCAAGCAATAAAATTTAGATTATTTTTCTTTATATTTGTATTATAATAATAATAATTAATAATAATTAACGGCTTTTTATTGGGCGAAATCAGGCTACAGAACCTCTCAATTTAACCCAACTGTTTAACAGTACAGTCAGTTACAATTTTAAATTAGTATAGACACAAAATTCATAATGTTAATGTTTTTTTTTTTTTTTTTACTTATAAATAAATGTTTTTTAAATAATCCACAATTTATAGTTTTTAATTTTTATAAAATGGTTTAACTCGGTATAAAAAATACTTAAACACTTTTTTTATATATAATTATTCATGTTTTAAATATTAAACTTTTTGGTAAATTTTAATTGATAATACATTTTTATTTAAGTATAAATTTATTGATAAATTTTAATTGATAATAACGTGTTTTTTTATTGGTGTAATAATTAACAATAGTATTGCTTTTTTTTTTTTTTTTTTTTTTTTTTTTTTTTTTTTTTTTACATAATATTAAATGATATGATATGATACAATTAAAAATGAGACCGCTATAAGTAGCGTTTAAATAAATGATTTTTTAATTGTGTTTTAAAAGAATACATAGTGGGTGCATTTCTTATTATTGGTGGAAGTTGATTATTATACTTTAATAATTATATTCAAACTTAATGGTGTCTGGAATATTTTCAGATTATTTTTTTTTGTGTTACTTTTACATGAAATCTTATTATTTTTTCTGATCTTAACATTGATTGTTTAATTTGAAGTTATTAAATGAAATAAAATTATACGTTTAATTAGAAATAATGTGATTTATTTAAAAACTGAATACATTTAACATGCTGATCAGACTGATCAGAGTGATCAGACCATATAGTTTTTAATAAAATAATTTATTATTGGATTGTGAGAAGTATCGTATAAAACTACCCATTTCAATTAATGGAGGTTATCGGTTTAGCGCGTGAGGAAACGCGGGGGGAAGCCAAGAGTCCCCTAATTTAACATTACGCTTATGGGGAAAAACAAGTTTTTTGTAATTTTTGAGAAAACTACTCCACGGATTCCAGAGAAATTTAAATGAGAAATACTAGACATACTTTTACGTGTTTTGGGCCATAGAAATTTTTTGAGAATGTTTTAAATCTATAACCTCCAATGGATGATTCTTATAGATTTTAATGAATAACCAATCATAAATTACATGTCACAAAGAAAAAAAAAATTGCGTCATTTTCTCGTAAATTATAACATGAACTACCATAAGAAACTTCTGGTGAAAAAGTATTGATTATAAACAAAATCTGAGCTGCTTATAATTTGCATAATATCGTTTCTTTGGTGAGTGTGTGTCAAGCAACGTGATCTCTAAATCAATAATCATAAATATTGGCATTGTTATATATATATATATACACAGACACACATGCACACACAATATAGTACATTTTGTTTAATCATTATATGGCTTCAACGTATAAAAACAGTTGAAAATTAACTTCATAGAATTGTAAAAAGCTCTTTCATATATCATATAATTATACCTCTCATATTTCTTCATTAAAAGAACATTGAATTTAACAACACATGCAGTTCATATGATGAAAGACTTAAAGACACAAAAAACACCCACATTTTTATATAGAGCAATGCAATTTATATTTAAGTGTAGATAATAAGTGTACAGATATGCTTTGTCGGCGGACAGTATGTATTGTTTGTCACTTCACTTCAAATATATAATTATTATAATTAACAACCACTATACTCTTGCATTGCGTGACACAAGTTATAATGTTAATAACTGTTCATAATTATATTTTACAGATTACATCAATCTCGAAAGAATTTATTTAAAAAAATTAATGATATTAAATACAATCAAATTACTATATAACGTATATAAATAAAAATCCTTTCCGTTAAATTTTATAATCAAAACATTATAATACATCACGATTTAAAATATCAATAAAGTTTAGAAGTAATGAAATTCAGCAAAGTATAATTTTATCCTCGTTAAGGATTTATATATATTTATAATTGAAGAATAATGATAAAGATTTTCCTTCATTAAAATGTAATTAACAAGTCTTGTGTAATATTGAAGATTGTATGAAGAGTGACTTTTGAAATCGTGAGATGATAGTTAAAACCTTTTATACTTGATAGTTTAAATACACAAAGTCATATGCTCTCTGACAATGTTTTGACGCGGCATATAGTAAAAGTTTCATCCATCACGTGGTGTCTTCGTGATTTTTATATTATATAGTTTTGAAAGAAGAAGACCAAAGAACTCACTTCTTATTAAACTAGCATCATATTTACTTTTATATAAAAAAAAAAGAGAAAGAAAATAATTGCGTCTATAGTATAACAAATTTTTTTCCCTCTGTTGTTGGTCCTAATGAGAAATTTATAAATTGATGATTAATGTTGTCAATTAAAATTTAATTGGTAATTATTGTAGATTGCAATTATTAGAATTATATATGTATATTAAAAAAATATATTGTAGGTCAGTTTATTATATTAATTTTACGCTATACGCAACGTTAATAATTTATTTTGGTGTTACAGTATGCTTAGCTTAATTTGGTCTCTAAAGTATAATTACAAATTTTTAATACTTCATTATTGATTCTCATCTTCATTGATTTTTATTTACAATTTTTTGTTTCTTTTCTCAACAAAAATTATTTTCCACAATCGATCAAAGTGCAATGCTATCAGATAAAAAATACTGTGTTATTGAACTTCGAAGCTTTTTTTTTTTATTTTTTTTTTTTATTTTTATTTTTTTGCAATAGCACCGGCTACTACCGTTGGTGAAGTGTTACCAATCGGAAGCACTCGGGGAAAGAAGCTGAAATCTTATTGTTATTTTTTTTAATACACTATCATTGCAAAACCATCCCTTAATTCAAAATGCTTTACTCATTTATTTCGCAACACGAGTCAAAATACAAATTAGCTTCGGCTGCTGCCTAAAAAATGCTCCCCATGTTATGAATGTCTGAAAGAAGGTCCACGGAAAAAAAAAAGGTCCTCGGATAAAAGGACCTGCCTTTGCGCACAGGTATAGCGTGTCGGCGAGTTGCGCACAGGTATAGAACCTTTTATCCGAGGTCCTTTTTTCTACGTACCTTCCTTCAGTATACCGTTTTTAGTAGGTTCATATTTTATTGAAAAAATAATAATAATAATAATGAAACCATGATATAAAATATCAATTTAAAATTGTTTTTGTTGTTAATGGTGTTTTGAAATAGCAAACAATTAAGTGTTCTTCATGCTAAATTTTTAATTAAAATATCATAATTACTAAAACTATAAAAAAACTTTGATTTGAGTTTGTTATTCCAATTTAAAATATTATTATGGTAATATATAATTACCTTCATAGTCGTGCAGAAAGCAGTTAAAGTTATAAAACTTTTGTGTTAACAATCACTGTTGGTTTAGGATCATAATATTATTAACAAGATAACAAGCAAAAGAAGGCTTATTTACTGCAGGTTTCATTCAAAATTTTAATGGGGGAGCGGAGTGAAGATTTTACTTTTATCAGAGAAGGTTATCAGTGTACTTCATTATATTCAACTTTGATTTTTTTTTTCGCCTATACGACTAGTGATATCCTAGACGTTTGGAGAATGTTACGTGTTCTATTTGTTAGTCCAGCAGGTAAGAACGTTTTTTATTGGATTTACTTGATACCAAATTTTCAAATTTATGTTAGTTATATAGCATACTTATACTTATAATATAAATCGTACTAGTCGTACTTATACCTATGCAGTGTTTTTATCGAACACACTAAAAAAATATACATTCTATCCACCGCATGAAAGTACTGTAATATAATAGTTCGTTCTATAAGCTAATATACACACACCTCTTGAGCCAGCTTCAAAAATTTTCATTTGTTAAGAACGCCTGATCATGCCGTCATTACCTGTTTACTACGTTTATATGTATGGTTGATCATTGCTATTTCTTCGTTAAGAACTTTAGAACTAATAACCTGATAAGAATGAACGAAACTTAAAAAAAAAAAAAAAAAAAAAAAAAAAAATCCCATGCTCATCAAGTCCCATGCTCATCACCATGCGACTTACTTTTATCGCTCACAAAACACGATCAACCATTGAATGTGTCTAATTTTGTTGGGCAGCCAATCATTGTTAATGGGCCTCACTATACTTTACAGAACGAACTAATATGTCGTACTTTTTTACGGTATAAAAATTTACTAGTCTATTGTCTTATGGAGTAGACAATGTATTCTTATGGAGATTTCAATTAAATTACTGCTCCATGTACTGTACGTACATAAATGTAAAATAGTATTTTCATATAAGGCTAGAGAGAAAAATTTCATACAATGCTTGAATGCTATGTAGACACTGTGTGATATCTATTTTACTCCTTTACCTCATCGAAATACTACAAGTACGTAAAGTTAATTCTAATCTCCATGGGACTTGTACGTCCACAGGTAATTACTAATTATATGTATTAAAATTTTATATTACAGTGTCCGTACCTTAGGGCATTAGGGGGAAAAAAAGTTCCTCAAAGTATAAATATTTTTCCGTGTTTGGATTTGGATCATTTCGTAATTTTTTTTATTTTTGCCTTGCCATTTTTACAAACACGTATACTCATGGATGATGGAGTTACAAATACAATAAAAAGAGAAGGGGGTCATGCTTCACGAAATACTCAATAGAAAACAAATAAACAAAAATGACATCAACTAATAAGTTGCAGGTTAAACTTTAACATAACATGATCATTCAGTTAAATTACAATACGAAAATATTTGAAACATTGACCTTTTACTCTTACTACTATATGAATCAGGGTCGGCCTGGCCAGGTCCGCTAGTCCGCGATTGCGGACCGGGCCCCCCCGGGCGCGGGCCCTTGCCGTGCCCACAACACTCCAATTAAAAAAAAAAAAAAAACGAAGAAAAAAAAAAAAAAAAAAAAAAAAAAAAAAAGGAGGAGAAGAAGAAGAAAATTAAAAGGACAATTTCAGACTGATAAATTTTCTTTTTCTTTCAAAAGACGATAAGAAATTACATCCAATCTTAAAATTCTATCCGCTTTTAATTTTTAAAAAAATTGCACTCCTATAGTGAACTCTAGTCTAGTGGTCAATTAGCAATTGTTTTGTTATTGTTCACCTCCTTCATATAATTTTTCCCCCTTTATATTGGTAAAAAAAAATAAAAAAAAATGTGATTTTTTGATTGAACGGCGGGGAAGAAATGTGACTTGGTGCGGCAAGTGTGTCGGTGTGACAATACTAATTAGTAAAGATAAATTTATAATTAAATTATCGCTCCTAAATGTTTTCTAAACCAGAATATAAACACAATACTGGTGCACTGAAACGTACTCAGTCCGCTAGAAAAAAATTGGATAAGTGTGAAAATGATCCTAAACAAAGAAAGCTGTCGTTCTCCGCGTTTAAATAAAATAGTTGATTTTATTCAATTGTATTTTTTAATTTAAGCTTTTTTCTTAACACCATATTTTTCTCCATTATCTTAGCTCATTTAAAAACATTATAATGATTTTATTTGTAGTGTGCATGTCATAAAAATCTCATACAAAAGTGAAGTATTTTAAGTAAATTCCTAATTAAAAGGGGGCGTGGCCTCAAAAAATTTTCGCCTGCGGCGCATTTTTTGGGGGCTTCGCCCCCAAACCCCCTATTGCTCGCGGGCCCTTTTGTAATCTCGCGGACCGGGCCTTTTCCTCCCAGGCCGACCCTGATATGAATATAGGTCAACTAACTAAATGAGAATCTTCTACTATTGTAATTGAATATGACACATTGATGGGTTAAATGAACTCAAATTAACAATGACTGATGTAAATTATATTGTTTATTTAATTGATTTGAGTTTTTATTTTTTATATCGGAGGGTTTAAATATATTTAAATTTAACTAATTTGTTTATAATTAAATCATTGGTGATTTTTTTTTTAATTATTATTATTATAGGGATGAAGTATAATAAATAGTTATTGCTCTATTTTTGTGAAACGATTTTCACCAGTATTTGTCATTTTGCAAATTATACCTCAATGATCCTATTATGTGCATAATAAATCTACTGGAAAAGTAGTGGGCGCTGGGGGTGAGAGATTTTTTTTTTTTTTTTTTAGTATTCTTTAGCATGAAAGAGTCAGAATGAACTTATTATTATTATTTTGAATAAATTTAAATGTCGAAAGTTAAATTTTTTTATATACTATATTTTGTGTATTATTATATTAAAAATTTGACTTCATAATTCGGTAAGATATATGACTATATCAAGATATATGTAATTTTCGTTTTTGTTATCACTAAAATATTTATTTAAGATATGACCTCCGTTTTCACCCCGATCTATATTTATCTTTATAATATTTGATAATAATTTTGTTATCACTCCACCTGGCTTTCAGACTTTATAATATATATATATTTTTTTCAATACAATAATATACAAATCATCAAATCAAAATTGACATTCTAAATATTTAGTAGGTGGTTTTAATTTGTTTTTAGAAAACCTTGAAAAAAAATATATATTTTTCATGTTTTAGTAAATCTAACAGTTGCCAAATATAAATACCAAAATTTTTTTCTTAAAAATTTGGTCCTCTTTTCCTCCCTTTTCTACTGCGCACCCTTTATTGCGACGTCTATTTCTGGCACCACTCTGCTACCTCCGCGTCCGCGCTCTCTCACTCTGTGTTGCTCTGCGTTGCTCCATTGCAGTTTCCGCGAGTATCACACGTGAATCGTGATTCAGTAACAGAAGAGTCACCATATACTACAAACCTTTGCTATTAAATTCTCGTGTATACAAACTAAATGGCATGTTTACAATATGAAGTGTTACAAAAAAATTAATATTTTGTTATCAAAAATGAACTTTAAAATGTTTAATGATTATTTATATTTTATTTAAGGTAAGCAATTAGTGAATAAAGTTTCTGAATTTACGAGAATTGTTTTAATACAGCGAAATTATGTTTTATTGTATACGACGTCAAAAGTATATTAGTATAATGGTTTTCGTGTTTTGAATATTTTAGCGTTGGTTACTGGAAGATTTATATGACATTGTAACACTGTATTGTACTAAAATGTTAGTAAAAAAAATATATATATAAGCGATTCTCTTTGGTATATCATTGTCATAGTATATGACTATTAAAATTTTATACTGAAGAGAAAGAGTTAATTGATGATGATTCTAGAAGCTCACAATTATATTGATCAGTGAATTTAAATTTATATAAATATTTAAGATATTTTGCATAAATTTTATATTTTACATTTTTTTTAATGCATTTAAAATATAAACATTACGATGACAAATGAGTAAATAATGTCTGTATAATTTCGCGCCAAGGTGATTATTTTTGTGTGCCTTATATTTTTTTTATTCTGATTTTATAAAAAGTCAATAAAAATTCAAATGTAATTTTGAAATAACAGACTTAGGTTTATCATTTTCAACAACAAAAATAATTTGGAATTTTTGAATATAATACTGTTTGTCTAACATGATCATGGACACCGTAAGGAAATTTCTGTTGAAAATTTCACGGAAAAATGGAATATTTTAAATCAATATTATATTATATAAGAAGATTATCAATTTTCATTCCAGATACAAAACTTATAGTTTAAATTTTATGTAATATTATATTGTTTGCAATCTGATTACGATGTATTACAGAACACGGTTGTAAGAGAGAACCGTTTACTTCTTTAAGACAAAATAAAATTAATTAATTTTATAAAGTTAATCTGTAACTAATGTATTTGTTGAGGCATTACTTTTTAGCGGTATACTGCAGATGTAAAAATAAAATTAAGAAAAAAATCGATCAAAACATTTAGATTTTTTTTCCCCAAAAAAGGAAATATTTTACTATTAAATGATATAGTCAACAATAAAGAAGTCACGCAAATTTTATTATACTTTTTATAATAAATATAATCCTTATCAGTCATGCAGCAATGATGAAGCATTGAACGTGGGTGTGTATATATAAAACACATGTGTTTATTTGAAATTTATCAGTCAGGTGAGCCTTTGGGTTTAAGAAAAAGATAAACCCTAATGCACCTGTTACGTGTTGTAATAATGATTGTTTATATCTTACATAATTATAGTACTATTGATTGAGTAAATAATTTTAATTTAATCAATGTAATGAGAAATAATAAATTAATGTACATTTTTTATTTAAAGTAATAAGTGTGTTGACGTCGTTGACGAGTATAGACTATAAATATATTATGAGAGATACAACCTGTTTCTTATCAACAGAATTATATAAAGCAAAACAAAAAAAAAGTATAATATTATATCAGATGTATATACAACAAACACGCTCTATATCAAACGTTTTTGTTAACTTGCCAGTCCGTGGTGGGTCCGCGCTCATTAATATAAACGATTACGTATCTGTAATTTTGTAATTCATATATACATGCATGAAAATCATAACAAACCCTGCAAAGTACGTTTAAACTATTTTTAATTTAGATTTTTTTATGGAGAACAAAGAATTTATATTTTTTAAGTAATATTCAAGGTTATGCTGAGTTTTAAACAATGATTGTATTTCCTCTTTTTTTTTTTTTTTTTTTTTTTTAGCGTCATTAGTTTAATAATTTTTGTTTATTTTCTTAAAAAAATAAATGTTTATTATCTAATAATTTCAAATGTAATTTTCCCATGATCATATTATTATATTAATATTTATTATTTATTATACTATAAGTAAACATTATTATATACAATATAATTATGATAAGATTAAATTTAATTGTATAGTAAATATGATTTTTCTATCAGTTTTTCTCCTTATAGTATGCATAATCATTATGATATGGTTAAAATTTAAAATAAAAGATATTAAGGATATCCGAAATGATTTTTTATTGCAAAATATCCATAATGATAAAAAAATGCGGTTGTAAATATTTATAATATGACATAAACTTTTATATGTATTTAAAACAAAATGCGATTTAGAAAGAGAAGGAGGTATGTAAACTGTTCCTCAACTAATGAATGAATGTTCATTAATTCACAATTGACCATCATTTTTATACTAGTTTGCAAGAATGTGAATATTTTAGGGTTTCCTGCTACCACATGGGTAGCAATGTTGTAATATGCAATGTTGATTTCAAGATCTTTTTTTTTTTTAAGTTATTATTTTTATCATAATTGGACATTATGAATAAGATAATTAATTGATATTTTGTATTGCAGACAAGCTCTGAAACAGCTGAGCAGCTCGACGCCGACGATGACTGCGGCGCCCTCGTCATCAGGGGGTCCTGAACCCGAGGTGGTGGTGAATGCTACACCCCCTGGATCGAGTAAAGCGAGACAGAAAAAATTTCATCGACATTTCAAGCAAGTGCCAGCTGAGGAACGTGTGCTTAATTGTAAGTAGAAATTTAAAAAAATTGTAAAAATATGTTAAGAAAATAAGTTTGCCAATTATCAAAATCCAATTTTTTGTTAAATAAAATTTATTTATTAAATATAAAAAAATAGTAAAGTTAATATTATTAGTAAACAATAATAATTATGATAAAATATTTATATAAAAAATAGATTTGAAAGAGGATTGATTCTTTGGTATCACTGTAAGGAAGTAAACCATAAGTTTTCAGGAACCATAATATGAAAAAATATACTTCCTCGTCTGTACAATACAAACACGGGAAAAATCTATTTTATTTACTGTGGCAACTATCAATTCAGTATAATATATCAAAGGAATATACTTTCATTATATTTCAACTTTTGATAATGTTTTTCACCATTCCCCTAAATTGTTAAATGACAATATTATACAAACAGAAAATATAATATACTAAAAATAATAGTACACAATATTATGTTTTTTGTATCGATATGATATATTTATTGCTCGGTGTCTTTCAATGATTGATCTGCAATACTATGAAGTTTAAGATATTAAGAATAATCGGTATACCTCAAAGCTATATATTATATCAAAATTATAAAGATAACAAAAGTACGTATTTTCCAAGATTGCCTTATCTTTTAAGAGGATGCAGAAAAAACAACGGAAATATTGAAAATAAATGCAAATATACAATAATTCTTGATAATGATTATGACATTGAAGTTTGCATAGGTTTTACATAATAGTAATGACGTCGGTAAAGAAGTAATTAAAAGTAAAATTATGCTATTTTATTATCTTTAATCTATTTTATTTATTTTTACCTTTTTTATTCGTACTTTTTTTTGTAACATTCTTGTTTGCCAGAGAATTTTGTGTGTTGACACAAAATAAAATTAAGTTTTTGGCACCAAATTTTTAGTCTTGATATTATACATGAATCATATGTGACAGGAAAAACGTGAATGATAAACGTACATATACAGTACATATGCGCGCGTGTGTGTAGTTTGCTATTTATAATATCAAGTGCCAAAATATTCTTCTTACTTGCAAAACTCAGCAAAATTTATATCAAGTTTGCATTAAAAAAAAAAAAAAAAAAAAAAAAGCAAAATACGGAGAATAATTTTTTCTACCATATACAATAAAAATTGTTTTATTCTTGTTATTATTATTATATATATTTTTTTTTTGAAAAGTTGCTTTTTTCCACATGTTCTATAAATTTATAAAAATTGTATACTATACTATACTATACTATACTATACTATACTATACTATACTATACTATACTATACTATACTATACTAGAGAAAGAAAGGAGAAAGTGAGAGTGAGAGCAAGGGATGACGAAGTTGTAATAGTTCAACCAAAAACCACAGGTGGCGACATTGAACAGACAGGTAAAGGTGACATACAGGAGAACTTAAGGGCGGTAAAATCGAGCATAACAATGGAGCAAAATAAGAAAGCAATATCAAACATCAAGCAAGGAAGGAATGGAAATGTAATAATTGAGTGCAACAGTAAAGAAGACAGAATTGAAGTAGAGAACACTTTGGTGCAATTTATAGGGGATAAATTCGACGTTAGGCAGCCACAAATTTATCACCCAAAAATTAAAGTGTTTGAGGTGTATGGTGATGATATAAAAGACTGCAGTGAAGAAAAATTAGTTTCAGATATCAAGTGCAACAATGATTTAGATGATGAAGCACATGTTAAAATCTTAAATAAGGGATATGAAAACAAGTTTGGTCATCGTAATCTTATATTGGAAGTTGATTCTAAAACAAACGAAATTTGTTTGAAAAAGAAAAAACTTCATATAGGTTACAAGAGATGCTACGTCGAAGAGCATTTCAATATTATAAAATGCAGGCAATGCCAAACTTATGGTCATACTGAGAGTGTGTGTAACCAACCTGAAGTCTGCTCGTACTGTGGTGGTAACCATAAATATTCAATGTGTGAATCATCTTTTGATGATAAATTCTGCGTGAATTGTAACAGAGCTAATGAAAAATACGGAACAAATTTTAATACTTACCACACATCGTATGATAAAACTTGTCCAGTATATATAGATCGTGTTGCAGCAGTAAAAAATCGTTTTATAACGGACTAGCGTTCATGGACTTACGGTGATGCCTCAAATCTTATAATATATGCAAATATTCAAGGTATTACATCAAAAAGAGAAGAAATAAGTGATTTACTTGTGCGTGAAAAACCTGCTGTTTTGTGTTTAAGTGAAACGCATGTTAGTGGTGATATAACTGAAAGTGAATTATGTTTTGTTGGTTACAATTATGCTGCATGCTTATCATCTAGCAGGCATACAGGAGGTTGTATAATGTATGTGCGCAATGATATTGAATTTAGTATTATTTTAAATCATGCGATAAATTTAGAATATTGGATTATAGGCATCCAAATAAAAACATTTAGGGGTTATTTTGATTTGTATTGTTTATATAGATCTCCAAGCTATGTGCCAAATGAGTTCCTAGATAATATTTTAAGTCCATGGCTGGAAGAATTAGTTTTAAAAGGAAATAAAATAATATTAGTAGGGGATTTTAATATTGATTATAAGAGTGATTCAACTTATAGTAGGAAAATTAAAGATATAATTTTTAGTAATGGATTGAAGCAAAAAATAAACAAATATACGCGAATCACTCAGACAAGTAAAACATTGATTGACTATGTAATAACAAATCAAAAAAATGTTAAAACTGAAGTAAAAAATACTATTAATATTGGAGACCATGAGGTAATTTTTATAAATTGTGATTTTTTCCCTGTAAAAAAAGTAGTTGAAAGGAAAATAGTAGAGAAAAAATTGTATAAATATATTAATTATGATAAAATAAATGAATATTTAGAAAAGTGTGATTGGGATGGAAGAAATGTGCATGAAATTTCAGAACATTTTGTTACTAATATTCAAACAGCAATTGAAAAATTTGTGCCGACTAAATGTGTTAATGTAGAAAAATATATTGAGCACGAACCATGGTTTAATAATTTATGTAAGTTAGCAAAACAAAAGAGAGATTTTGCTTATCAGAAAGCAAAATTGACAAATGAAGAAGAAGATTGGTTTTTGTATTGCTCGTTAAGAAATAAATACGTATATACTAATAATTATGAGAGAAAAAAATATTATGAATTTAAAATTGACGAAGTAAAAAATGATTCAGTTAAAATGTGGAAAACCTTAAAGGGTTTTATGTGTAAAAGTGATTCTACGAGTAAAAACATAAAATTAACATTTGAAAATAATGATGAAAGTGAAGAAAATTGTCTTAATAATTTTTATGTTTCTAGTGTTAGAGAAATAAATGACTCAATAAGTGATGTGAATGTTGAAGAATCAAGTCTGTTAAAAGATATAAATCATAATTTTCAGACTGAGTTTGAATTTAAGGAAATTGATATATATAAATTAAAAACTATATTAAAGTCATTAAATAAAAAAAAAGGTACTTCTGACTCAATAACTGTAGATGTTTTGTTAAAAACTCGTGATATTACGGAAGATAAATTATTAAAAATTATAAATTTAGCTATAAAAAACAGCACTTTTCCGGAGTCCTGGAAAACATCTACAGTTATTCCTATTCCTAAAGTTAAAAATCCTACTGAGCCGCAAGACTGTCGACCAGTAAATTTATTGCCTTTATATGAAAAAATATTAGAAATTGTAATGTACGAGCAACTAATAGAATATGTAGAATTAAACAATATTATATGCGAAAATCAATCTGGTTTTCGTAAAAAATTCTCATGTGAAACAGCGCTCCAGCTAGTGTTATCTAAATGGAGGTCATTTGCAAATAATGGTGATATAACAGTAGCTGTAATGCTTGATTTTAAAAGGGCATTTGAAACAATTGATAGAAGTATATTAATAAAAAAATTAAAAAAGTATGGTCTAAGTGAAAATAGCGTTAAACTTATATCAAGTTATCTACGAGATAGAAAACAAAAAACAAAATTAAACAATAAAATATCAGATGAAATTATTAACGAATTAGGGGTCCCTCAAGGGTCTGTATTGGGGCCCCTTCTCTTTGTTTTGTATATCAACGACCTAGGATTACAATTACACGATGTGTTTGTTAATTTTTTTGCTGATGATACTCTAGTTTCAGCATCGGCAAAATCCTATAATGAAGCGCGAGAAAAATTAAACTTTGCTCTAAATAAATTAAACTTATGGTTGAAAGTAAATAAAGTTAAGCTGAATGTAACTAAATCAAAATGTATATTAATAACTCAATCAAGTGTAACAAAAAATAAAATATTAAATAGTGATACTTTCGATTTCATTAAAATTGATGGGGAAAATTTAGAATTTGTTGACGAAATAAAATATCTTGGAGTTGTTATCGACTCGCATCTTAAATTTGATAAACATATACAGTTTATTGTTAAAAAAGTAGGCAGTAAAATTAACTACTTAGCACGAGTAGGGCAATATTTATCACCGTGGACTAAACTTTTAATATACAAAACAATAATATCTCATCATTTTGATTATTGCTCTACCATTCTCTGGGATGCAACTGAAGAAAATATAAAAAAATTACAGTTACTACAAAACAAAGCAATGAGGGTTATTTTAAGATGCCATAAACTGACTCCAATACATGAAATGTTAGAAGCGTGTTGTTTACTTTCAATAAAACAAAAAATTGCCTTACAAGTTTTGCTATTAGTCCATAAAATTGTTAACAATAAATGTCCTCAATATCTATGTAACGATATTAAATTTAACAATCAAATCCATAGTTATAATACCAGAATTTCAAATAATATTCATATAGGAAAACAAAAAAGCAAATTTTATCAAAAGTCAATAATGATAAGTGGATTTAAATTATATAACACTCTGCCTCGAAAATTAAAATGTATTGATAATGATAAAGAATTTAAGCGGGAAGGTGTATTGTTTGTCAAAAAAATGTTTAAAAAGAAAAAATACCACAGGTAAAAGTTTTCTCTTTTTTAAGTGTACTGTAAAAAAATTATAATTATGTATTTTTATATTTGTATGGAGGAGTTACCATGTATGTATTAGAATTTTATTCTAAATAAATAAATTCTTATTCTTATTCTACTATACTATACTATACTATACTATACTATACTATACTATACTATACTATACTATACTATACTATACTATACTATACTATACTATACTATACTATACTATATACTATACTATCATCTATTAACGCACCAATGTAATATGTGCATTGTAAAGTTTCCGGGTATTATTGAACTTTCATATCACGTGGTTTCGTAAATGCTGATTACAATATTAATAATGATAAAGGAAGTTATTAGCTATTGGTTGGTGTCATGTCTTAATATGGTGAAAATAAAAGACATAACAAAATATTTGCTTTCGATTATAATTAAGAACTCGTAGTAAAAAAAATTTGAATGGAACAAATTGTTACTATTAAATTTCGGATTTTTTTTTTAATTGACCTTTAGTTATAATGTTTAATATAATACTCCTTAATTATGGTTGAATAATAATTTAATCGACGCACGCAAATAAATCAAACACACACAAACTACTAATTGGATGGGTAAAACCGTACAAAGACTGGCGGCGTGGCTGTGCTGGCAGTTTGACCACTGCTTGCTAACGCGAGTGCTGTCAACTCTTGGTTTTCCGAGAGTCAGTGGTCCGGGTTGCACAGATCTGGTAGTCGAGCCCAGAAGAGTGTGATAACGGGTTTAGCAAGAGGTCTGGTAAGCCTCAGATCATATTAGAAGCCCATACTGAAAAGGTTTAATCCTGGGCCACACCGAAAGGTATTATGGCGTCATGATGCGTACCTGCTTTTTATAATACATGCAAATTATATTGCAAACTTTTTTTGTTTCTTATCGAAGTAAAATTGTGAAAATTATTTTTAAAAACTCAAATAATACAAAAAGGATGTGTATAATATTATATAAAGTGCATCCTGTAACCTTGTAAAGTTGCAATAAATAAAATGCATTTCCTGTGCATTTGCATTTTCTTATAAAGTCTACATTTTTTTTTATATTTACATGCCGATAAAATTAATTTGTAAGTAGAAATTGAAAGTTACAACATGACGTTTAAATAAAAAGTGTTTTACTATATCAGCTCTTTTGCAAACGATAAGATAAAATATGACGGCTCTCTGCTATGAGAGTTAAAAATAAAAACCATCACGTTCATCTGTCACGCCGAAAGTATACATTTTTTTTTTACCCGACACTGACACAAAGAGAATATCAAATCAATATGTGACATTTTGTCTTTATATACAATGGCAATTCCAACACTATAATATTTTATATTAAATTTTTGAATATATTTTATATAATGTTTACTCTTTTATTATTAAGTCATTGCATAATAAGCAATATAGATAGGACGCAAAAAAAAAAAAAAAAAAAAAAAAAAAAAAAAAACGTACATAAATATACATAATACTTAATTTCCTGTTATCTAATTTCCTTTTTATATGTATAACAACAATGACATTAAATTAGCATATAAATAATAATATGAATATTAAAAACCACTAAAGGATAATGTATGACGTAAATATAATGTCAAAATGTGCTAATTTAAATTTATAAAGATTTTTAAATGAAGTCAATACTCTCACGAGACAGGAAAAGAAAAAAAAATTGCTAATTTAAATTTTCTGAGGAAGTTTTGGCTTGCTCCGTCATCTGCGTGAGAAAAACTGCCATAGGACAGTGACATGCGGGTTGCTGGATGATTATAGGGGTTTTTACGTGCTTTTTTTTTTTTTTTTTTTTTTTTTTAAATATTATTACAAAAATGTCATAATACGTATTACTAGACTTTTTTTTTTTTTTTTTTTTTTTTTTTTTTTTTTTTTTTGCTTTTTCTAATTGCAGTTTCTTTAATTTACTATGTAAGTTTCATTAGCATCTACTGAAAGGGTTGAAATTAGCGCTCTTTTTATTTTTGCTCTAAAAAAAAAAGAAAAAAAAAGAATAATAATAAAATAAAAGTAGTTACATGTAGTCATCTAATGATTTATACATTAAAAAGAAAAAAATATATATTTTTTTCAAATATATTTTCTAAATTTGATACGGCACATAAAATTCATATAGTTTAGATACGAAAGTTTAAGAGTAGTATGTAAAATTTGAAAATAATTCAATGCATAAATTAAGCAAAAGAAATAAAAAATAACTTTTATGTACACTTAAAATCAAACCACATGCAGGAGGTGGAAATGTATTACAGGAATATATATATATATATATATATATATATATATATATATATATATATATATATATATATATATATATATATATATTATATATATATAAACTATTTGAGAACGTTCAGATTTGGAATATCAAAATAAAACAGTGAATTTTCAGCGTATAGAACATTACACTTAATATAAAATAATGAGTTCACACTTCAAACTTTGAAATTAGTTTTTAAAATTCATTATTGAGTAATTTATCACCATTATATACGTACGGGTTAAATCCAATCACACCTATCTCTTAACAGTTTGTTAAACGGAAACTGTAATTGCATGTTTTGCATTGTGAATATAACACGTACGTTCATGAGCTTTATTATTATCTCATCTCTATGCCTTTTGTCACACATGAATAAATTTTTCATCTGAATTACTTAATTTTATTTCAAACAGTAGTATTACGTATTTACACATATATACTTATTCACCGTGCCTTCATATATATTTATACTTTCTATGTTCGCAGTAGAGGAGTATAAAAAAATAATAATAATAGAAAGTGCAAAAAATTTAATAAACTGCAAGCTCACGATATAATCAATGTATATAATGCTAGTTAATAATAATTTTTAATATGAAAAAAGTTTCTCTCAATGCTGAAAAAAACAGTAAGTTAAAAATGGTTATTTTCAAATCATTTCTTTATATATAGTATAAGTTCTGAAAGCAAGTAATTTTTAATATTATATGAAACAACGGTTCTAGTTATAGCGTGATGTTTTAAAAAATAAAATCGTAAGTGAAAATTATAATGCTACAATTGTAATTTAATTTTCCGTAAAATACGGGATAATAACATGCAATTATGAACCAGAGTTTTTATATCCTTCAGATTTCTCATTTCATTTAAATTATTATTTTTAAATATATTCTTTATGACTGAAAATATATAAAAAGTGCATTCTTTCATTAAAAAAAAATATAATGAAAATAAGTTACATGTAATTAATAATAAATGAATACGTTTAAATTACTTCCAATAAATGCATTTAGACTGATTGAGAGAAACTCTTTGAAGACTATACAAATATATATATATATATATATATATATATATATATATATATATATATATATATATATATATATATATATATATATATAACAGAACCAAACAGTCTGTAACTAAAGGGTTATAATGATTATTCCCTCATTCCCCCAGACTACCCCAGACCCCAGGTTTTTTCAGCTGGCTACATTCACTTAATTCTTCGTATCGTCATCGTTCATTAAAAAATAAATAAATAAAACTTTTTTTTTTCCTTCAACATCTGTAGAATAAAATGACGGAATGTGACGTCATAACGTATACGTCACTTTGATATAAATCCTTTTTGTTTGTTTTTTTCCCTACTTATTTATAATTGACTCTGTTTTTTCTATCTGTCAATGAAATCCATTGATACAATTATCAAAATTGGAAAGTATTCATTCTATAAGTAGTTATGTATAGTAATAAATTCTGGTGGACAGGAAGTGTAATCTCTGATCTTCTATGCACTATGATCTACTGTATATGATTCACGAATATAATAATTCTGTATTATATTTATTTCATATTTTATACAACATAATGTACTGCATACATAATTTAACTCTACAATTTTTATACTCGTACAAAACGTAACATTACCTATGCAATGTGAGTCAACGATTAATTAAGTTAGTCATTGATTACTTTTATTTTCACTTCAATGTTCTGTTTATTGCTTATTGTTTTCATTCTTATATTGTTTTAATGAGAATTTATCTACATTTTATTTTCTAACAAAACCGCATCGTGAGAAAATAAAAACTTAGATTTTATTAGCGATAAAATGTTAAGAAACACTATTATTGTTTATAAACATTGAACGTTTGCGAGATTGGTTTTTTAACATTGTTTACATTCATATTCTCAGCTCTGATTCAAAACTCGGTAATCACGTGGTCAAGTTGTGGTTACTTGCTCTTCTTACTTGTTTCATGTCTTGATTTTACTATGGAAGAAGAGAGAGAGAGAGAGAGAGAGAGAGAGAGAGAGAGAGAGAGAGAGAGAGAGAGAGAGAGAGAGAGAGAGAGAGAGAGAGAGAGAGTGAGAGAGAGAGAGAGAGAGAGAGAGAGAAATAATCTGAAACATAAATTTGCAGGAATATCGTAAAAGAAAGTTTATGCAAAGGAAAATTTCCTTTCCTAATATTGCGGCTTCATAACGTCAAGCGTTTTGTAACATAAAAAAAAAATACTCAGAAATAAAATTAATTTATTAAAATTTTAACGTACATTAAACAACAATAAATGTATTTATAATTTTCTTCATAATTTATACCTTATTAAAAAAAAATTATATACATCAAGAAATTAAAAAAAAAAAAAAAAAAAAAATTCACAAGATAAATGTGATTTTAATTTAAGAATGTTAATATTAAAACAATTAAATGTGAAAAATACTTCTTTGACATTCCCACAAGAGATTTTTGCTTAAAATTAATATATTCGAATAATGTTTCCTTATTATTTGTCTATTATTATTATATACCAAACTTCTCATAACACTGAACGGTAAAGTAGTTTGTTCACATCACACAATATAATAAAATTCTAAAATATCCCTGAGGGGATTCTTATTATTATTATAGTATAATAGTATTAAACTACAAAGAAAATAGGTTTGCTATATTATATATAGGAAATAAGTACTTTATATATTGTCTAAGAAAACGTTTTGCACTATCGATCGTTTATAACCAATCAAAAGACACGTGAGCAGTTTTATTATAGTAATAAGATAAGACTTTTTTTTTTTTTTTTTTTTTTTTTTTTTTTTAGTCACTGAACTTGTGAAAAAGTTATTAAACTTGATCCTTAGATATAAGGTATACTTACAATTAAGTTTATCCAATATATTGTTATATTGTTATAAATAGTTTCTCAAAGAATAGGTCACGGTATAGTGTCGTGTGCCTCTTGTATTAAAGAGGGGTGTGTCAACTTAATAAAACTGCAAACGTTTGCTTATTTTCATCCTTGTCAACTTTTCCTTGGTATCATATTAGATGCTGAAAATGACACTTTTTGTTACTATTTTTAAAAAAAATATCTCAAGTATACATCAATTCATTGATTAACTATATTCTGACGTCATTGCAATTATTCTAGAATTATTAATTTAAATAAAACGTCATTCTAAAATTTGGAAAAAAAAATCGAGATATTTTTTTTTACTTAAAACCTTTTGTACCTGAGCCCTTTCTAACCCTGAAAACCACAACAATAGGGCAAATAAAGCACAATAAACTTTTAAAACAAGATTTGGTTTATACTATATATCCAAATTAAGTACACCTCTAGATTGAAAAATGAAAAGCTTCCAGTAAATTTCAAAGTTAACGAATATTTGGTCGTTAATGGGTTAAGGATTATTTAGGTGATATAATCAGGAAATAAATCATCAACTATATATCATATATTCATTATCATCTGTTAATCAAATAAGCAACACTACTTTGACATTTCTTTTTATTTCTATTTAACAAATTTTTAGTGTTGAATTATAATTGTGACAGGCTTAAGCTTAAAGGGATAGTTAACAATGTTTTTTTTTTTTAATAGCGATCATCGTGTTATTAAACCTCCCAAAATCACAATCATAAACTTTTAATTATTAACGCGCTGAGAGCAACCACCGTTTAGCGACTCAGAACCTACGTCACAGCTACAACCTGCTCTCACTCTAGCTTGGCACGAGCAGAAGTTACCCTTATTTTTACTCTCGCTACTAGTAACTTGTCATCATATTTTACGTATATAAAAGGTTTTTAAGGCTTTAGATCATATGTAGTGAAATAATTTTTGCAAAGATAAGAATAACTCCAGCTCGCGCCAAGATAGCGTGAGAGCAAGTTGTAGCTGTGACGTAGGTTCTGAGTTGCTAAACGGCAATTGCTCTCAGCGTGTTAATAATTAAAATTTTAAGATCGCGAAAATTCGCGATTTCGAGAGGTTTAATAACACGATGAGCACTATTAAAAAACCCATTGTTGACTACCCATTCAAGTAAGAATTTTAAAATATAATTAGCCTATATAAGTATTCTACTACTTATCATATGATGTAGTACTGAGTATTACATTAAATGATTACAGACGTTTAAAAACTCATATTGTTAGTTTAAATTGGAAAGGTACAGTACAACCATTAAAAAAAAACTTTTAATGTATATATTTTTCTTAAGCAATAATTAGTGTTCAAATTTTTTATTATGACAAATGATTTTGTTTTATTTTGAAAGGTATAGATGTTGAACATAAAATAAATTTAGAAACTATTTTTATATCCATTATATAACTTTTTTTTTTTTTTTTACAAGTCATTTCTCTTGCAAAATAAGAGACTTAATTATACTTGAAATAAAGTAAAATGTACTTTAAAGAATAAGTGGAGAGGCTTTACGTTTTAAAAGAAAAGTGTCACGTCACGTTTTGGAAGTCTTTGTTGCCAAAACGTTAGAAAACTATCAACAACACAGAATGACGTGCATTGTTAATCACGTGGTCATGTCTAACTTTAATCCTCAATCAAGTTTTGTAAAAATAGTGAATGTTACTAATTGTATTACAAAACAACTACAAGTTTAATTGAAACTTATTTACTCAATGACGATATTAAACAATGTACTAAATTTTCTTTAAAACTTTCTTTACAAAACGTAAATTTTAAGCCCTAAAATTTTGTCTCACATACTCTTATATACAGCAAAATTCTAACTTTTTTTATATAAATATTTATTTATTATTAAAAAAAAAATTGGCACCAGAACGGACGATAGCTTTTAGCACTTTATTTTTAAAGCATCACGATACTAAAATTAGTTTGTAAAACTTAATTTCTCTTCCTCTTCAAAACTACAAAGTTTATTTTGGTACATTTTTAATTCCATGATTTTGTTGTTATTTCAGATTACTCTTGCGCACTAGTGAGTGACATTCTACTTCAGGGACATCTCTATATCACCAAGAATTACTTTGCATTCTACTCAAATGTATTCGGCTATGTAACCAAAGTAAGTAAGCATATCATTATAGTTCCTATAAACTATAGGAACTCTACCATAAGTTATAACTAAGAAATCATACAATTTAAAACTAAAAATAAGAAAAATTATTGACCAATGGACCACTTGCAATAAAATATTTTTAATTGTTGTATAACATGTAAGTAAAAACGAATTTTCCATAAGAAATACATTAAGAATATTTAAATTTATCTTAAATAGTACTTTCATTGCAAGTGGTCTATTATTGATTAATTGATGTAATACTTTTGTGATCACTTATATTCAAGTGTAAGTATGTAATTAATTATAAATATCAAATACTTGGAGAATTTGCTCAAATTATTTTAATCAATATACGATTAAACATAAGTGAAAAATTATGTTTAAATTCCTTTTATGCATTTAAATTTATATATATATATATATATATATATATATATATATATATATATATATATATATATATATATATATATATATATATTAATATTACATTGATTACGCAAACGTTTATTAATAAAGTGCACTTGAGTGACAGAATAAGAACACGTACAAAGGAAAGAGTGTACTTTATAATATAAAATTACAGCTGCGTATTTAAATGACGTCAAATAAGACAACACAGGGGAAAAAAAAAAAAAAAAAAAAAAGAAAATAGAGTTAAAATTTATCAGCGTGTAGTATATACACGCTATATGTATAATATATTATAATTAATGATTGTTTACATTTTAATATTTACAGTTACTGATACCTACTGCATCAGTGTTAAAAGTAAGCAAAGAGAAGACAGCTAAAATCATTCCAAATGCCGTGGGTATTGCTACGTTACACGAGAAACATGTATTTGGCTCACTTCTGTCTCGTGATGCTACGTACAAATTAATGATTCAAGTGTGGAAAACTGCAACTGAACCAGAGGCAGTCATTGAAGATGCAATTGTTTTACCTAAGGTATAATTAAATGTGTGGTATATATAGAGATTGGCTATAAGTATTATCTTTATTATAGTGTTAATAATGTTATTGCAGCGTTAATGATAATTATTTCTTACTCATTGAGAATGACAAACAAAATAAAAGGGAGCAATTTTATATTCTAAAAGTGGACATTGTTTTGATTTGATTGATATGTGAATTTTTAATTTTTGTGTTCATTAAGTATGTTTAATTAATTTTTGAAAATCAAGAAATGACTTCATGGTCGGTAACATGTTGGCAAAAGAAAAAGTTACTGAAAGTGACGTTATTTTTCGATTTTCAAAAATTAATTTAAAATACTTACTATAAACTCATAGAACTCATAGATTAGAAATTCACATACATTCAGGACGATGCGACGATGCCCACTTTTAGAATATATGCATCAAAATTACTCCCTTTATTATTATTAATTAGTATCTCATAAAAGGTCTGGTAATAAGGTTTAAATTTTATTTTATTTCTTATCCGCATTATCTCTTTTATTTATTTATTATACAATAAAAGTTAAAAATAAGGCAAATATGTATCAGCGAAAAGCTTATGTGATATTGAGCTCCTTAAATATTATTGCAGTTTTTTTTCCCCTTCCGTTCTATTTAATATCCCAACTGAATGAAGTGTGAAGTGTTATATTTATGTCTATTTAAACAATTATATAAAACAAATAAACTGATAATTACGTTTCTATTAATTATATTTTTTGACCGTGAAACTATCAACCCTATAAACATCACGCAATATTTTTATCAGTGCAATTATATAATATAAGATAAGGTTTATTTCTTTAGATGAAAAAATTCTAAGAGTGTTTTCCTACTTTTAGTTGGAGCCTTCAGAGAGTAAAGAGGAAGTGGTGAGTGCTGTAAGTGTGGACGCAGCTCTTGTGGATGATGAAGATTCTAGTCTATCAGGAAGTGGGAATGACGATTCAGCAATAGAAAGATCGTGTTCTCCAACACCAATAGATACACCTACCGATGCTGGTAGTCTTTCTGAGAGTAAGGATACTACTTCAAGTATCCGTCATAAACGTACTACTTTGAGTCATAGCATGCCTGATGGTCCAATGTCAAAGGAACGTGGTAGTAAAAGTAAGTATTATGACAAAATAATCGATAGAGATTTTAATACAAATTTAGGGCTTTATATAAGATGTTATATTATAGGGAATCTTTTCTCACATTTTTTCTTCTTCTTTTCAATATTTGATATTAAATAATAATAATAAAGACTAACTTTAAATTAAAAAAACAGTCATGCACATATATTTAATACTATTAATTTTGCAATATGCTCAGAAATAGCAATTTAGTACATATTTCTCCAAGACATGTATTTTGAAAACTTAAGATAACAGTGAGAGAATCTCCAAAATTATACTTTGTAATAGTAATTAACTTTTTTATCAGTTTTTTTTTTAATTATTTGTGCTCACAAAATAAAATACTTTCAATGGCACCAAACAATCCCTTTTTTTAACGTATATAAATATTTATTGAAGATTATATAAGCTAGGTTTAAACTTTAATGAAGAAACAGAATTTTCTCTTTTTTTTTAATACAAAAAAAAATCCACCATCTTCTCTCTGGTAAGGTGACAGCTATTTTCTACTTTTTGCTGGTAGTCGTAGTATTTTGCTAATCAATGTTTGGTGTGAGTTTCCTTAATTCATAACTTACATTCATTTATTCCTTACACTAACTATTACATGTAGTTCCTTCGATAGTTTTATTCCCGTTCCGTTACCTTTCCTTAGATGTTCTATTATATGTAATTCACTTATACACAACTCCATTTGTTCATTATTATTATTACTGTTTTACATTATTTGTATTTTATATCTACATTTTTTTTTTATTATTTTTTTTAGCCGCAATAAAAGTGTTAGTTATTTTTTAATTCGATTTAAATAGTTTATATTGAGTCTATCATTACATGTTATACGATTACCACGATTTTTTGAATTTAAAAGTGCATTTGTTGCAATTTTTTATACATAAAAAGTACATTTACAATTAAAATAGCCACAAAAATACTAAATTTTAATCAAAATTTACAGCGGCTTGCATGTTTTTGTTCCTCGATGTATAAATTATTTTCTTTATTAAAAATTGATACCTTTTACTATTTCAATGTTTATTTATACTAAAAATGTAGAATTTTAGTTGTAGTATAGATTACTTATAAATGATAATACTAACATGTTTCTAATCTATTAAATTTTTCTTTTCAGTTGTAAACCACGAAATTAAAGTAAACAATACGACGGTTCCAATCAAAACTCTCCAGAGTCACATTCGAAACAGCTACAATTCAGTCCAGTCAATGCCAAGACCGACTTTGATTCTTCTGATATCAACTGGTCTCCTAGCAATGCTCTTTATCTCAGCAGCTCTCTTGTTATACAGAATTAGCGCCATTCAATCACAGTTTGCTATGCATCCTGTCATCTCAAACAGGTAAATTAATAATTTTATAGTGTCAATAATATTTATCCTGCAAAATATCATACAAAATAACTGAAATTGTACAAAATATCACAAAATTTCTCACTTCTAAAATTGACTCAAACTGACTAAAATTGAATATCTCCGAATGTTTGGGCTATTCGGATGAATAAAAAACCCAACGATAATGAAGATATGCCAGTTTGGTTATGTTAGAAGATAGGAGTTAGAACATTTATTATATTATGGATAATTTTAGCTATGACGTTTTGCGGGATCACTTCGATATTGTTTTAGCACGGAAAAAAAGAGACTAAGAGTTAATTAAATTGTCTTAATTATGTTGTATGGCAAAGTTATTTTTCACTAATAAAGAAACTACACAAATTATAAAAAAAAACTACACTGCAATGTTACACCATTTAACACACATAATTAACAAACAAAAAATTATTATGTATTAGAGCGTTGCATAACTATATGTTGTACAACAAAATTTGTCTCTTTTTTTTTCCGTGAGAGTCTGTTTAAATTAAACAAAGCAATATTATTTGCATTATGTAATATAATATTTGATTTTATCAGAATGGCTATGTAAGCTAATTTATTTTATATTGAAAATATTGCTCTGGTTAACCAAAGAACTTCAGTAGGCAAGGTACATTTGTCTGGCTGTATTTGCAGTCTAATTTCACGCCACAGACCGAGTAAAAAAAAAATAGCAATGCTATTGCTAAAACGCTAAGTCACGCGATTATCGTAGTAGCTAAGTCATTTTCATTACTTCATCTTCAAATGATTTGTCATTGATTTTTATTTTGTATTAAAAATGTATATTTCAAGACTTTATTGACAATTACTGTTGATTTTTGTAAAGTCATAAGTATTTTCTCACTAACATAAGTACGCTAATTTTATACTCAAAACTTATAAAATATTAACAATCTGCGTCACATGAATACCTCACTAAATGATTTTACAATTTTTGTAAATTATTATACACATCTAATTTTTTTTTTTTTATTAATGTATTGTACACGTGACTGTGATAATATATTTTATCATTCAAATGCAGTTCAAGTTTTTCACATATCATTGCAATTTGGTGCGAGTTTTTTAATGGTAAAATATATCATCACAAACATATAACTATGTGCAGCTCTGGCTAAAAGTTTAAGAACGGGGCAGCGGTAGCCTCTGTGTTTTCTCATAACGATAACATAGTGTGGTTGCGGGTTGCCTATGCAAATCGTTCTCAAACTTTTGGCCAGGGCTGTACGTACTGTTACAGCATTGTTTACAACATGCACTCACATAATTATACGTGATAATTGTATAACTGATAGAAAATAAATAAAACAATACACATGCGAATAAATTAAAAAACTGTATATGCTTTGCTATATGTACGGACAGAAAAAATAACTTAACTGTCATTTATGTCATTATAGCATAAATATTCCTTAATTGGAAAATTATAATTACGATAAAAAAATATAATATTTATCATTTATGCAATTTATAACATAACAATAGTTGTTATGCAGTATAGCATAAGTTATGTTGAAATGAACAAAATGTAGCTGAAAATTAGCCAGCATAATTATTACGCAAAGTATTATTTTTTTCCGTGTGTTTATTACTTTCCTATTATTATAACATTATAAGTTTGTATGTAATCAAAAAATTTCATTGATGTTTTCTGTTAGGGTTAGGTGTAAGAGTGGGCCAGACATTTAGTCAGGCTTAAACCTCGCCCTTTAAAAAATTGTGTATTTTTTTTCTTTTATGATTTTTTTGAATAAAGACGATTATTTATTTATTTATTTATTTATTTATTTATTTATTTATTTATTTATTTATTTATTTATTTATTTATTTATTTATTTATTTATTTATTATGATAAATGTTGTGTTATGATTTTATAATTTTCATTGAGTCAACCCTTTACACCCCTACTTTTCTTTTTTTAATACTTAATCCTATCATAATTATCAACATTAAAGGAATAGACCAGAGAAAAACATAAGCATTTATATCACAAAACACGTGATGGGACTTACATCAATAACTTTAGTTTGTCTCAAAACCCAACTGTAGCTCCGATCTGAAATTTCGATTTATGCAACCCGCACAACAATTTCATACTAATTTTTGCATGTTTCTAACGTTATAAACATGAATAGTCACGCAAATTGCATACTTAACAGTATTTTCACACTCTCTCGTGTGGCTACATTAACATTCTGGTAAAAACTGTCAACCGTTTTAAAGTTCTCATTTCATGTTTATTCATTAAAAACCACATGTTGTATTATGTGGTCTATGGCTTTAACATTAAGTATACCGTAGTTAATGAATAGATCTTGTTCCTATTCCCTCAATTACCTAATTTTTGACCCTTAGCTTCTCTCTAATAAATTATTAGGGCACTATGTATGTATGATAATATTAATTTTCTTAACTTGCTTACAAAATTTGGTATGTATATAAAAAATAAATTCATAATGTATAATTTTAATATATAAAAATGAAAAAACATTTTAACATTATGCTAATAATTTTTCTCATTATTTTGTTGCAGTGGAGATGTATATCAAGAAATATTAAAATGGCAAATTCAACTCCATTCCAAGTCTTCAAATGAAGTCCAACAATTTCTTAATAACAATTTAGATCAAATAGCAAAGGTAAAATTATTGAAATATAATAAATTGGATGAAATAGAATATGTGAGAGATATTCTATTTCAGGTACGACAGTCCTTAGAAGCGCTCTCTCTTCTCATTGTATCGGAGGAGGAGATGCGACATAGACATCATCAGCCACACCACCACCATCCACCTTACCAAAGTGGCACACCCCCTGTAGATGATCAGCAATCAACTAGAGGTGCCAGTTAACAGTGAGCAAATTATTGTGGATCTTCTTTTGTTTTTATAGTACATCCCTATTGACTGACTGATCGCACATATTTATTACATATAGGGATGTTTTTTTTTTCTTTTTCTTTTTACAAAAAAAAAAATGTTATTAAATTTGATATATAAACAAAAAGAAAACAACAACACACAATTAGATCCATAATTGATAAAAAAAAATAATAATAATCTTAGTTTGGACAAATGCTAGGTGCTGCTTCTCAAGTACAAATCAGGTCTTTTTTTTTTTTTTTTTTTTTTTTTCGTTTTTAGATACCATAATAATATTATTAATTGATAAAATTGCTATTATGGATATAAGAAGAAAGAAAATATAATTGGGGGATAATATATAATACACAATTTTTAATAAATAAAAAGATGTAAGGTATATTATATATTTCAGAATATTTACCACCCAGATATTAAAGTAGTAAAATATATAATAATAAAAATAAACACAAAAATTATATATTTAAGTGTTTGACTGAGAAATTAAATGTACAATATTGTGGTTGTAAAAAAAAAAAAAAAAAAAAAAAAAAAATGTGTCAACACTGTACAATTTGCAAAAAAACATAAAATAATGTTTTCTGTGGTCAAAATTTTATTGTTTGTTAATTTAAACATGTTATGTTGTTAAGTTTATTTTTCATATTTCAGTAAAATTTATAGTTAAAACTATTTAAGGTTTTGAAATTATGATTGCATTTGTACAAGTAGCTAATGTTGACATTTTTTTTTTTTTACTTTACAAAATTGTACATGTAAAGTATAGTGAGGTGGAATAATATGTGTATGTTGAAAAGTATAATATCATAAAATATAAAAGCTCTTTAATTATGTGCAATTTTTAAAACAAAACATAGTTGTGTATTTTGTAAGTTTATCCACATAAAATACTAAACTTACAAATTTATTTATTATACGGCTGTGATAAAAAAACAAAAACAAAATAATAGTTTTCTTTTCTTTTTTAATATACCAATTAAAGTAATTAAATAATGCAACTTTTAAAAATTAGCGCAATTTTCCCCTTTTAACTTATAATGATTAAATAAGAATAAAAAAAAATATATGTATATTATACATTGCAAAGTGAAGTCCCTTCCTATTCCCAATCTAATTTAAAATTCCTTGAAAGGGAACAAAATAAAACGTAAATATGTATTTTATCAGGAAGTTTTTATTTTACTGTAAAAAAATTGAGTTACTGATAAAAGAAAAGAAAGAGAGGAAAAAAAGGATAAAGAATTGATTATGGCCTATTATATATATCCATAATTAATTAAAAAAAAACGTGATTAAAATTTAAAGTGATGGTCCTAAAATTAGAGAATCTCAGTCGAACTACAAAAAATATATAAATATATTTAAAAAAAAATACGAAAGTAGATTCTACTGTGACAAAAAAACAAAGTGGTTTCCTTTTATCTATGGGATATTAAAATTAGGAATATTTAAATGTAAAAGTTTGAATAGTTATTAATTATTATTATAGTTATTTTAATTTTATGTAGTTATTATTATTATTTGGTGATGATAGAAACTATATAAATAATATTAATATCATTGTTTTTATAAGTGTGATAATATAATTAATTCATTTATAAAATGTTATGCAAATGTCTAAAAAAAAATAATATTATTATATAATTTTGTTTTTTTGTTTGTAAAGTTTGTTTTGTTCAAAAATATTCTCTTAATTCTGCATCAGAATTTTATTTGTTATGCAATTTTTTTTTGTTCACATTTTTCTGGCATGTTTATATATATATATATAAAAAGAGAATAAAATTGTTATATTCCTTCCTTGCATGATTTCCTCAAAAAAAAAAAAAAAAAAAGATATTAATAATTGTTAATAAGAACATTTTAGTGTTAAAAAAAAATTATTTAAAATAACAAAATTGTTCAAAATTTACACTTATTACACTTTACAGAGTGACTATGACAAGTCAAATGCAATTTCTATTAGAATATTTGCTACTCGTTCCTAGTCAGTTACCTCATCGACTTGTATAACTATTAATTAATAAAAAAAAATTATAATTATTAATAAAAATGCTGCCATTTCTTTACTTTATTAGTTTATTTATATATATATAAATATATATATATATATATATATATATATATATATATATATATATATATATATATATATATATATAATGAACTTCAACTCTGTCATCTTTTTAATGTGAAAAAGCTATTTAGTATAATTGAGACCCCATAAGAGAGTGTATACTATAGGTTGAAATGGATCAACCTTTTTTTTTTTTTAAATAATAATAAAAGTACTGATAATTAAAAAAAAAGAACTAATTAGCTTAATTAATTATAATAAAAATATATTCCTATCCGAATGCAAATTCAGTTATTTTTAAATAGAAAACTTAAAATAATTTTTTTTTATTAGAATTTAAATTTTAATATTCATAAATATTAAAATTATCAAAATTATATTTTTACTCTATTCTCAAATTATTTTAATATGTCCAATATAGAGAAGTGATTTTGCACTATAAAAGTAATTTCATTATTTTCATCAAGTGTAAAACAACTAACCTAATCAGATTGCTTTAAGGTATCTGTTTTAGTGAAGTTATGGACCAAAAAAGAAAAAAAGAAAATCAAATCAAAGTGACGAATGTTTAAACTTGTGCGTCCATAAAAATAATAATAATATTATGAGAATATGAGCAACAAAATACAAAAATAATTCAATTTCATTTTGGGACTTCTGTACTTTCAATTCCTTTTTTTTTTTTTTTTTTTTTTTTTTCTCATTCATTTTTAAAATATTTTAAATAAATCAAGAAGATTGAATAATTACGTCAAAAAAAAAAAGCAAAACTTATGACAAATAAATAGTGAAATGTCTTTTTTAAATATGAAATGTTAATAGTGTTGTTTTAAAATTTTCACTTTTGAGAATTTAAAAAAAAAAAAAAAATCTTACTAACGGGATTTTATTTTTAACGGATTTTGTTATTATTAGTATGAATTTAGGGGTTTATATTCATCCTCTATAACAATAAAAAGAAATTAAATATTTTTAAATTGTGCCAATTAATCAAGATTACAAATTAAAGCACCACTTAATTGAAGCAGGCATAGTGTTGGTGCGTTATAGTGTTTGTTTACTAATAACAAATATTTTTAGACACTGAAATGAAAAATCAAAAGCTTTCAAAGTATTTTAAACATTTATAACACGTCGTATAAGTGAAATAAAATTATGCAGTACGGCAGACTCATTGTTTTCAATATTTTAGTTTAAAAAAAAAAACGAAAAAAAAAAAAAAAAAAAAAAAAAACGCCGTGATGTATAAAATTGTAAACGTTTTATTTTTGCTTCTACTACACTAAAATTCTGTTAGCATTTCATTTTTTTTATTCAAATTCTCTGATTTTTTTAATAATAAATATTTTTTAAATGTTATATTTTTTTTTCTGTCCTCTCTTCTTCTGTTATAAACTGTCCCCACACAGAGTCAAATTATTTCCAAGCTATGTAATTTTTGTATGCTATACATGCATGCTTTACCAAAAAAAAATGTAAATAAAATTTTTTCGATTTCACAAAAACACCACTTAATTATTATTTTTTTGTTATATATTATATAAATATTTTGTTTCATAAGATGTAAAAAATATATATATATTACTATTATTATAACATAATTTTAAGTAAAAAAACAAATAAAATGTGCAATGTCTTATAAATTGCTTGTTCAAAAGAAAAATGTAAGTTAAAAAAAATAACATTGATTAAAATTTTTATCATGACCATGATTTTTCTGCACTGAGGATTATATTTTGTAAAATGCTGAAGTTCAGAAATTATTAATGCAGCTCAATTAAAATAAAATTATTGTGATTTCTTTTGTTATGTCTTATGCATGAATTCGATGGAATTTAATGACAAACTCAAAGAAAGATTTTTGAACTTCTTCAGTATACAATTTTTCGTTGAAATCTATTTTTTTTTATTTTCTTTCAGCAATAAAATTACAACCTTTTTTTGTTTTGAAAGCAAGTAAGTTATTGCATTTCAATAATTTTATAAAATGTGTATAATATTATAAATATTAATGCATAAAAAAAGTATGTTTATTGAATAATTTTACTTTTCAAAATTAAAAAAGGATGTAATTTTGTTGACAAAGATTTTTGTTTTTGTTTTAAACAAAATTTAAAAAATTGTCCTATTCCTCATGCTTGCAATATGAGTTATTTGCGACTATATATGACTGCAATGTGTTTTGTTAAAAAAATATATTATATATCACGAAAATGCATTTATGGGTTTGTGATTATTATAACCCTACTTGCTAATTTATTGTCAAATTAGAGTGCCTGCTAAGTAATAAATATTAATAAAAATCATCATGGTAAAAATAACTGTTCTTTTTTATTTAATGAATACTCTTATACACCAAAAAATTTACTAGGTTCAACTTTATATAAATTATATATATATATATATATATATATATATATATATATATATATATATATATATATATATAAAATTATATTCAATAAAATTGTTTAACTGCATGCAGATATAACATAACATTCATTGTACGTGATGTTCGTACAGTATATACGTTAATTTTTTATTTATTTATCTTGAAAGTTCAATGATAAGTTTTAATGAAGGCAATTGACATAATTAAATTATATTTATATCTTGCAAGTTGTGATTAATTAATTCAAGTTGCCTTGAAATAATTTTAATTTGTTTTAAATAATTGAATTTGAAAATTAAAATGTCTTTAATAAAAAATACGTAAGAGTTAACATTGTAAGATAAAAAAAAATTGACTTCTTATTACCAAATTTAGGTTCTTTGAAATAGTTTATATTTATTTAAATTTACATCGGAGACGGATATAACTGTGATTTTATTTTATTAAAATAATTTTACTATATGTTGCATAAAAAAAACCTCTGTTGTCGTATGGTTGTATAAATTCACATGGTGCAGACCTTAAAGCAAATCTTCATATAAATGATAGTTCCATAATGCAATTTAAGACTTGAAGCACTAGAATATTTTGTTATTGTTGCAAATAATTTAGTGATGAAATTGTTTAATGAATGCTTTTCATACGGAAAAAACGAATTTGATTACTAACCTACGTAAGTTGCGAGACTACCCAGTTAAACCGTATAGTTAAGTTGTTATTTTTATTGTTGCAACTATTAATATATATATATATATATATATATATATATATATATATATATATATATATATATATATATATATATATATATATATATATATATATATATATATATATAACATTTAATTAGAGTTTGCAGCTTATGGGCTGTTCATAATGACACTTAAATTCACGTAACTCTTACGTGAATATACAATAATCAATGCTATTTGGATTCTTGTGAAAGCTACGTGAATTTACGTGTCATTGTGAACAGCCCATTATGGCCCTCCACTAGGTAAACCATGTTATTTTAATTGTTAGAACAATGTAAAAAAAAAAAAAAAAAAAAAAAAAACTAAGGTACAACTATACTTATAGGTGCATTACGATATTCTTAAATTTTTTACGGAAAAGCTGCACAAAGTTACAACAAATTTAAGAATATATGAATGCAAATGCACTGTACGGTAGATTGCAACTTTTACGACCCCAAATGTGCAAATGGAAAAAAAATCTAGTAAAAATTGTATTTAATGGAATAAAATTTTATACCTCAGTATTTGCACCAAAATAGTACAAAAAAATTTATCTGAATCACAATAAAGAGGCTGAATACATTATTTTAATGGATGAAATTTACTTTATATTAAGTATGTATTTTGAATAAATCATGGATCTTGTTTTTAATGTACGAAAGTTGGTGAATTTGTTTATATCAGTATCAGTATGAACCATACGATAATGATTAGAGTTAGAAATTAAAAGGAGGCAAAGATCATCAGCTTTTTATCGAAGTTCATAACACATTACGAGACGCAAGGTCTTCATAACTGTAGACCTTAAACTTGAGAGTTAATCATCAAGGCGGAACAACAACCAAACCAAGATTTAGTTTGGTGTGACGTCACCATGCCATGGTATGATCAATAGTAATAAAGAAATTTTATATGGTATCTTCTTTAATATTGAAGAATATTAAAACAAAATTAAATAATAGGAGAAAAATATAATAAAATAATTTTTAAATAATTTTCAGTAATCGAGAAGACTAAAAATATTTAGGGGATAACTTTATTGTATATTCTAAAAAAAGAAGACTTTGTCCTGAATTGATAGATATGCGAATTTCTAATTTTTGTATTTTTAATGAATTTTTGAAAGTTGCAAAATGACGTCACGGTCGGTAACTTGTTCCAATGATAAGCCTCTGACTGTGATATCATTTTTTGATTTTTAAAAATTAATTAAAAATACTTAAGTGAACTAAAAAAATTAGACGTTCACGTATCAATCGATTCAGGAAGAATATGAATTAAAATTACCCCCCTAAAAAAGTTGTCTTTCTCATTATGGAATCTGATAATTTTTAACTTGATCAGGGATTTTTTTTATGCAAATTAAATAATGAATACATTTTAATATATCATAAATATGTTTAGCAAAGATGACAGAAGATGATAAAGAGTGCTTACGACAAAGTTCTAGATCATCATATACGACCTAATTACAAGGTGAGTCAAATTTAGTTTTACTCTCTAAATTTAGAATTGTAGATAATTTTTTAGATTTTCATAAGAAAACTGTCGTCGAGTGACACTCCAGAAAATGTAGACAAATCTATATCCATAAGATTCAAATTATATAAGTTAAATAAAAAAAAATGGTAGTATGTGTCTTCAATTGACGTGTTCAATAGCATTATAAATTAAATGGCACTATTATCTTGCAAAAGTACAGTATATTTTAATATTTTATAAGAAATGGGACACAAAGGATTTTACGTATTTTTACCGCACCAATAGATGCGATGTTAGTCGATGCATAACAGTAATAAGAAAGCTGTTCTCTGCTGCACTTCTCCACCTTTTACTTGAGCTTGTTCTGTAAAGTAAAGTGAATCTCAACAACAGTGATTGCCTGACCAACAAAATAAGACACATTCATTGGTTGATCTTGTTTTTTTGAACCAACAAAATTGAGTCGCATGAAGAGCATGGATTTTTTTTTTTTTTTTTTTTTTGTGGAGTTTCTTTTATTTGTATCAAGTTATAAGTTCTAAACGAAGAAATAACAATGATCGACCATATGTATAAACGTATTAAACAGGTAACGACGTCATATCCAGCTGTTTATAACAAAGGAACATTTTTGAAGCCGGCTCAATTTTTGTGTGTAGTTTACAGAACGAGCTTTGACTTATATTAAAGCAAATCAAAATACGCTCGCCAACCCATTGTTCCTTCTCTCTTGTTTGCATGATGTTTACTCATCGCCTTAGATGACTCGTTTTCTGTCTTGACCAATTCGATCATCAACGTGATAGAAGTCAAGTAAAAGGTAGAGAAGTGCAGCAGAGAACACCTCTCTTATTGACTTATTGTTATGCATCGACTTGTATTGGTGCGGTATAAATACGTAAAATCCTTTATGTGTCCCATTTTTAATAAAACTTGCTGTATAATTATAATTTAATCTTTTAGCTTAGGACAGCGGTCAATTTCTTATCCTATCCGACTAAAAGCGATAAGAATTGACCGCTGTCCTACGAAGCGTTTTCCTATAATAGGTAGACAAACAAACGATGCACTTAACTTAAAACTATTTTTACAGCAAGGGAAATAAAACTAACGTAAGTATAAATATATCAAAACAAAATAGAAAATAAAATAACATTTTTGTCGTATCTGTTCATGCTTCATTTGTGTATTTGAGAAATTGTTACTATCTACTTTTAATTAAAAGTTCGCCCTCATTTCACAATTATATAACATATTTATTTCAAACTTTGATTTATTAAATAAAAGAAATTAAATGATATAAATTTTTTATACGCATGAAAATATCAATTTTTTGTTATCACACATAAGCATACGAAATTTGTCTCTCTCTCTTTCTCTCTCTCTCTCTCTCTCTCTCTCTCTCTCTCTCTCTCTCTCTCTCTCTCTCTCTTGACTGATAAAAATAAAAAGCTGTGTCTGATCGTCATGTCCCTGCACTGGTTAGTGAGTTTCCTTGCGGGCCGCGGATGTTTTGTTTTCTGCCGCCTTTGCTGTTCATAATCACAATTCTTTAATGTCAAAATTGTGAGCATCTTACATGTGTTTCAAAAGTCAATTGGCAATTATAATTTAGTTGATATATATATTTTTAATAGTTCTTATTTTTTTTATCTTCAGGATCATGACAGAAATTGACGCTCTTCTACAAAAAAAGTAAGTAAATAAAAAATAAATAAAATATATTATAAAATATAAATGGTTTTTATATATTACGCTATGTATTTTTAAGATGTGTACTGTGATATTTATTACTATTTATGAACATTTTGTTCATATCTAAACATTTAGTATTTTTTAACTTCTTAATGGAAGTTTAGAGAAAAGAAAAAAAAATTACAATGATATACTCAGAGTAATGATCTATTATTATTTCAATATTAAAAAAACGTATAATATTTTTTTCACTAAAAAATTTTAATTGAAGCAGTTTTTTTTATTGCAATATCAAAAATACAAGATTATATTTGCTGAAAAAATTTCTTCTTTCTTTCTGTTATGTATTTAACACGTATGTAAAAAATGATGAAAATATTGCACAAGAGAATGTACTTATGTTACAACAAGGAAACTACGTAGCATTAACTTAATGCAGATAAAGAAGTTATCAAATGTGGAAATATTGATTATAATTGGAAATTAAATTTATACTTCCGCTAATGCAATTGTAATTATAAGATATGTAATATAAATAATTGTAGGCCTTACTGTAGTTGTTAAAAATAATAATGTGTTATTATTAAATGACAGAAAAACATGCAAAACATGCAACATTTCAACAATGTTAATTATATTGGTATGACAGGTTTATATATGATAAAATGTAGATCAAATAAAACGCATAGGAATGTAAATAGACCATAGCAAAAACTTATATTATTTTAACATTAAATATATTGTTTTACCGATTTATCTCAATGTTTTCTTGAATAAGTTAATTTTAACATCATTATCCGCATATATTATGATTTTTTTTTTTTTGAAAGTTTTATTCAACTCTACTCCGTTTAATATGTTTATGCTAAAAGCTAAATATAGTTCACAATATACAATAAAACAATGGAGACTCAAAAACTTTTTATTGAAAAATATTTTATACAATATTTTGGTGGTATACAGTATATTATTATAGTGATAATTTTTCCTTATTGTTAACCAAATAGCCTTAATATTTTATTTTTCTGAAATTAAGTTAGCAACATCCTTGAACGTGTTTATAGTGCTATAAAATTATTTAATTAACCGACTAATTTGATAATATAATATAATAAGAACTATTTATACTCACTAATGCTCAATTAATAAAATTAGTATTATACGTCCAACTACTGTATCTTAATCGCACAATATGGAGATTAAAATGAAATATTCATAACTAACCACACACTTATAATATGATTTAAATTGAAACTCTTATATAATTTTAAAATTTTATTTTCTCTACATTATATCTACAAGATATTGAGGCTAATTACACACACATTTTATTCTTTTCACCATTATGGTAATTGATAACATGTAGAGTACACGTAAAATGTACCAGCAATAAATTGTTTCTGCATTCTACTTAATACTCGTGCACACACATAATATAATATATGCGCTACTGTCTGGTGTAGAAAACTTTATCGCCTTGACTCCCGAGAGCAAGGTTATATGTATATGCATTTCTGATCACACTTTGAATGCATGCAGATGCAAATACAAACTGAAGTTTTCTTGTTTCCATACAAAGTCATTGACGTTATTTTAGTGGAAACTTTTAATGTTATCACAATCATTATAGACAGCATGAGACGTTACGTTTTTTTTTTTTTTTTTTTTTTTTTTTTTTTCCGCTTCATATTTCTGTTTTGTTTGTATAAACTCTGTAAACTACACTCGGACCACGGATACACGGACACAACTCTTGAGCCAGCTTTGAAAATTTTTCCTTGTTAAGCACATCTGATCATGACGTCATTACCTGTTTACTACGTTTATATGTGTGGTGGATTATTGTTATTTCTTCGTTTAGAACTTTAGACCTGATAAGAATGAATAAAACTTCACAAAAAAAAAGTTCCATGCTCAACATGCGACTCACTTTTATCGGCTCAAAAAACCAAAACCAACCAATGAATTAATTTTATTGCGCAGCCAATCATTGTTAATGAGCCTCACTCTACTTTACATAACAAACTTATGTAATTTTATTCGATTTTTTAAGGTATAATTAGGATTATTGAAATTGTATTATTAATTTTTTGTATATAATTGTGGCAAATGACGATAAAAATCTCCTTTTTAATAATGACTTTTAGTTTTATTAACACTTAAAGTCACAGACCTGTCAACCATTGAACACGTAAAATAATAACACCTTTCAAAATTACAATAAAATATATAGTTAATTTAAAAAATATTAAATAATAATAATCAAATACTTTTATAGAAAATTGCACCTTTCAGAAAATGAACAAATAAAAAATAATCGAGTGCCTATTTTTTTTTTAATACTTATCAAGCTATAATTTATCAAATAATTCATTAAGATTAAGGGAGTATAGGGTACCGACCTTATATCTAAAAAAATTAGAAGTGTTTTGGGTTTAAATTTGGTGTTATTGTGTAGGTCACACCTAGACGTGATAAAAAATTCATGATGTTTGACCGTCCTGAAAAAAAGAAAAAAAATATTGAAATTAAAATTAACATAACTTGTCTTATGGGCTTAAAATTTCAAAAAAATCATATAAAATTAATTTGCACGGTGACCCCCCAAAATTTTTATATATTTGAAATTGTCTCAAGCTGAAGTATCATTGTGCAAAATTTCAGATTTTTTTGACGAGTATAAAGCTTGAGTCTAATGGCCGACGTCGGTCCCCTATACTCCCTTAATATAAAAATATTAACTAATCATTTTATAAGACTGCAACAGTTATACGATAAGAAGTGAGTTGATATAGATCTCTAATGAAATTATATTGCTGATCTATATATTTATTTTAAACTGATAATACGGAATGTTATGAGAGAAACAGGTAAATATGACAACTAGTATTAACCAGAATTTTCAAAAAAAAAAAAAAAAAAAAAAAAAATCTGTTAAGACATTATTACGTAGATATACACCCAATAAATTATTTACTTTGTTTATTTTAAAAATTAATATACAACATGTAGGTCAACGTCGTGCAAAAAAAAAAAAAAAAAAAAAAATGTAAATGGTCATTAATTAGTCAAAATTCTTGTTTGGAAGAAAACCCGCATTAAAAACTTATGTAATATTCATTTGAATCACATAATAAATCGTGTCACCTTGTCTATTGACCGAGATCATGGTCAAGATGGTATTGGTTATTTGCTCAATAGATTCAGGCATTCGCATTTACTTTAAATATAATATAGAAAACATGTAATTAATTAGAATTAACCCACTTAATTTTTTTTTGTCTTTATAAATATTAAGTGTGAGCAATGGTTACAACAGTAAAAAAATTAATCAGTCTAAACTAATTTGGTTCATTTATTATCAATATTGTTTGATATTTGGTATAAATACTTAAATCTATGTATTACAAATTTAACATTTTTTTTATCAAAAAATGGTTTACAATTTACAAGCTTGTTCACTTATGGTAATAACATAAGATTATAATTATTTTTTAATTAATGAAAGTTTTAATTTTTAATTAAATATGAGTACATATTACATCTTTGTTAAGCATGAAAACAGAGAACAAAAATTAATGAAATAAAAACTAAAATACTCAAGAACAAAAAAAAAAAAATAATAATAATAATAAATAATATAAATTATAATTATAATTTTTTTAACGATAACTCGCGTGCATTTTTACTGAGTTTTTTTCCTTTTATAATTGTGTGATAGAGATGATACATAAAATCTAAACTATCACCAATTAACAATATCAGCATATAGACAATATAGCTATTAAAAATAGCAAAATAGTCTATCAGCATAACAATGTCATAATATTAAAGGAATAGACCAGAGAAAAATATAAGCATTTATATCACAAAACACTTCATGGGATTTACATAAATAACTTTGGTTTGTCTCAAAACCTAACAGTAGCCCCGTAGCAGTGATCAGAAAATTCGATTTATGCAATCCGCACAACATTTTCATACTAATTTTTGCATGATTCTGACAACATAAACATGAATTTTCACGCAAATTGCATACTTTACAGTATTTTTACGCTCTCTCGTTGGGCTACATTAATATTCTGGTAAAAGTTGTCATCAGTTTTGAAGATCCCATTTCGTGTTTATTCATTAAAAAGCACGTGTTGTTTTATGTGGTCTATGGCTTTAAGCATTGAAATTGTTACTTTTTTTTTTTTTTTTTTAATTGCAAATAGTCTACTGCTATAGAATTTTCAGAACAAAAACGAGACAAGTTTATATATTATGCTATCCTAGAATTATCAATTTTTAACTATTTACAGTTAAACAAATATTTATTTTCGAGGGACATTTCTTGTTATATAACTTATACATTATGCATATAGTTCTTATACTTTGTGTCTGGAAATATTTTGCTTAATTACTTATATTTTCGCATTCCACTCTCTCAAATTAGTGACTGGAGCAGGCAATGACACTTTATTGCAATCTAAAACGTCATACAGAAAGTACCGTGTTTCCTATGACGTATTTCTGATAGAAAGTAAACTTGAAAATCACGTTTGCAAGGTCGCCTTCCTCCCTATATACCTTCTTATAAGTATATATAACTGACAATAATATTATTTTGGGGGAATCCAAATGGTGGGGTGTTATGTATACATAGTTGTACTTTTTAGTTTTAAATAAGGTTAATTGGGTTAAAAAGAAAGCTTATATACACACTTCTTATTAATACGTTTTACAGAGTCACACAGTTGAGTTTAAACGCGACGATGGTCAGTAAGAGTTATAGTAATTCGTCTCTAAGTAACGAAGAAGATATAATGATAAATTTAAATTGTGAAAATTATTTAAAATCAAATTTAGTATTAGGTACTTTAAATAATAATAATTCAGTAAAAAATATTAATTCTACTTTCTCCCGCGGTGATTCGCTTCTATCTTTAAATAAACTGCAAGTTGAACAGCAAGAGCAGCAAGAGAGGCGGCAACAGAAATATAATGTTAAAAACATGTGAGTAGATCTGATACCAGTTAGTCGTTCTCTGATCTCATACTTATACACACAAGTACAGTACGTAAAACCAGCATGGTACTAGACGCAGATTCAGAAACCGGTCCTTTTCTTCATGGGTATGTAATATTATGTAACTTTTAATTCAATCATTTTAAAAATTAAAGACATTTCAAAAATTATATGACTCATAACTTTTTTTTTTATTTATTTGTAATTTTTGGATTTAAATGTTTTTTTTAAAAAAATTGCGTATATAACTTAACTTGTAATTTCTTAATGTTATTTCTTTTGAAATGTGAATGACTAGCAGTTTTTTATTCATGAAACCTACACATACCCATACCCATTTACATGTATTTCTGTAAATGTGATTAAGAAAGCTCAAAACACACTTGCAATAAAAGTAAGTAGTTGCAAAGACCAAAATCTCGTCAAAATGTAAAATTAAAAGCATATAATTTATGTGACTAAATTTATGCGTCAACTTTTATATCCAGACAACTTTACTTAATTTTTTATCTTGCTGATTTTATTATAATTTATTTGCAACGTCTTACAAATAAATTTTGATTGGGTTATTTATGAATTTCTTGTCACAAGCTGGAATTATAGTACTGAAATAAAATATTCACAAATAATAAAATAAAAACTATTTTAAGCATTAACAAAAAAGTTGTTAAAATAAATTTGTACAATATATTTTTAAAATTGACAATTAAAGTTATATAAATATCAGGTTACACAGTTTAACTAGTGTCTATTAAATTGAACTGTTTGTGAGACATAAAACAAGGACTGGCCTTTGCGTAATATTAACTTGATAGCCATATAATATACACTCCAGCATGTGTTGTGTTAATAACATGATGCAATTATTGTAGAATACGTAAGCACTATACTTGGCCGAGGAAGTGTTATTTTATATAGTATACAAATAAAGTGATATAAAATTTTACCAAATTATAAATATATTTTGAACCACATGGAAGGAAAAAATTATGTTATTTATGCTTCATTTATATCAGTATAGCATAAATGCTACTAAATTACAATAAAAATATAAAACAAAATATTTATGCTACATAAATATGTAACATATAGTTATTATGCCAGTATATAGCATAGAATATAATGCTATATATTGAACAAATTGTACTGAATATACTGATAATGAGCTAGCAACATTATTATAGGCGTAGAACACCTTGAACATAAAAGTTGTGTAATATCCAAACAAATCTGAAAATCAACGTTGATTTGGCCGGAGTCATTGATTTCTAACTTATTTTTTATTCTCAAAATGCCACTGGCGGTCACTGACGTCACAGCTCACCCGGTTTACGCGCGCGTAAAACAAGCGAGCTGTGACGTCAGTGACCGCCAGTGGCATTTTGTGAGTTGAAAATAAATTAAAAATCAATGACTCCAGCCAAATCGACGTTGATTTTCAGGTTTGTTATGATATTACACAACTTTTTTTGTTCAAGGTGTTTCTACGCCTTTAAGTAGTTATTTTTGTCTGTGCATTATATTTATATGGATCAATACGTTTATATAAAGTCTTCATACATATACATTGTATTTCCATAAGATAATATATAGAGTTTTTATACAACAGTGTGTGTACAAGACTATTTATAATAATAAAATAATAAACGACCGTGATAGTAAAACGTAGACCTGTAGTAAGTATTCACCTTTCTTTATTGTAAACCTATTTAAATTATTATTCAACTGTAACGTTTATATGAAATAAAACTGATAGGAAATCTCAATAAAGTAAAAAAAAAAAAAAAAAAAAAAAAAGAAGTGGAACTTGCTTACATGCATGCATATTGTATTGCTATTATATATTTTATAACATATTTATATTATAAATATAATATAATAAATAATGCACTTTCAATTTAGCACAGATCTGCCTATAGATCAAAGTTATTATAATTTCTCTAAAATACCAATTAAAAGTGATAAAGGAAAGGAGAACAATAATAATAAGTTATTAAAGATTGACATTTTAATAACTTTTGAAATTTTATAAAAATCTATTATTTCTGTGGTTAAAATATATAATATAACAAAACATTCACTTTTTTTTTAATACAATTTGCAAAGGCGAAAGTAAATTCTATTATCATTGCTATTAAAGCGTAAAATTTATTCAGTTTAGCAAAATTTAATTCATTTTTCTGTTTATTAAAAATTATTAAATAAATTGATTTGTTTTTTTACAATACAGAAACTTATACATGCTATTACGAAATACTGGATAAATGCACAACAATAAAGTAATAGAAAATTAAGCTTGTTCAATATATTACATTATCTTGTTGTAAAAATATTAAGCCTTAACCATTCTTATCTGAATTTGATAAGATAAGGGAGACGAAACAATATCAACTCGGGCTAAATAAAAAAATATATTATAGATTTTAATTAGCATTTAACCTAATTCGATTCCCTATATTATCACAGATTAATATTCCATTTTTATTTAAAATAAAAAGCAACTAAAACGTTTTAAATCTGCTATATTGTTATTTATAATAATTTGTTTACTTTTGCGACATTCTATACAATAAAATAATTAGCTCTCATATATAGCGTATGTAGACATAGATTCTGCTTAAATATTTATTTCTTACTTTTAAGAACATAAACTTTCTTTTTAATTTGTCAATTCCTTTCGCGTGACAGCAATAATATGTAATGTAATGGAGTATAATATTGTGGTAATAAAATAAAACATTCATACGTGTATCGTACGAATTCATGAAATTAAATGAGAAATAAAAGCTACACAAATCCCAAATGGCACAAGTTTTAAACTCAATAATTTTTAATTACTAAAACAATTTATTGTTATTGTATTTTAAAATTTTATTGAAATTTTTACTCTTGAATATTAGTATTACATTACATAATTAAACAAGTTTATGTAACTTAAATTATTATTAATATGAAAATTAAAGATATTTTTAGCATTGTGAGTAAGTTATTAACAAGTTTTCTTCTTCTTCTTCCAGAAAAGATGGATTTTCGCCTCAAGTTGTGCCTGCGGGAACGACGGGAGTTTTGCGGACCGCAGATACGAGGCCGTACAGTGGTAAACCTGGAGAAACTAATACTACGCTCTTAATGCGGCAGGTATGAATATGAAAATTAACTTTAATCAGTCGTGTATAAGATTTCATTTTAATAATATAATAATAATAATAATAATTAACGGCTTTTATTGGGCGAAATCAGGCATAACAACCTCTCAATTTAACCCAACTGTTTTACAGTACAGTCATAGTTACAATAAATATTTAATAATGTTTTACATAAAATGTTCTAGATATAATTTATAATTATATTAATTAAAATTTTAACTATTTTTAACTAAATTAAATTTAACTATTTAACATTTTTACGTTTTAATACATTCATTAATCTTATTCATTTAGAGCACTGGTTTAAGTCCACATACCAGCACCTATACTGTATGTATGTATTGTACTGCATGCTCCTATATAGTCTATTGATTTTATGAAAGATAAAAATGTTGACTGCCTGCATAAAAAAAAGGCTACACTGGTAATAGATAATATCTCACAACAATTCAATACTTATTTTTCCTTTTCCATATCTTAATTACATCTCCTATAAGAGAACGACACTATCAAATTATTTCAGTAACTATTTGTCTGTCTGTCTACAGACTGTAGTTTTCTCATATGACAATTTAAAGGAGAGCACTTAAAAAGTTATGATGCAGCGTGTACTGTGTATATTATGTATTGTATAATTATGTGTGTGTATTATATAAAATATATAATATCATATTTGTGTACGTCACCCTTAAATTTTATTGGCCTATACTACTCAAAAAACTTCTTCAAATGCTTATAAATAAATATGATAAAGTACATTTTCTCAGCTGTGCGTTTTTCACCCATAAAAACTCTAACGCAAAATAATAATAATAAATAAAAACAAAATCAAAGGTTGAACAGCAGAATTTGATGCAGAACTGATACAATTGCACTCATATATCTTAATATTATTAATGTAATTTGCTAATTTATTTTTTGTTGTTTTTAATAACTAAATTTATAACTACGAGTAATAACTAATACAATAACTATAGCTTTAATAACTAAGTTGTTTGATATATTTATACAAGGTCAATATTATAATACCTTATATTACATAATACTGTATACGAATTTTTCTAAACATTTTTGTTTTCGTAATAAAATATAATTGAGCTATAATATGAGGGCTAGGCTATAATTTATGTATGAATGTTATTTTTAAAAATTATAAAAACTAAAATTAGAAAAATTGCTTGGGTATTACAACATGAAATATTATTAATATTTAGCATTGATTTTATATTCAATATCCAATTTTATAAGCAATTAAATAAAATAGAAAATTTATACTTCTTATTCTCCTCAATTACATGTATCAAAATAATTATTAAATTGAATATATTATTGAAAAAAAAAACTATTAAAGCTGTTTGCTATTATTATTCGATCGTTTTTGTCATATTTATTCAAATTAATAACGCTGGTCATTCAATTTAAACTGCAACATTATAGCATACATGTACTGGCAAATTCATATGCAGACCTTCATATATTTATATATGGTTATTTTTAAAGGAATAGACCAGAGAAAAACTTAAGCATTTATATCACAAAACACTTGATGAGATTTACATTAAATAACATTAGTTTGTCTCAAAACCCAACAGTATAGCCCCGTAGCAGTGATCAGAATATTCAATTAATGCAACCCGCACAACATTCTCATACTAATTTTTGCAAGCTTCTGACGTCATAAACATGAATTTTCACGTAAATTGCACAATTTAAAGTATTTTCACGTACTCTCGTGGGGCTCTATTAACATTCTGGTACAAATTGTCATCAGTTTTGAAGATCCCATTTCGTGTTTATTTATTAAAAATCATATGTTGTTGTATGTGGTCTATGGCTTTAAATATAAGATATAGAGACGCTTTGATAGAAAATAAAATACTTCAAAGTGTGTACAAATGTAGCACAGCTCATAACTATAATCTCTACTAAAAAGAAGTTGATCATATAGTTAATAATCATTAAATCTTTTTTAATTTTTTAAAAAGTTTTAAATGCGTATTTTAAAATATACTCAAGAGCTTTGCCAAACTTAAATTGACGATTCTTTTTAATAACCTTCACATATATTATAAACGACTAATCGAGTTGATCTTTTTACATTAGTATTAGATTATGAAGGTAAAACCGCCCCCAAGTAAATTTTTTTAGTCACAGATAATTAATATTTGTCTATTTTTGTCATACATGAAAGCCAAAAGTTGTGCGTTTTTCTAAATATTTTATTTATATCTTGCAAAACTATCCGTTTTTATTTTTTAAAAACTTGTGCAACATCTATTTTACAGTTTTTATTTTATTTATAAATGTCCTTTTGATTTAAATATGAGGAAAAGCTTATCATAACATCGTTACAAATAATTTTCCCATCTTACTAAGCAATTAATTACAAAATTAAAAACGCTTTTATTTATATACGTACATTTCGTTTACATTTACCACGTATAAAATTATGTTACCATAAATATAATAATTGCTATATATATATATATATATATATATATATATATATTTATAAACAACTTTATATCAATTAAAATGTAATCTACGCTTCAGAGAAAGCCTTTGCGTGTTTCCTATAGCTTTATTTTTGTTCTTCATTTTGCTCCTAACACCGCCTTTTTGCGGTCTTTTATAATTATGTACACACTAACGATTAATCTGTCAGAGCGTCCACATCTAATCATAAATGACGAAACAGCAAAAGTAGACTTTTGATACTTCTCGCTGGTGAAAAGTTAGAGTCAAAAAATTATGATAGCTTAACATGTTAAAAGTGTAACTAAAGTACACGTATATATTTTATTTTTAAATTTTTTTAAACAATTGCTTAGAGGATAGTCCCTCAATATTAAGGGGTTTTATGTGCAAATATAATGACCCCTGTCTTTCTCCCACGTCACCAACGCTCCCAAAAAATGTTAAATAGAGTTTTCTCATTAAAACAAGTACTAATTAAAATTAATTAAGGAATGTCTCTAATATTTCCAATACTTGTAATGGTTCCGTTTCGTATTAATTATATACTACAATTTAAGTACTTAATATAAACTACAGAAATCTAAATATATACTGATGCGATTAAAATTAATCTGGCAAATCATTCTGTAATGTCAGAGGACCACGCTAGTGGGCTTTTATACCTTTTGTGGCCTCTTACTTAAAACTATTTTATTATTATTAATTATTGACTAGTAAAGAATCAACTGATTTGAGGCCATCTTTAAGCAATTTCGCTTACATCTTCTTCCGTTTCTACGTACTGCGCATGCGTAGAACGTTGAAACGGGAAGCGGTTGTGGGCAAAAGTTAGTCTAAAAACAATTGCTTCTGTATTAGTTATTAGTCGCAATTAAATTCTATCTTATTCAACTCCTTTTATTATTTAATGTCTGTAAATTTGATTTAGTTTGGGAATTTTAAATACTGGACAATGCTCTATTTGGAGAAATGTATATTTTTAATTTTTTTCTTTCAGACTCTTGCTGCTTCTGGTCCTGTAATATTTACAATTGGTTCTGGAATGACCTCCGGCTTTTCTGCAGTTTTGATACCTCAACTACGAGCAGAAGACAGCAATATTCCAATCGATGAAGAAGAAGCATCTTGGATTGGTAAGCTATTATACATTTCAAGGCTCTTACGTACGTCTGTTATACGATATGAACAACAATATGATACAGATTAAAGTTAGTTATTAATTAATAATGACACATGTTTATGCATAAGGCGTTAAACCAAAGTCAAATAACTACATGAGACTGTATAGATGAATGTTTTGGTTCTCAATTTATTAGTCTAAATTCTCAGTGCTCTAATTGCACGTAATTTATATGTCGCGATAATTATTATAAAAAAATGTTTTATCTAAATAAAATTCTATATTTTATATTAAATTGTATAAAATATTTTTTTAATGATTAAAAAATAGTTTGTTTTTTCAACTTATTCTTAAAATTCCATCCATATTAAGTATTCATGTTTTATTAATATATAAAATTTGTTATTCAGCTAGTATGGCAGCACTCCCTATGGCAGTGGGATGTTTGGCCGGAGGATTTATCATGGAGCGCGCAGGACGTCGACTTACTAGTCTTCTGATATGTGTACCTGCAATACTTGGCTGGATCCTGATGGCCACTGCTCAAGATCTTCGAATGTTACTTGCTGGACGCTTTCTCACGGGATTCGCGGTAGGAGCTTTCGGTCCCGTGGGTTTGGTGTACATTGGAGAGACCTCAGCTCCGCTGTATCGTGGAGTACTGCTAGCGGCCACGGCACTCTCGGTGTCACTAGGAATCCTTATTTCTCACGTTCTTGGTGCGCTACTGCCCTGGAGAACTGCGGCTGGTATTTGTACCATCGCTCCAGTCATCGGATTTGTGAGTACATTACTCTATATATTTTTTAATGACGTCATAAATGTAAAAAAAAAAAGTGCTACAAATTATATTTTGGTATTTTATTTTTTATTTTTTTATTTTATTTAACTCATATAGAATACAGTACGTGCAGTTGTGAGGTCATTATGTGTTATTCCGCTTCAGAGAGCTATTCGCTCCTGTCGAAGCAATATCATAGTTACAAATTATAAAAAAGATAAAGAAAGATGAGGTGATTGTCTTTTCACAACATTTATATAAAATACTAATTATCCCTTTGAATAATGGTATTTTAACTTATATGGAATAATGAATGGTATAATTTATTATTTTTAATTCCTATAAATTAACAATTTCAAAAATAAGTTTTGTAGAGAGAGAGAGAGAGAGAGAGAGAGAGAGAGAGAGAGAGAGAGAGAGAGAGAGAGAGAGAGAGAGAGAGAGAGAGAGAGAGAGAGAAATAATAATATAAACGCGTGATAGTTAATAGTTGGTATATAAGGAGAACAAAAAATGTAACTTAAATTTTTTTATATACTTTTCAAAGTAATAGTATTATAATTATAACCCAATAAAGAACTATTATTATTATTATAGTTATAAGTTTTTTGATAAAGTCTAATATAAAGTTTTTGTTTTTAATTTAGGTGTTAATCTTCATCGCCCCGGAGTCCCCCCCTTGGCTGTCAGCTCGCGGACGACGCGAGGAAGCCCAGGAGATATTCAGGTGGCTGCGCGGCACAGGACCAGAGGCCACTAGTGAACTGCAAGCCTTACAACAACAACAACAGCAAACCACTGCAGCTCCTGTCTCTATTGGAAAACAACTTCTGCGTCCTTCATTCTTCAAACCCTTCATTTTCATGAACATTTTCTTCATTATCCAACAATTCAGCGGCGTCAACGCAGTTGCATTCTACACTGTCTCAATTTTCAAGCAAACTTTGAGTGCAGGTGGAAGTTCTGTCAATGAATATGTAGCCATGGGTGTTCTTGACATATCAAGAGTCTTTATGTCAGTCGTAGCATGTATTTTATTACGACGTTTGGGAAGAAGACCTCTTGCAATTATGTCAGCGTCTGGTACTGCATTATCTTTAATTGGACTCTCAGCATTTTTATACTTCGGTGGTAGCTTATCTGCTGATAATTTCTTGGTAGCTTGGGCTCCAGTAATTTTCCTCGTTTCATACATGTGTTTTGTAAGTGTTGGACTTGTTCCCTTGCCTTGGGTTATGACAGGGGAAGTTTTCCCTGGTGCAGTACGAGGCATAGGAAGTGGTTCTACTTCATGTGTAGGTTTCTTGGTGTTTTTTGCAGTTGTAAAGTCAGGACCTGCGATGTTTAGTTCATTAGGAAGTGCAGGAGCTTTCATGACGTATGGTATTGTTGCCACGCTTGGTGGTATTTATCTTTTCTTCTGCTGCCCAGAAACAAAAAATAAAACATTGCAGGATATTGAGAATAAATTTAATGAAAAATCAGATCAAGCTAAACGTGCAGGAAAAGTTTAATCATTATTTCACAAAATCGCTATAACATAGTTTCACTCGACTTTCATATAATTATAATCTTTCTACAAAATAATAGTATTAAATAAAAAAAATAGGACATTTTATTAACCCAGGCAGTTCATATAGTAACAGAGGTTAAAATAAGCATTATACAAGCAATTATGCAGATGCTTCAATAAATACTTTAATTTTTATTGGTGCTAAAAGTATGCAAAAACAAGTAACTTAATAGAATATTATGTATATTTTTTTAAACTCCACTTTGAGTATATAATTGAATTATTATCCATTTGTGTCATATAAGAGAGTGGTAATCTCAATATTGTATAACAAAAATCCACGTTCTTGCCAATTGTTCATTAAAATTCATATCACTATGTTTTTTTTATATAAAATTTACTACGTACTTCGCTTTTATTTCATCATCATAGAATATCATTTCTTTCTTTTATTGGAACTGTATTTTTTAAATATGATCATTGATCATATATTATTATTTTTAAAAATTATTTATTTTAAGATCTAAGTAATTTGTTTGATTGTAAAATAATGTAGATAATTTTGTAATAATTGATTTATTTTATGCATTTGAAATACTAAAAATAGCTCAAAAAAACACTAAAAAACATATTTAGTTTGTACTTAAATTTTTGAGATTAATGTTTTTGTAATTATTTGTAATTTTTATGTAATATATAGAAATTGTATAGAATAAAAATAATTTATATATAAATTAACTTTATTTTTTATTGCAAAATAGAATCACTCATCACGAGAAGAAAAAAAAAGTGTCATTGTGTTAATTGTTTGTGTAGCATTGAGAGTTAATTTATGAGTGTTGTATCTTCATACAGTTCATTAAACAATATAAACAATCATTTTTATGTCAATCAAAGATAAAAATGTTTATTTATTAACTTCTAGGTCATATTATGATTATACACAATACATATATAATACAAAAGTCTATATTATTGCATTACTAACATGCAGATGAGTATCATATTATATATATATATATATATATATATATATATATATATATATATATATATATATATATATATATATATATATATATATATATATATATATATATATATATCATATAGCATATAGCATACACACAACACACACACACACACACACACACACACACACACACACACACACACACACCTAAATGCAGTTTATTAAAATAGCTAGGTTAACAGTCTAAATACTTTGCTCACTAATTTATGTACTTGATAGATTAGATATCTAGTAAATCTTTGATTAATTGAACAAAATTGCGTAAAACATTTTTACCTTTTATTAGTTCTTTTCCTCCGTCTAATTATAATAATAAAGGCTACACACGTACAATACAAGTTTCATTGATCTTCATTTGGTTTGTTTATAAATTATTGCATTTTAATATTTACATAAAATAAAATTATACAGACATCATTATGGCCAAATAAAAATAAATTACGTAATTTATGCTACATTTTTATCATTAAAGCATAAATGTTGCTATTGCTAAATGAGAACAACATAAATAATTATTCTATATTACATAATATTTACATTATACATATATTATATAACATATTATAGCTATTTTGGACTATAGCATAAATGGAGCTAAATGGCTTAGCGCGCGGGGAAAGCTAAGGGTCCCCTAATTTATCATTATGCAAAAGTGCTAATGTTTTTTTTTTTTTTTTTTTTTTTTTTTTTTTTTTTTTTTTTTTTTTTTTTTTTGCGATTTTTGAGGCAACTTCTCGTTTGCGGAGAAATTTAAATGAGAAATACTGGACACACTTTTACGTGTTTTCAACCATAGAAAATTAATTTTAAAGAATTTTTTAAACCGACAACCTTCATTAAAATTTTTGTTATGAATACAAATGTTGCTGAAAACGAGCTAGCATAATTATTACGTATTTATTTTTGTAAGTGTAATACAGTATATACTTAAAATACTAGAACATAATTTGTAATCAAGAGTAAATAAGTAGAAACAGTTATAAGTTGAGAACTTTTAGAGTTAATATTTGGTTGGCCATCTTTATTTGTTTCTCCAGGTAAATCTTCATTAATATCTTTGGTTGCTGGAGTAATGGCAATAACGTCAATTGTAGAAGGAAACGAAGTATTTAGAGGAGATTCAGAAGTTGACAAGACTGCATGATCGATAGAAGTATTGACATAAACATCAGGCACGGTAGGTAGAGAAGTAAGAACAGATCTTGCAGTCGAGGTTTCCAAGTTTGGGTTAGTGCCAGACGTAACGGAGGTGTTGAAAGGATTGTTGGTAGTAAGCCATGTAAATATATCTTCTGTAGTTGTACTGTCAGGCTCATCAACACCCTGAATTCTATTTCTCAGATATCTCACCGGAACCTGTCTTATTAGAAGTGATAAAGGTCCCATTATGTTATTTACATAATCACGCATTCGTAGACACTTGTGAACTGTATTGAGATCATCAGAACTGCCCCAGAGTATGACACCTTGTTGACCTAGTATCCTTGGAGTTCCTATATTGTAAAGTAAATCCTCCTGAAAAAAACAAATAATATATATTAGCATGATTTGAAAATTTCAAAATTTTACACTTAAGCAAGTTAAAATATTAAATATATAATTGCAGCTAACTATAGTTTGCAGGGATGGAGACAGAGAGGAAAATTTTGGTTATCTATCTCCTTTGCAATGTAACACATAGCAGGTATACTACTACCCGTCCCTTCATCTTGATTTATATTGCGAGAAATTAAATTATCTCATTTAAAAATCTGGCCAGAATCCGGTATACTGCTCATGAATAAGTGATTTTAAAAACAAAGAAAGTGAACAAGGACGACAGGAAGACTCTCAGTGGACGGCTGAACGATGCATTGTTTTTACAGAATAATACATGCATATAATCTACATATATAGTATATACGTTGTCTGGGTTAGGGTTTATGGTTACCATAATATACGTAATACTTCATACTATCCAATTAAAACGTTTAAAATTTTGTCAGTCTTTACAGTATATATAAAGTCAGACATAACATATAGCCAACAATTCTTCGATAATTTTTAGTGATCATGAAAGTGTTTCTACTAATTCTGCTAGCTTCAGGTAAGTCTGAAGTCAAAGAAATTGAATTTCTTTTAATCTTTATTTTAAAAATGATAATACTACTAGATACTATAAATTTTCCACTTTAACACAATATAGTATTAAAAAAGTATCTGTAAATATCTGTATGTACGAACAAATATTAATAAAAATGTTTTGTTTTTTTAGCATTATTTATTAAATATAAAAATAAATAAATATTTATTGAGCTCTATATTATTTATTTATTGTTTACAGTACTAATAGAACAACGTGTAATACGTGCGGACTTTATTGGCGATGTTGCAAGGTGAAATATTCTTTATTTTGTTTGTTTTATTTATTTTGTTATACAAATATGTAGATACTAGGTATCTTAGATATTAATGAATTATATATTTATTGTTATATATAGCAAAATGGGATTTCGTTTACCAATATCTTCCCCTAACCCTAGAGGTAAGCGATCTTCAGGATATTCAGAGACTGGCTTTGAAGAAATAGCTTTAGAAGTCGCTCAGGCTGCTAATTTTATTGTGGAAGTGCAGAAAGATTTTGACAAAGTGAGACAAAAGATTGATAAAGCAATATTCGTACTGGGTCTTCCAAACTCAGGTAAATCTTCAGTTTTTAATCTGCTTACTGAAAGTTTATCCAAGTTAACAGTAGTTCAAGAAAATGGAACTATGGAAGTGCAAAGAACTATCTTCAGTCCTAAAGTTCCTGACAGTGATATTTTCCCAGTGACTGTTTTGGATGATAAAAATAACATATTTATTGAATGTCCAAGTTTGAAGGAAAATGAAAATGTTAGTTTAGACATTGCGTTGGGATATTTTATTAAAAAAACATTTGATGATGTTAATAATGGGAAAATTTTACTAGTTTTTCCATATCGTAAACTTAATACTCCGAATAAAAATGAACAAATTTTAAATTTACTTATTTACACGAAAGGTTTATTACGTCTTATTAACAAATTTGAAAAAAGTATTGCGTTAATTATTACTGAACCTGAATACCACGCTAACTATTCGTGTGAAAATTCAACAAATGTTACAGAATGCGGAATCAAAGAATTTGTTGTTAATAATCTAATTGCTATTAAAAAATCTATTAAAAATATTATCGATGATTATTCTGAACGGTCAAAAATGAAAGATTTAATAAATATTTTAATTCAACGCAGAAATAATGAGTATTTGAATATAATGATTTTAGAGTCACCTAGAGAAGAGGGTCCATTAGGTTTAGACATGCACGTAAACAAAGAGAATTTAAACAAAGAAATTAATGAAAATTTAAATTACGTACAAATTAAGAAGTATGACATAAAATACCTTTCATATGCTAAGCCGGACAATCAAAAAACTTGGTATCATGCTTATTATACTTACTTCATGGAGGCGGGGGCACTTTTGAAAACTTTGATTGAGCTTTTTAAAATTATTGGGTACTGAATATGCTTATATATGCATAAAATTTGGCATATTAAAATATATTATTCATTTATGAATAAAAAAAAGTATTTAAACTTTCCAGTTAAATTATTAATTCAATAAGTCTACTTTTTACGTTGATATAAGAATACAACAGGTTCTCCACTCAAATGATAAAGATTAAAAAAAAAAAAAAAAAAAGTTATTTTATTGCAAATTCTAAAACAATTGTCTTGAATCGATAGATATGCGAAATTTTAATTTTTGAGTTCATTAAGTATTTTTAAACAATTTTTTAAAGTAAAAAAGTGACGTCGGCAACTTGCCCACCCCACATGCATAACTCGCTGCCCGTAACGTCATTTTATACCTCTCAAAAATTAAATAAAAATACTTAATGAACTCAAATTTGAAATTCTCATAATATATTCAGGACTATAACCTTTTTTAGACAACATTAAATTATCACCTAAAATTTATTTTTAGTCTTCCTCATTTCACAACCCTTCCTTTGCTTAATGTTGCATCGCTATTCATATTTACAACCAGTATCATGCAATAAAAATATGTAATAAATAAATAAATAAAAAGTTACCACAGATAAGAATTCCTTCGAGTCTTGATAGAGATACCAAACATATGGCATCACAAGGGGTCTTTTTGATTTAACTTGTTTAAACATCCTCCCTGCTTCTAGGAGACGACCTCTTATATATTCATATTTCTCATATGACTTAAAAGGCACTTTACTTGACTTCTGGTATTTACTCATGTAGAGAGAAGGGTAAAGCACATCACTCGACTCGAATAACCAAGTTAATCTACAGACAATAATTATTTGTAAAGTTATTAGAGCATGATATAATAGACACACAGACAGACAGAAGTAAAAAGTTTATGCTAGCTCAATTTCAGAAACATTTATTTTTTTGTCATATTGCATAACAGTTATGTTGCGTTGTACAACATAATTATTTATGTATAATGCAATTTATAGTATTAAATTCATGATATTTGATATAGTTTTTGTTCACTGCAGCATAAATTTACGCAACTTATTTTTACTTTGATATGAAGAGAAAAGTATTCATGCATGTAATTAAGTTATAACTGCTCGGGAATTTTATTACGTTTCAAAGGAGTAAAAAAAAAAAAAAAAAAAAAAAAAAAAAAAAAAAAAAAACTATGACAAGGTGAAGTAAATTTCTAAACTCTGCTGATAAATATAAATTTATTCTCTATCTTTTATTTTATTTTTATTATTATTATTATTTTTGGCATGGGTAAAAATAAAAAATAGCTATAGAACTATACTAAATGTTATTGCCATTCTCATATTATACTTACTCATTATTCTCCTTCTTCACCTCTCGTGGGCATGCATATTTCCTATTTTTCAAAACATAGTTGAAGCAATAGGGAAAAGCATAGTATCCCCAGAAACCTCTTGGTCGCAACGCTCGTATCAACTCGAGTGATTTCTGCATGAAAATTCTGGCATGGTAATCAAAGTTCTTCTTCGCCTATACACATAATAATATATTATTATTATAGAAAACGTTATAGTTTACTTTAATTGCAATTTCAAGTGAAACTGTAAACTTATTATATTACACACTTATATCATTAACTTATATATAAATTAATATGCATGATATAATCTCAATTAAAATAATACTAATAATACATGGATTTGTTAAAATGCCTCCTGACGTTACAATAAAATCTTTGAAAGTTAATCGTTATTCATTTTATTCTTGTTTTAAAAAAATTCACTGTTCACTGATATATTTTTGGAATTCGATATGTTTTAAAAAATTATTTTGAATTCTAAGTATTTGCGTATACGGCAAAATAATTTGCGTACCTTATGCTATAAATTGAAATTTTCTACAATATATAGCAGAAATAATATTATTCGGAATTATTGCATAAATCATTCTGCTACGCAGCGTATAAGAGTTATAAATTCGTTACACAATGTAGCATAAATTTTGTTGTTCTATATATGAGTAAATATTGAAATTGATTATATAGCATACTTATAAGTATAACGCATATTTATTTTTAACCGTGATAAAGGAATTAAAAGTATATTTATTACCTCTTGATATATACGTTGCTTAGGCCAAGTTGGATGCAAAGATTTTTCAAGTTCATATGACTGATTGCGATAAATATGCATAGATCCCCAGTTCTGACGTAATATTGGACGCCAGCTCTCAAAGTCTATCACACCAACCCCTGCAGATTTTGTTTTTATCATAAATGTAATGATGACAAATAAATATAAAATTTCACTAAAATAATGAATTATTACATTATTTTTGGATATAATGTATGTGCAGTGTGTGTATATATACTGTATGTATATATGTATAAAGTATATATATATATATATATATATATATATATATATATATATATATATATATATATATATATATATATACATATATATATATATATATATAACATACTGGGCCTTATTCTAAGTTTGTTGTATTATTGTTATTATTATTTTAATAAATTAACATATAAACAATAACAAAAACATAAACAAAATACTCACCAGAAAAATTCTTATTTGGAACATAAGTTTCAATATCCTTCCTTAAAGCACTTAGATGTAGATTTAAATCCCCCAGTTGTGGCAATCCTTCATTACGTTTATTTACTGTAGAAATAAACGCAGGAAAACTTCCAGGATCATATAAAATTATCACTTTTTCACCTCTAAATACATCACCATCATTCTGAATTATTCCAAACTTTGAAACATTAAAAAATATACCATGTTTTTGACACATAAAAGTAGGAATATTCCAAAATATATTAAATTTAAATTTTGCAGTGTTACATACTACGATTAATAGTAACAATATCAACATTGATCGCATCAGTATCATGGCTTACCAATAAGTGTCAAACTGTCTATCAAGCTATACACATGACAAGTTATAATAGTATGGGTTTTGACATCGGATTATTGTTTACATGCGCGTGTATATGGTTTATTTTTATTACGCCATTTAAAACATTAAGAAGATCATTCATAAATGAAACTTTATTTAATGAGTCAACTATGAGTAATATAATATATTATGTCTAATGTATCATAATTATAAGATTTGAAGGGTAATGATCTACATATAAAAATATTATGTATCATTGAAAAGCTGTTATTTTAAAGCTGACTGTGCATTTTATGAATTATATAGATGATATTTCCTGCGTGTATATTTCATGTTTATTATATATTAATTTTCCTGTATAGTTTAAGAAAAGTTATTGAAATAGAAATTTGATACAAAATTTGAAACTTTTATGAGTAATTGTATATCGATAGAGAAAAATGCGCACAGTTCAAACAAATTAATTTATTAGTAATTAATATTTTCATTTAAGTTTCTTTATATAAAATGATTTATTAGGTTGGCTCATTGTACTATACTATACTGTTTACATTATGAATTTGTTATAATGTTTTAAAGTATTAAAATACACTATAATTATATAGAGTATATATTTATAAGTAATTAAAATGATTAAAAACTTATTTCATACAAAAACCACTCACACACACACACACACTATAAAACAATTACAGTAAATTAATCTTCATTAAATTTTTATGATATATACATCTGACGACTATAATAATGTAATAATTGCCACAAGTAAAAATGTTGCATCTTTGTAATACCGTCACACAAAAATAAAATACAATACTAGGTTATAATAAGATAGATCATTTTTACTCAAAGGGGGTTATAGTTTATTTTTATTATTTAAGTAAAGATAACTCGTTATCTATATAGATTAGTTTACCTCTGGTTGGGCTTTTATTGTTGAAAATCACAAGTTGAGAATTTTTTCTTGTTTATCTTTCCCATAATTTTAATGGTAAAAAAAGAGCATGTTTTCGCAATGCATCCTTATAAGCACTATATTAAAAAAAAAAAAAAAAAACTATTATATGTTTAATTAAATTAAACGTTTCTGATTTTATTTTCCGGGTGTGTAATCTAAATTTTCTTATTTTTGAATTAAAATTACGCATAATTAAAACAATCAATCAAAATAAAAACATAGGTGATATAGGCAAAGATAATACAATGATTTTTGTTCTACTTGTTTTTTTATTATCGATATATTACAAAAGCCATTATATTATTTTAAAACAAATACATACAGTAATTTTACATAATATTATATTATATATTTGACAACTTGAATTTTGAGCGAGGTGACATGGTGAGGCGGTGATGCACATCTCAAGCTGGTGAACATGGGTCAGTAAGCTGAGGAAAGGCAGACACAGTACTACATAATTCTAAATACCGCCCTCGAAAACGTTTCAATTGTGTGTAAATAACATAGCTATTAATAGTATTTTATTATTATTTTTTTTTAGAATTGAGTATTTTTAATTATTTGTACAGTATATAAGTGACAATTATGATTATTGTGTATAATTTTATCGCCAAAACAAGCAGCGATTGAAAGCCCAGTGTCTTACTGAATGTAAGAAGAAGAAAAATTATAATCATAAAATTTAAAAATATGAATGATTATATTATGATTATTAGTTCAGACAAATATTTAAAAAATTAAAATAGTTGTTAATGGAGTTTAGTCGTTAATTATTTATTTTTGGCATAATCAAGATACTTCATACAAGATAGGGACACCAACTGGTTCCATGTTAATTTTAGCGGCATTGTGATTGGTCAATTTTGATAACGTGACCTTCAACTTGGACGTTGATTGGCTTAGACGTTCATTTTGAATTTCGTGGTGGCCCAAATTGGCCGAGCGTGTCTTTATCTTGTATATAGTAAGTGTCTTGGCATAATTACTAACGTAAGTTAACAATTACGTAAAGTACCTCATAATGAGTAACATAATGGATAATATAAATGTGTTAACTACACACGTACTGCTGTGTGAGTAATCACTGACGGTCTCGCAATTATCTTTAACGTTGCCGTCAGCCACCGCAAGAAGACACTTGCCATCCAGCAAGTCCTGGAGTCTTGCCATTTGTATCTTACTGATATGTTGCACCACAGGACCTAAGATAAATCTTACATATTCCTGGAACTTCTCACATTTCTCTTTCGAACTCAAGTCACCTGTGCTACCCCAGATTACAACACCACGTGACTGGAGCAAACGTGGGATACCAAAGCTGTTCAATATATCCTCCTAAAAATTATAAGATTTTGATAAAATATAGAAAACAGGATAACATTATTCTCAGGTCTAAATTTATATTTAATTATTTTAAAATTGTAACACGATGAAAATTAGTTGGTAATTTTATTTTGTACTTTTTAAAAGAGGACATTTTCCTGAAACGGTTGATATGTGAATTTCTAATTTTTTTAGTTCATTAGTATTTTAAATTAATTTTGGAAACACTAAAAATGACGACACGGGCGGTCACTTAAGTATGGAAAAGGTTGCAGCTTGTGACGTCATATCGCGACTTTCAAAAATTAATTAAAAATACTTAATGGACTCAAAACTTAGGAATTCGCGAATCTATCGATTCAACATAATGTCCTCTTTTAGAATTTGCAATAAAATTACCCTCTAATTTTTTTTAGTCATTATCATTATTCTTATACTTCTTTATTATATCTTAAAACATGAACCAAGAAACATAATTATTACCTTTTAAATATATATTATTTAACTCTCAAAGATATTTATAAAGCTTAGAGAATGATAGGAAAAAAGTATAATTAACTATTTTAAACACTAACCAAATTTAAATATATTTCCTCTTCATAGTATCGATACCACGTGTAAGGAAACACGTCAGGTGCACGAGGTTTGCCAAGAGGACATTGTTCTTCTTTCTTATTAGTGTTCATGTTATCTGTTACTCTCTTAGCCTCCGCCACTCGGTTGTACACAAACTCGTAGTGCCATTCTTGGTTATCAATACCCAAGTAAATAGATGGAAACATGGCATCACTTGCATCGTATAGCCACTTCAATCTAATTAAAAAAACCCATTAATATAATAAAAAAAAAAGAAAGTTTTGTTTGTTATTTTCTAATAGGGTGGTTGCATTCATTTTAAAGTTAACGCCATGGGTCGGTATGGGAAAATGACACATTTTGCCAGTTTAAAAATACTTAGCAATTTTTTGGAGAGCATTGATGCTATTAACAAGTTGAATTGTGTTTTCATGTATATTGTATATGCCAGAAAAATAATTATGACATTAAAAAACAATTACTTATTTTCCAAAAAAAAAAAAAAAAAAAAAAAAAAAAAAAAAAAAAAAAAACGTTTGTCCTATGCTAAGCAATGTTATTATTCGTTGTTCAATTATGGCATCGAAGCGCATTTATTATGACGTCATGTGCACACATCCTATATACACTATATAGAATTGCATTAAATGCAATGAATAAATTAGGTATAATAATGGCTGCCATCTTAAAATTTTATTATTTTGAAACTCATATATTTCAAAGTAAAATAATACATATATATATATATATATATATATATATATATATATATATATATATATATATATATATATATATATATATATATATATATATATATATATATATATATATATATATATATATATATATAGCATTTTTCATGTATGCACTACAGTAATTAAAATATAAGCTTACTCGTCTTATAATAGCTACTGATATAGTATCTTACAAAAATGTGTATAAGATTGCATGGGATTAAGAGATAAACTTGTTTAATGCGATCACTTTATTTTTTTTAACAACATTATATGCAATGCACATTAACTGTAGTACTTGAGTAATTTATGGCAATAAAGATTTATTATATTAGATTAAAAAAAAAACTATTTACTAAAACTTCAATGTCACCACAGCTTGAAATCGAATCAAAAGTTGTATTCCATTGGAGATATAATTATATACAATGAAATAAGCAGGTAGAGACCAATATTTTATTGCAATGTGATTACTTACTTATCATTTTCCTTTTGAATAATTTCAGGGCAGTACTGAGTTTCATTTGTAGCTCCATTGAAACACATAGGAAAAATATAATAGCCCCAAATTGCTTGAGGACGCATTTCCCGACCAATTTCAATTGTCTTTTCCATAAATAATCGAGCATAAAGTTCAAAACGACGCTCTGCCTGTCATAATAAGGAACCCAATATGTAATTATTTACAAATGTAAGTCACAATAGAATTAGAGAGAAATTTAATAGATAATAATAATAATAAAAAAAAAATCTAGGTTTATTTGCTATACTAATACTATACATCATATAATATTAAATAATAGTACACACACTCTACTCGCAATAGGCTTATAAAATGATATCATCGTATACTTACTATCGAGTCACTTTTATTAGATAAATAATCATATTTAGAAAAGTATGTTTATGATGCTATAGCCTATATACAAGTAAAATTTTATTTATATTGTAAATATTTTAGTGACAAACCTCATTCTCTATTTCCTGTGGCGTCCACTTAGGATGTAATTGTCTTTCCAGTTCTATAGATTTGTCTTGATAAATCTTCAGTGAGCTACTAGAAGCGAAATTTTGTCTGAAAATTGGACGCCAATATTCCATATCCAGAATCGCAATTCCTGATAAAAACATAATGGGAAAATATCTTATATAAAATATAAACAGTAATATCAACAAAAAATATGGCACCAAAATGTGTTTTTGGAACAAATCATAATTCGACTTTTCTAGCTCTACCACTGCATTAATTTATTTACTAAACACAATGCATGTGTGCATTTCCTTATATATATATATATATATATATATATATATATATATATATATATATATATAAAATTTACATAACATACATCAAGAGTTATATGACATAAATTTCATAAATTGTAAAGGTAAAATAGTACATGATTATAATAGGATTTTCAGTTAACATCTTAATGCTGTTCGTAAACCCTGTTCTCTGCACCAAAAATGACGATCGCCTATGGTTATTCAAATGGAATGCGCATTTTTTGGTGCAAGAGAACAGGGTTTACGAACAACACTCTTGACTAGGGTAGTCTTGTAACCTTTGGAAGTTTTAATACAACCAATGCATATTTGAAAAATGCATTGTTGAAAATAAAATAGCAAGTAACCAATTCAGTTAATATAATATACGGAATTTTTATGGTAGAATTTTAAGAACTCTTCATTATTTATAAAGGGTCATTAATTTTAAAATCCTATAATTTGTTCGCATTTTTTTTAATTATTATTATTATTATTATTTTTTGCTAATCTACTTTATATATAGTACAAAAAAGTTTTTCTTGTTTCATAGCCATTAAAAAAAAAAAGAGTTATCATATTAATTACTTTAAATGCTGTTGAAAAGGTCCAAAATGTACAGTCAAAATAATATTCATTCTTTATGGCCGTTTGTATTTTTTGTGGCATAATGTAATTGTTTTATAATTTATAATAAAATTTGAGAACATAGGCGGAAAAGTTTATATTTTGAACACGTGCTTTTGCGTTAAAAGTAATTGAGTTGAAATCCTATAAATAATCTTATGAAACATAACATATAATAATAGTTATATTATTTGCATATTACATTCTATTTCAGTTGGCTTGCGCATTGGATAACAAAAACAAAAACAACACTATATGAATGACGTTGAGGATGTCCGCTGCAGAGAGTGGTGACTTTACAGCATAATTTCGACTATTGCGTTGATAGCTTACAAGAAAAAACAATTATATACGATAAAACTTAATTACTTTTTTTTGTTGAACTTTTCTTTCAAGTTCATGGACATTCTTGCAAATTTCTTTTTTTTTATAGAATTGTATGACGTCAAAATCAAATGAACAAATATTTGTATTAATAAATAAAATAATAAAATAGAATTCTACGCAGTAATAGTAATGAATTATCTAGAATAGAGTCTAGTTTTGGTTTAAGTGCTTTTGCGAGTTTTATTCTTTGGTATAAAATTGCACGTATACAGTAATATATTTGAATTAGTTTTATAACCTTTTTTAAAACGACGTTATAATTTTTTCTGTTCTAAAAGTATTCATATTATTCTGTGCATCAAAATAATGAATAAATATAATAGAATCCGTTTAAATTCATATACATAAATTCATTTTTATACGATTATTACAAAATAATGGCAAGAATTAATATTATGTCATAAGTAAACCATATATATAATAATTACCTGAAAAATTAACATCAGGAAGGCGATATTCAATCACCTCTCTCAAATTTTCAAGATGTATGGACAAATTTCCAAGTTGAGGAATACCACCATTAATAGCAATTGGTTCTCCAGTTCTATTATCATAATATGGAAATTCTCCAGTATCATAAAGAAGTACAACTTTATTACCATAAAATTCATCTCCTTCACTTTGTATAAAACCAAATTCAGACATATTTATAAAAATATCATAATTAGTTTTACAAACTATAGATGGAACGTTCCAATATACTTCAAAACCAAAAACAATTGCGAAATAAAGTATAAATAAAAACGCGGCAGAGAGAAAAGAAAACATTTTGTGTGCTATCGTTCGTAGTCTTAAATGAGACTGTCAGACAAAGCTATTATACACGGTTAATGTTTGCTAAATAGGAAGCAGAATAAAAAACTATATATAAAGAAAAGAAGGAGTAGGGGATTGCACTGATAAAAATAAATCCCCTAGTATATAGGTTGATATGCTTATTTATTATCAATTAAATTTTAATGCTTCTTGGATATAGATATAATAACTTGATAATAATATTCTGTTGCTTGCAATATTTATTTATTTAATCTGTTTAAATAGCAATAAAAAATTCCTTACAAATTTGTAAATAATTGTTTATAATTCAATATTCAATTCACTTTTTTGTTATCATTTTATTATTGTAAAAAAATTGTATTGCAGAAATTGCAGAAAACAAAGAAAATCATTTTATGAGCATTAATTGATACTCATTTTACTATTTTTGACAAGACAAGAAGAAGGATTAATTATTATGCTAATTTATTTAAGCATTTGTTTTACAATTTAATCCACAGTTACATAATTTGGAAATAAATTTGGATCCCTCATACACGATTATATAGTTTGGAATTAATAAAGTCAACAAGGAATACCAACAAATTTTAGGGGATACTTTTATTACATAATCTAAAAAGAATACACTGCTCTGAATCGATGGATATGTAAATTTCTAATTTTTGAGTTTATTAAATATTTTAAAGTAATTTTTGAAAGTTGTGAACTGGCGTCACGGTAACTTTTTTCTATGCCCACATGCATAATTGCCGCATGTGATATCATTTTCGTTTTTCAAAAATTAATTATAAATACTTAATGACCTAAAGAGTTAGAAATTCGCGTATCAATCGAGTCGGGACAATGTTATCTTAGAATATTAAATAAATAAATTATTATATTAACACCTTAAATATTATTTAGTCTTCCATCAACCTAAATTTTTTTCGTATCATTATTATTATTTTTTTTTGTGTATTATACACGAAAATACATGCGCACCTACAAAAAGAAAATAAAAACGAAAATATTTTAGGTTTGAAAATAATAATAAGAAAGGCCAAAGCATTATTCAGGGGGTAATTTGTTTCAGGGGCGTATCCAGGATTTTGCGACGGGAGGGGTCCAGCCTATATTGAGCATAGGAAAAGGGGGGAAACCACCCCCTTTTCCTATGCTTTTTCAGTCCTGACGGAGGGGGGGGGGGGTCCAGACCCCAAAATCCTCCCCCTGGATACGCCCCTGATTTGTTTATTATAGTGTTTTATTGTAAAATAATTAGGACAGTCAGTCGCATCATTATAGATACAATATTGCTAGACTATAAACAGTAAACAGTATAGTAAACACCACAGTAGATGATACAGTAGTCCATCTCCTATAGCGGGAATGTCAGATCGGTTCCGCGCGCCAATTGCGACTGTGGAAGTCGCAGGTACTACCGTTTAACGTTACTTCAAATGACGAGACGGTCGGCGCAGAAAACTTATTTTTACCGAGACTCGTAAAAACCGCTTTGCGCATGCGCAACTAAATACAAACGCGGTAATACTGAATTTTGAAGGATATTTTTGGTGGATTGAAGTATTTGGTCATTTTTATTATTATTATATTAATTAGTTTGTTTGTTTGTTTATTGTTTTACTTTTTTCAATTTACATTGAAAACTTTTCTTTATTTTGTTACTATCTTCAATAGCATCAGCAGAGCATACAGCACGCAAAATAAAATTATTTACACTTTGACATTTTTTCATTTACTTATTGCATGGAGTTTTATATTATTATTACTATACTTTTTTTTTCTTTTTACAATTTTTAAATTTCACTAAAAAATTCCTCAGATTTTTCGGCTTAAATTTTTAATAAAGTCTGTACACCGAAATTAAAGGAAAAAAAAAACTAATTTTATATAAAAAAGAATAAACTAATAATATCTTTAAATATACACATTTTTATTCCAATCAAATTATAAGTTTATAACTCTTCAAACATAACTGATTTATACGACTTGGATATTAGACTCATCTTGCCACAAATTTTTCGTAATTTGGTTTCAAGTTCTAAAAAAAAAAAAAAAAAAAAAAAAAAAAAAAAAAAAACTGTAGTACGCTTTGTTAGATTTTTTTTTTTTTTTTTTAATTACTCAAAATAATTTTTATGTTTTACGTATTCTTTTCGATCAAAATACATGTATATAAATATTAATACATATATTTAGATGAGAAATAAAATTGAAAATCAGATTTATGTATTTATGTAGATAAATCAGTAACCCCGAGAGTTTGCGTAGTGAAATTTCATTAATTTATACTTAAAATCGTGCAGTCTTATATATACAGTATATATTGCTTAAATAATTTTACGTATAAGATATGGTAAGAGCAAATATTTAATCCTCGCAAGAATGACATTTTGTGCAAACAAAAAATACTAATCCTGCGTTCGAATGAGGATGGCTAATATATTTTTGCGGTTAATTTTATGCATTATTTAAAACAGAATGTATTGTACTAATTATCATGATTCGATACATTTATGTGAGTTTCTAATTATTGGCATTAAGTATTTTTCATTAATTTATGAAAGACGCTAAAGATTGAGGCTGGAACTTTTCATCTGTCTGAATGCATAGCTGCTGGAGCATATGACGTCATTTTGAAACTTTCAAAAGTTAATTCAAAATATACTTAATGAACTCTCAAACATTAGATTGATTCAAGACAATAATATATTTTTATACATATATGCGTATATTATTTTACACGAAATAAACCTTGACGAAAAGAAGTAAACGTCTTACGTGAGTTAAAAAAAGTTGCACAACAAATTAATTAAGATATTTTGATGCAAGATATATATTTTATATTTTGCTTGATATGAATCCTTGGGCAAAATTTTTTGTTCTTGTACACAAGATTGTATTTTGTATACAAAAGACACATTTTCCTCGCGCAATAAAAATTATAGTCATAAAAAGATGTTTTTATCTTGTACTTAAATAAATTAAAGCATTCTTCAGTAATCTTGCAAGATCTTAATTGTACAAGATTTTGAATAGGAACGTGAATTTTTTTAACCCCCACTTTTTATGATATTTTTGAAAAGAGCGTTAAAAAATTTTGAGGTGGTATTTTTTCTTAGAACGATTGGAGTATGGGAAGTATTTTTAATTAATTTTTGAAAAGTTACCTAAAAAGCCTGTGACGTCATCAATCAGGCATTTATTTCGGAAGGTATGGACCGTACGTAGAAGGTTCAGTAGCCAGTTTTTTGAAATCATGAGGACGTGCTGATGTCATTAAACTGGTTACTGAACCTGGAACAATTAGTATTTGCCGAGAAAAAAGTGGACTGACGACGTCACAGGCTTTCTGGGTCGATTTTCAAAAAATAAATAAAAATACTTTGCATGCTCCAATCCTCCTAAGAAAATATAGCGCCTCAAAATGTTTTAAAGCTCTTTCCAAAAATATCATACACTCAACAAAAAAAAAAATGTCGATTCACCTTCCTCATTCGAATAAATTTCATTTTAATACCATAATTTTTAATTTTGATAAGTTCAGAATTTATTTCTGATAAAAAACAATAAAATTTTAACATTTAAATTTAAATATATTTTGCTTCAAAACTTCTCCGTTTTAATATTGATACCTCTTTTAATAATAATGTTGATATCGATGTACATATTCTATATGTACACATAAAATTCTTACAGAAGATTTAAATTAAAATATAAAAAGCAAAAAGTGTCATGTTTTATTATACTGACTATGGGGTAACTGATTTATCTATATATTAATCTTTTTTTTTTTTTACTCTCATATTTTAAATATATATTTATATACATACTTTGATCCAAAAAAATATGTAAAACATAAAAATAATTTTGGTTAAATTTAAATAAAAATTCTAAATGCTCGTACTGTACGCACTACATTTTTTTTTTTTTTTTTTTTTTTTTTTATATAGAATTTGAAACCAAATTACGTATAAAAATTTGTGGCAAGATGAGTCTAATATCCAAGTCGTATAAATCAGTTATGTTTGAAGAGTTTTAAACTTATAATTTGATTGGAATAAAAATGTGTATATTTAAAGATATTATTATATAGTTTAATCTTTTTTATATAAAATTGCTATAAAATTAGTTTTTTTTTCCTTTAATTTCGGTGTACAGACTTTATTAAAAATTTAAGCCGAAAAATCTGAGGAATTTTTTTAGTGAAATTTAAAAATTGTAAAAAGAAAAAAAAAGTATAGTAATTTTTTTTTTTTTTTTTTTTATTTTTTTTTATTTTTCAAACACACAAATATACAAAGTCCAACCAAGGCATAACCTTATCGGTTGGTTCATTTATTGTTACACAATCGTGTCTTATTATATTATATTACTACATATACATATTTTTTATTATATATATTTCAAAAGCAAATAAAGTACGTATTTACACAAAAACATTTTTTTTTTTTTTTTTTTTTTTTCATTTAAGAGAAGTATTTTTATAATACAAGAAGCAAAAATTAATCATCATTAATCAATACAAACAGCAAAAAATTGTTCAACATTTTATAAATTATCAAGAAAGAATTTTTTCATATTAAATTTCGTTTCATTTTTATTTGCAAAACTTTTTAATTCTGATGGAATTTGATTCCATAATTTAGGAAGTAAAAATTTTTTTGTCCTTTCAGTGAATCTATTTACAATTTTTGGTACAAATAAAGGATTGGTCACTGCTGTTCTGGTACTATAAATATGAGTTCTCGGTATACCATGAGAATTTTCAAAATAATTTTCACAAATAAAAGAACATTTAAACATTTCTTCTATTGGCAATATCTTAAAGTACTTAAAATATTCAAGATCACTTTTTAGCTTATTTCCTTTTTTTAAAATTTTTAATATTCTTATTTGCATTTTTTTCAATTCCCATAATTTACCTGATTTAGTACAACCATAAGATAATAAACCGTATAATATATGTGGATGTACAAAAGAAAAATATAATTGTCTCATCGTGCGTGCTGTATGCTCTGCTGATGCTATTGAAGATAGTAACAAAATAAAGAAAAGTTTTCAATGTAAATTGAAAAAAGTAAAACAATAAACAAACAAACAAACTAATTAATATAATAATAATAAAAATGACCAAATACTTCAATCCACCAAAAATATCCTTCAAAATTCAGTATTACCGCGTTTGTATTTAGTTGCGCATGCGCAAAGCGGTTTTTACGAGTCTCGGCAAAAATAAGTTTTCTGCGCGGACCGTCTCGTCTTCAAATGATGGTCGTCTAGTACCTGCGACTTACGCAGTCGCAATTGGCGCGCGGAACCGATCTGACATTCCCGCTATAGGAGATGGACTACTGTATCATCTACTGTGAGTAAACACTTAACTTCTTAAATTGTGTTTTAAATTTTTATATATAAATTATATGATTATAATTTAATATGATTATAATCATATTTTAACTAGTTATATATATATATATATATATATATATAATAACCTATCACCTATCTAATAACTATATAACGCTCGAGTCCACGTCCATTTAAAACGATGCGCAGCGATGCGCAGAGCCAGGCAGCCGATGAACCTGAAACTTTTAAAACTTTTTCCCGCGTATTTGAAATTTGAAGCCATTTGAAGTAAATTGACAGTCGAAACTACTCAGCTGGACGTGTGTAGGAGAATTTTGTTTCACGTAATTTAATAAAAATTTAGAATATTTTCTAAAGAAATCATGTCAATGGAAAACGTTTTAGATGAAGTAAGTATTGTATTTGTACCTTAAAGTAAAATAATGTTAATCTTGTTTATAGATCAATGAAAAAAAGTGTTTATTTTGGTTCCCATGTGAGGGGGAGTGGTTTTGTTATTGACTAAGAATGGTATGAAAATTTTATTCTTTCAGGTGGAATCTCTATTTCAAAAGATCAGCGCATTACCAGATAATGTACGTCAAATTGCAATTAATAAAATACAAGAAAGGCTTGCTCCTAGTAGAAGTCATTGGAATGAAAATGAACAAGTCCTGCCTGAACTCCCATGTTCTGCATCTTCCCAAATCTTGGCAGAGGAACCAGACACAGATAATAGAGTGGTGCAAGATTTTTCAAACCCCGTTCTTGCTATTGTACCTATTGCTGATGTATCTTTCACTGATTCAAATGAAGCCGTCAATAATACCGAGGGTGAGTTTCCATAAAGGTGGTGGCATCTAGTCATGGGGATTATGTAGTATGTATGTATGTATGTATATGATGGCTTGGTATAGACTTACACAGTTACCTACATACACATTATCGTGCTGTCAAAATAAATAAATTTTAAAATCCAGATCAATTAAAATTATAAGTTATCCAAAATCCAAATGATACGAATAGATCCGGATAAAAAAAATTGGAAAAGTTTTTCAGTACCAACTTGATCCGAGCTGATTTTTGTACATACATACATACATACCTCTTCCCCAGAAAGTAACTTTTTTTATTTGTACAGTATGTTATACTGATATGTTATTATCTGTAAGCTGGATTTCCGGATTTTGACAGCACTATTACGCATACAAGAAGTTTTTTTTTTTTTTTTTTTTTTTTTTTTTTTTGCATTGCATTGCTTACTTGCCATACTGACTGGATGCTTTTGTTGTTGTTGTTGCCTTCACACGATATACGGAATATATTTTGCAGAACTTGTAGTGTCCTAATATCAAACCAATTATAGTAAAAAGTTCTTGTTTGTGGCATTCAATGCATTTTTTTTTTCAAGTATCTGGTTTCTATTGAACAATGAAACAACTGTTTTGAGGCCGACTTTAAGCAATTTCAATAACATCTGCTTCCGTTTCAAATATTCTACCCATGCACAGAACATTAAAACAGAAACAGATTTGAGCGAAATTGCTTAAAGTCGACCTCAAAACAGTTGATACTTTATTAGTCATTAATATATGAATGTGTCAGATGCAAAAGCAGACATTCAACATTCACTGCATGGCTCATTGCTCTTCCGCTTAGTAAGAGAAAACCACACTTGCAGCCAATGTCGAATGTCTGGCTTTGCATCTGACTTGTTCATATATGGTACAGAGTTGTAGTTGCCAATATAATAACGTAATTATGAAACTAAAGGCGTAAAAGATGCCTAATATCCCAACATATCCAAATATCAACATTGATTTGACCGGAGTCCTTGATTTCTTATTTATTTTCCATTCACAAAATGGCAGCTGCGGTTGGTTCTTGCTCGCAGAAATAGGCAAGCTGTGAAATCATAAACCTGCAGCTGCCATTTCATGTATGAAAAATAAATTAGAAATCAATGACTCTGGACAAATCAACGTTGATATTTAGGTATGTTAGGATATTAGGAAAGTTTTTTGTCCAAGGTGTTCTTCACCGTAAGCATAGGAAATTTTGAAATAGCATTGTTTTCAATGGAAATTACTGCACAAAATTTGCAACAAATAATTGAATAGCTGATTACATCTCTAAAAATAAAATGCCTTGAACTTCCAAACACTTAGTAAAAATAACAATATAAGTAATCATTAAAGTTATATACTGTACTGTACTGTAAACTACATTTACTTTATTATTATTTTAAATGACAGTATTTTATCTGGTATTATTGTTATTATTTTACAGAAACTTCAAAAATAGCAGACAAAAATCACAAACGCAAGACTTTAAAATGTAAGAAATCCACAACAAATACAGCTAACAAAAAGAATACTGAAAAGGTACATAATATACTCCTGTTATGTAATATAATATAATAAATATACGTATTAATGGTACAAAACTTTAATATCATGTTATAATTTTAGAATACAAGAAAAGGTGTGTCTGTAAAGCAAGCACCTCCAAATGTAGTCCACGTTGACCTTCACCCAACAATAGAGAATGATGTGGATTGTCAGCAGCATAATGTATTAACTAATAATACTTCAGACCAAGATGAAATTAAAATAGAGATTTATAATGAAGTTCCTCCACATCGAGTCATAAAAGTAGAGCCAGTATTGAAGTGTGATGTAAGCCAAATAAAATTTAAAATGGTTCATACTTTGATTCAAATACAAATCTTTTAATCAACTATTGACAATGCAATTTAATAATTAAAAATTATTGTAATTACAGATCTGTGATACATCTATTAAAGGAAGAAGAAATTTTAAACTTCATTTAAAAACTCATGAGCCTAAAAAGCCTTATGCTTGTCCTATATGTGAAAAGACATTTAAACAATCTTCAAATTTAAGTAAGTTTATTATTTATTTACATTAATTAATTTTAACAAATAGATTTGAAGGGTGGGGGGGGGGGATGGGGTTGCAACTTTTAGCTGACATGTACCCTTTCCTTATTTTGTGACCTTTTCATTAAAATTTCAAATCTATCTATGTTTCCTATTGAATCTTTATTTATGAATCATATTGCATAGTCAATTTTTTCCTAAACTGTATTATGAAGAAAAGAGTTGGTAGAGATTAATGCACGTTGAATTGAAAATTAATAAAACGCGAAGATTAATTTTCAATTCAACGTGCTCTTATCTCTACCAACTATTTTCTAATTATTTTTTTTTAAACTTATAATACTAACTGCAATGGTTTACGTACTGCTTTTGTAGTTTGTTAATAATTTTTCTTTTTCTCCTTCTTCCTCCCATTTATTTGAATTTGAAAATTTAAAAGCAATTCTGTTTTCTGTTAATAGCTGTTCATCTAAAACGTCATAATGGCCAAAGAGATTTTCCTTGTACCTTATGTGATTATAGTTCAGTCACAAAATTAGACCTCGAGCGACATATGTGTAAACATACTCAAAAACAAGATCTAATTTGTGAATTTTGTGCCAAAGCATTTTCTGTCAAAAGATCATTGTATCTTCATATTAAAAATGTACATAGAAAAGAAGATACTCAATATCATTGTGCTGAGGTAATAATATTATTTATTATTTTAAACTAAACAGTTATGATAATTCAATATAAATTGTATTGTTTTAGTGTCCATTTGTGACCCACCAGAAATACAACCTCAAAGTTCATGTAAGACTTCGACATCTTGGTGACTATTACACTCACGTGTGTCCTGTATGTGGGGCTAAAGTAAAACTTAAGAGTGCCTTCCTTGAGCACCTGCGAGCCCACACTGGTGACAAACCCTTTGCATGTGAACTCTGCTCTGCTAGATTTGCTTGTGTGGGTCGTCTTAATACACACAGACGTACCATCCATGCTCCTCGGCAGTTCACATGCGATATCTGTAGCAAAAAGTAAGCACTCCTTAATTTATATATTTTAATTAATAAAGGCATTATGAGCACTTGACAGCCCTATTTAGAAACCAGTGAGTCCTGTAATTAATTGAAATTCCTTGCTAGACTGAAATATATTAAAAGCATCTAGAATTAAAATTTAATAAAACATGAAATTTCTCTAATTTATAATGTAAATTTAGACTTAGAACCAAATATCTAGTGTAGATGTGTGCTGGATAAAATAGACATTAAAATATGGGTTTACTATGTCATTAAAATAGGATATACCTAGTATCTGTCTTGTTCTCATGCCACATCAAAGGCACAATGTGATAAAACAGCATCAGATTTACTCATGGCCTTAGCTCTAGTCCTAGGTAAATGACAAAACTGGTCTAAGACCATGAGTAAGTCTGATACTGTTTTATAATATTGTGCCTTTGAAGTGGTGTGAGAACGTAAGATGCTAGGTACATGCATATTGTATTTTTATTGATATTGGAGGAAGCAAGTGAAGTATGTCAGGATAGGAAGTTGTGGAGGTCTATCACTGGGTCGGGATAAAAAAATCTGTGTTGTTGGCTTACCCCGAAAGGGATTATAGCGTCATGATATGTATGTATGTTATGTGTATGAATGTATTGATATTGGCATCATTTAATGTTTATTTAATCTAGCACTCAACTATGCTAGAATATTTGGTCTAAAATCCCAATGTAATACATACAATAATAATAATAATAATTTTAATAATTTTCAATTCAACATACTCTAATCTCTAACTACTATTTAAAAGACACGTACAGTAGTAAAGAACATTATTTTTTTATTATATTTGTGCTAGCAAGAATTTTCACCTGCCTTTGCTGGTTTCCTACTATCCATCTCTTATAATTTATTTATAGCCAACCAAATAAGTTTCTGTTCCTTAATTCATTTTATTTTTGTATCTCTATTAGGAACTACTAGGTTTTTTGGAATTCATTACACTTAAAGGAATAGACCTGAGAAAAACATAAGCATTTATATCACAAAACACTTAATAGGATTTACATAAATAACATTAGTTTGTCTCAAAACCCAACAGTAGCCCCATAGCAGTGATCAGTAAATTCGATTTATGTAACCCTCACAACATTTTCATACTAATTTTTGCATGTTTCTGATGTCATAAACATGAATTTTTACGCAAATGGCATACTTTACAGTTTTTTCATGCTCTCTCGTGGGGCTACATTAACATTCTGGTAAAAATTGTCATCAGTTTTGAAGATCCCATTTCGTGTTTATTCATTAAAAAGCACATGTTGTTTTATGTGGTCTATGGCTTAAAGTTAGAGATTTAGGAGAAATAATAATCTTAATACTGTATCCTTAATGATGAGCAGTTTTTAATCTAAATTTATTAGTAAAATTCACTGTAACTATAATGGGAATTGTATGGGGAAAAATGCATATTTTATTAAAGTTATTTCCACATTGAACTGTTTTAGGTTTCCAACCAAATATAGTCTACAGCGACATGAAACAACACACACTAATGATAAGCCACATTCTTGCCCCTTCTGCAACTTTGCCTGTAACATGCAGGGTAATTTAACAAAGCATGTACGTAATATGCATCAACAACCAGATTTTAGTCTTAAAGAATATAAGAAACAACAAGAAACTACAGTAAAGAGGACTAGAGTTAAGAAGAAATGGACTGAAAAAGGGCAAAAGGCATTTGATCAATATTTAAATACTTTGTCAGAAAAATTGGGACGACAGGTAAGTTATATTCAATCATCCTAGAAACAATGGGCAAGCTCAATAAATTTATGTAAATTTTATTTCATAATCTTGGTTGCATAATTGAGTCAGACATTTTGATGTTTATTATTAATATTTGTTAACAGTAGCTGTACCTTAAATTTATTTTTATAACTTAGAAATTACCAAAAAGAGAAACTAAAATCCCTAGTCGTTATCTTTTTTTTTTCTTTTTTTTTTCTGTTGACCATAGTTTGAATTAAATATTTTTAAAATTATTTTTAAAATGTTTCTTAGAATTTTAATGTATATGCAGCCAGAATTATAGATTTTTTTTTATCTTAACTTGTCTATCATGTTGTGCCCTTCTCTATATTATGTTGATTTTAATCTTTACCTTGTTTGCTGAATATTCTTACATTTTCAGGTCACTGTCAATGAGTTAAAGGCACAGGAAGAAGATCGTAGAAAACAGTTAATAGCTGCTAAAGAAAAGGCTAAAATTGAAAGAATCAATCGTATCACATCTAAAGAACATTCATATTTCTCGAAACCTGAAAGTCCTCCTCCCAGTTCACCAGATATCTTACCTCTAACTACAAATATTTATTTAGAAGCTATAGCTGCCGCTAACTTAGATTTCTCAACTGCAAACCTCGTCGAGTCCATTCCCATGCCTGAACTAACTTACCCATCTCCTAGACCATTCTATGTTCAGCCAGGGACCAGACTAGTACCTCCATTATCTACTTTAGAATACTCTGATTTTCCCTCCTCTAGTCAAGCATATGTTCTACCTGAATCTAATGAAGATAAATTATCAATGGACCCCATGTTGTCAACCACTTACTCTGAAGTACTTCAAGTACCTCAATCTCTAGGCATGGATTCTTTAAATAATTCTTCTCTTATTGATATGCCTAATGTATATGTTCAACTTCCAAATGGAGAAAAGGTTAGTATAATTTTCTTTCAAGTTAACTCCAAAATTTAATTAAGATTTAGAAATTGGATTTCAGTAACTTTTGTGACTTGCTTTTTCAGTAGAATATTAGAGTAAATAATTTTAAATTATTGTCTTAATACAATTAGCCTGTATTTGTGTAAAAATTAAATTAATATACTGGTATGCAATCATTTATTTACTTCTCGTTGAACTTGGCCTATGATGTTCATCAATCTTGGGATGTGTTTTTAAAAATTTTACTTAAAATATTTTGGTAACAAATTATGTACAATTATTTAAATAATTAATTAGGAAATAAAGAGCTTGAAACCTCAATTTAAATATTTATGATAACTGTGTCATCAAAATGGTCACCTAGCTATGGACTTCATCTTGGTAAAGCACTTGTTGGTTGTCCTCTTTTTTAATTATGGTAATATATTATGTATTGTTCCATTTTTGTAATGATTTATGTAGTGTGATTTAAGCTTTCTATTTCAAAGTTCTGACACAAAATTCTGCCTTGCTTATAGGTGCAGTGGCATCTTAAAGATTCCCAATTCATTGACTCTGGTGTCAGTGATCCAAGCTTGCAAGCTCCATACAACCAGGTTCCATATACCCAAGTTGAAGGACTAAGAGAATTTCTACCATCCGTCATGATTGTAGTGGGTGAACCTTTGTATCAGGACCCTGAGCCACCTGCGTGAGTCACTGCCCTGGTAACCTCAGGGTGTGTGATAGGATATGATTCTCCTCAGCTCTGCAGTAAGGTGAGTCATTTATATGTAAACGTGAAAGTATTTCACATTTTTCTGTTTTGCATGAATGTTACGTATCTACATGACATTTAAAAATATTTAATAGTTGCATGTCAGGAAATTGAAGCAAGAGAATACTTGATTAAAAGTGATTAAGACCAAATGAAATTGTTACAAGTATAGGTAGTTCTAAACAGTATTTGACCTTTTGTTTTCCTTCTTTCTTTCTTGAAACTCCAGTTTATTCAAATAAAAATTTTATTACAATTTTCATTTCTCAAACGTAAAGTGATGGAACCATGAAGTTGAGTAAAACATACTATTTTGCTTTACTTGACATTTTAATGTATAGTGCAGTCAGATTTTATTATCAGAGAAAGGAATAGGGATACCAACAGGTGCCTTACCAAGTACTTAGCTAGGTGAAAAATACTTCGCCCCTCACCACTTTACTTATACTCACCTCCAACAAACACATATCTCTTATTACACTCGAAGCAACTGAGGAAGAGGGTCACCACCCGCGAATATCTTAAATCACTGTAAATATTTGTGTCAACTTTGCCATCAACTTCACCTAGCTACGGACTTCATCATCTTCATCTTCTGCTTTCTTATTCTTTCCTTTAATACTGTATATCCAAACCGAAATGTTTTTGCATTTCCTTTATTTAATTTAAACAATAAATTTTAGGAAAAATCAACTATGATTGATACAGTAATTAAAAAGATTTGATATAAAACACACAGATATATTAGGAAAAATTGATAATAAGATATATTAATGAGCGTACGTTAACAGGGACACTGTGATAGAGAAAATTTTCTAACCCAGGCCAAAAGAGATTTTATAGCATTATGTAAGTGGCTCATATATTGCTATGTAGAAGAACTGATTTGTTTGATATAAAACCAATAATTTTCTATTAAGTCATTACATTATTAAGTCACACAACTTCATCTAAAAAAGCATGGGTTTAAATGCCTTTTTTTTTTTAAGATTTAAATTTTATATTAAGGCGTAGAACACCTTGAACAAAAAAGTTGTGTAATATCCTAATAAACCTGAAAATCAACGTTGATTTAGCCGGAGTCATTGATTTCTAATTTATTTTCCAGTGACCGCCAGTGGCATTTTGTGAATGGAAAATAAATTAGAAATCAATGACTCCGGCTAAATCAACATTGATTTTCAGGTTTATTAGGATATTACACTAATTTTTGGTTCAAGGTGTGCTATGCTTTTAGCATTTTTAAAGTATTTTTTGAGTTTCTTGAAGGAAGCGCTTGAAACACAATATTTTAGTTACATTTTTTTATTTTTATGATGTTTTATTTTAGAGGTGTTTTTCTACAGAAAAATAGATATCAACTTCTATAATGTCATGGAGATCAAAAGTTCTTTTTAATAAAACAAAAATTATTCCTTATATATGTGTGATTTAATCATTAAAATATAATACAAACAATTAAAGTGCTATTAATACAGAAGTACATACAGCTCTATGGCTCTTATAATATATTAAAGATTATTATTATTTCTATATTCCAATTTTAGAGGAACTGTGTTAAACAAAAATGGACTAATGTTTAATATAAACAATATTAGTCAGCTTTATATATTAAATTAAAACTTAAACATATTGTAGCAAGTAACCCAACTCAAAAAAGTTGATTTTATGTGGCGCTTTTTTTTTTTTTTTTTTTTTTTTTTTTTAATCAGTGTAATATACAGTAAAGTAACATTTTACATAACATATTTTGATTGGAGAAACAGACAACTTTTGATTATAAGACATGCCCAGTCTGGTCTTCAGAATACTTCAACATGTAGTCATTTCATTGACTACATTATGAAATGGCTGTTTTCGTATTGGCATACTAAATTTCATTTAGTTTATTATTTTATTTGTATACTTATTATATTTATTTATAGTATATGTATTTTTCTGAATATGTTACTATTTGCTTTGATTTGTTATAAATGCTGGAAAAATACATAAAATGTGGATTTTCTTCTCCACTGCTGCATATAAATTAAAAGTATATTTTTTTTTTTGCTACACTTCTTCTCTAATGCAACTTAAATCAAAAATAAACATACAACTCAAATGATATGTGTTTTCTCGTTTGTTGCCGTATAGTAATATAAAAGTATACACCTCACTCACAGTAAAATACAAACTTATTGTGTGTTTAGAAGTATTATTAGAATACATGCACACAAAAATATTGTGAACTACATCTGTGGTTAAGTTTTTTTTTTTTTTTAATTTTTACATAGTAAAATAGCCCTAAACTAATTTAATAAATAAAAAAAAAGTGTGCAATTAATTGTACCATTCTTCTTGATATTTGATTTTTTTTTTATATAATATGATTTTGATGAAGCAAAATGGTCTTATTTATTAGTATTATTATTTAAATAATATTGTTGTGAAATGAATGGGATGTGTGAAATATTATTCTAAAATAGCTGCGAAAGGTTCAAGGATATATGTCGTCCAGAAACTTCGTTTTGATTGTGATCGCCTTCCTTCAATTCTGTCTTCTAGTTGAGATAGGGGTGTGTCAATGATGTACTTGATAGTTGGTCCTAAAGTCTCATGAACATAGGTACGGAATCTCTGACATTTGTCCTTGTTAGCAAAGTCCTTGGAACTACCCCAAAGTACTGTTCCTCTCATGCCTAATGTACGCCCTGTTCCAATACTGTAGATTAGGTCCTCCTGAAATAATAATAATAATTTTTAGAGTATTGCTAAACAATAACAGTAAATTTAACAAAGGCGTTTTTCGTAACATTTTTTAATATTTCTTTGACAGTCTGCAATTTTTTTTTTTAACACATAGATTACAAACATATTCATTTCATATGTCACATATAACCGTTGCTTCAGAGAGCATAGCTCGTGTTGAAGCAAAACATAAAGAAAAAATATACTTAAAGAAAGAAAGATACATAATTAATTGTCTAAGGTGGAATACTAGAGTTAACAAACTCTAGAGAAAAAAAGAAATAATAATAATTATCAAACAATAATAATAATTGTATCATAATAATAATAATGTATCAAATTCAAACAAATGACTAACGACACATGTTTCTTGGGGGTGTGGCCACCACTTTTAAATCATAAATTAATTACTGACATTTAATTAATAGATGTCAATAGAATCTACTAATTATACTCTTTCTAAAAATGTGCTCAAATACTGTCCCAAAAATTATTAGTCTTCCTCATAAGTGTTTTAATCCACATCTCATGTCATCTTTTTTTTTTATTTTAAATGAATGAAAGCATTGAACTTTTAAGTCTACAGTATATTGTAGAAATTTGGCTGACGTCTCGAAATCTTTGTCATTATTACCTTTCTTAAATTATTTAATAATTATTAATATTATAAACAAACGGATGTTCAAAAAGACAAAAGGCTACAAGTCCTAATTCTTAATTCCCAAAATATGAGCTTTTCTTCAATAATACTCGTATATGATCTAATTATTGTATTATTTATTACTTTTTTTTTTCTTTTTTGGTAATGTTCTACTTCAGCAAAAATCAACTCGTGAAAAATGCGTTCCATGCATCTGGTCTTCAGTGGACACCACTATGTGTTAAATTGCCATAAAGTGTTGTTCACCAAAGACCAGATGCATGGAAAGCATTCGTCACGGACGTGTTTTCACCGAAGTGGTGCTAACATTACCAAATTGTTGTTGAAAATATAATTTGATATTTACCTCTGTAAGATATGCCTGCTCGTCGTAATATCTGTACCAAACATAAGGCAATACATCGGGTTGTGTACCCTTGACACGTTCAGCCAAACGACGAGCCTCAATTAATCGTCCATAAATAAACTTGTGATGTTGCTCAGGACGTAGTTTCTGCCTACTCATGTACAGTGAGGGGTAGAGACCGTCACTAGCAGAGAAAAGCCACCCCAACCTGTTGAGCATCATACACGTAAAACTACAAACACTAAATCAAAATAAACGTGTAACTTACGCGTTGTTTTCTTGCTTGATATCGCCAGGACAATCAAAACCTCTGTTCTTGGGTGTGTAATTGAAACAATAAGGGAAGGTGTAGTATCCCCAGGTAGCATGAGGCCGCATTTCTCGTACCAACTCGAGAGTACGTTCCATGAATTGGCGACCATGGTGCTCAAAACGTCGCTTAGACTAGAGAGTCACAAAATATGCCACGTATAAAAAGCTACATGGTTCATTTATGCATGGCACACATTATGAAATAAGACTTTCCTGATTTAAAAATTTTCCATTAAAAATTATTTCACGAAATATTTATTTAAACGTTGTATTCAAATGGCTTGTATCTCAAAATTTAAAAAGAAAAAATCAAAACTTTATGATGCCATTTAAGAGCTAATTGTAACAGCTACCTATGATAAAATTTTCAGAATCCGTGACCATCAGATAAGAGAAAATAATTTCTGAAATTAACATGGGCTCTTATGGGACTTAAACTTCAAAAAATCATAATTTAAAATCTAGCATGGTACCCCCCCCCCCCCCCCCCCCCCCCCAATTTTTTAAAAAAATTTGAAAATGAAATATCCTAACTTATCACCGTACAAAATTTCAGATTTTTCTTTCTTTACAATTTTATAGTCAAATCCCGCAGTACCTGATTTACTGCCTTAATGAGATGTTTTTTATATCAATACAGAATAGATATATACGTCATAGTGTGCAAAAACCACTTGAAATTGCAATATTTTTTTTGTCTATTTTTACATTAATTTAATACTGCGTACTATTGTGCGACTTTTTATGGACCATATTTATATCTGAACAAATAATAATAATGAAAAAGTAAAGGTATTATATACAGGGAAAACTTTTATTAATTGTGCTGCATAACTTCATTATTAAACAAATTGCTTTATTTGTTAAGTTTTATGCATTCCATATAATATAATATATTATTATAGCATTAATTACTTATCGAATAGTTAAATCATCAGTGCGCGTATTCATGTTTTTTTTTATTGCTTTTATTATGAATGTTTAGATGTGTATGTTGTACGTGTTTAATATATAAAATAAAAAAATTATTATTTTGCTAAATTTTATAGCTTTTAGTTTGAAATTATTATTTAACATTCCATATACTTTCATATTAAACTTTTATTTTTTAAAAGAATGCAAATTTTGACTGATACTGCATGTCACTCGAAATTCAGTTCGTAACATTTTTAGCAGAGGGCCCATTATAGTGATTATTTTACTTGACATTGGCAGTGACAGATAACAGGAGAATGTCTAGCAATCAAACCGGAAATTCACTGTCATTTTTTTTTTTCTTCTTCCATACCTTATTTATTGCTCAACACTTGGAAGTACAGAGTTTACGTATGATTGACTTTAATAGGTTATTTTATCTAAATTATATGTATTGAAATATATATATATATATATATATATATATATATATATATATATATATATATATATATCAAAGTATAATATATAAATATTTGAAAATATTTATCTAGCACTATAACACCATCTGAGACGAATCATATAAATGCAAATAAAGTCAAACAGTTAAAAGGGACGACGGCGGCCGGAATCGAACCGACAACGCAAGAGGGGAGTCAGCTGTTTAAAGAGAGGCTGGTTTGTAAAAACAGGTGCCCTCAGGCAGCCAATAAGGCGACCGTTGTCGTCATAAGAATTGTGTAAATGCAAGTAAAGAATCAAGGTAGAATTGGACGCCGCTGTAGCTCAATGGTCAGAGCAGTGGAGCGCAAATCCAAAGGTTGTCGGTTCGATTCCGGCCGCCGTCGTCCCTTTTAACTGTTTGACTTTATTTGCATTTATATGATTCGTCTCAGATGGTGTTATAGTGCTAGATAAATATTTTCAAATATTTATATATTATACTTTGATACAAATATCGCCATCTCGTGGAGTTCTGATCTACACTATGTGTAGTGAAGGAAAACTATATCATTTGAAGTTTACACACATATATATATATATATACTTCCTGTAATAAACTATATATTTAAAATTTTGGTCACCATTTACAGTTACAGTATTTTTTTTCTTTAATTACTATAACATACCTCTGTTTCGATGTTTTCTTTGGTCCAGAAAGGATGTAAGCGACGTTCTAAAGATCGAGATTTTTCACGATATACATTTAAAGATGCCCAATTTTGACGAAACGTAGGTCGCCAGGATTCAAAATCCAAAACTCCAATACCTGAAAATAAATTAAATAACGTATAATAGTATAAGTAAAATGACCGTGACACTTAAAGAAAGGACGGGACAAATCTTACGCGCGCGGTTAATCATTGTTCATTTTCTTCCTTATTATTATTATTTTATTATTGTACGTTACGAAAAGGTGGCGTGGATATGATGCAAAATTTACCTATAGTTTCAAGGTAATGTACCAAAACTTTAAACCTTAAACTGCTAATGACTGTCGAAATGTTCAATAACATTCATTATGTTTATTTTGACACGGTATATAGCTGCACCCAACAATTATTGTGCAATACATCTAATTGTTAGTTTCTACGATGATATTGTATTTTCAATTTGCTTTTATCACATAAATAGATGAAATATTGAATGATGCCCCAGTAAACCACAGTTTTTTCACATGTAGATTGCAAGTACTTGTCCAATTCAAGAACGTCAGTACCAGTGACGTCACGTGAGCTGGGAGGGACATTCTTGCATCGGACAAGTACTTGCAATCTACATGTGAAAAGCTGTGGTTTAATCGGGGAGTAGGTGACCGGCTGATATCTCATAAAACTAAACGATCGCGAATTATAAAATTAACACGAAGTAAAGATGAAACATTACTTAAAATTTTAGTCACGATCTAACATTTAAGTTATTCCATATTACATACAAATAATGTAAAAAATCAAAATTTAGCGGCAAATTTTAGTGAAATTAGAAACTTTTTTAAAATTAAAAAATACTATCAAAACTTTTTACGGAACAAAAACTATTTTTTTAAATTTTCTCAATTTCATTTGAAAATTCTACTTTTGCTTTTGCGGAGTATGTAAACAAGGAAGAAAAAATTAGTTCCTCGTTTGACTGTTTCCGCCCCAAATCCGTCACGCTCTTCGTTAAATACGTGTACTTTCATTTTATTTTATTGCTGAAAATTTGATAATTGGTTTTATTTGACTTTATATATTTTTGTACAATCACGCATATGCATTAATTTTTTAAGAAACGAGTACCTTTTTAAAAAGATTATAAATATGTAATACTGAATCAGTTGCACTTTTCGATTGCATAATATATTATTTTATTAAAGTAAATAATGCTGTACATAGTATAGTAAAGTCGTAATAGTTAAGATAATGTAGTAGATTATTATTTAATACCTTGTGATTATACTTAAGTGAATAATGAGATATAAAAACATTATAAATAATAAAAATGATGTATATTGAACGAAGTTCTTAGTATTTTACATGATATTCACTTTCATCTAGAAAACAATTTATTTCAAATTACGAAACAGTTTATATGACTGAAGAAGAAATTCTTTCTTGTTAAATCATTAAGATCGCAAGTCATTATTTGACTTATGAAGAAATATATTATTAGTTGATTATTACTGTCACCAATGTGTCGTCTTTTCTAATTATATATAAAAAACGCAAGTGTTTTCTTATATACACAGTCATCAGAATGTTAAAAATAGTTTAAACTTTTTTTTTCTTTTTCTTCGCATCTTTTTTTTTTTATAATTTTATTCGTAATTTTAAATTGCAAAACTATAAAATAATATTTTCTTTTTCTTATAAAATTTAAATTAACATTTTTGTCCTAAAAGTAGTTTACTAAGTAGAATATTTTATAACTTTTTTATTAAAAGAAAAAATATTTGTTTCCACTATATTTCAATATTTCCCCCTGGTTTCTTCGGTTAATTAACATTTTTTTTGTTTGATATTTTAAAGTGGTAATAATGAAACAATGATATGTGATATCAATACGTTTCTTCATAAGAAAGAAAAAAACATTTAAATATTTATATCGTATGAAATAAAAACTTTCCACGTTGATTTTAAACTTTTTTTTTTTTTTTTTTTTTGCACTTATAGAAATATAAAAAACAAAACAAAAGAAGTTATTAGTCATACATATCTCCTCTAAATTGAAACTAATATCTATCCTATATCCTATACTCCAGAAACTAAGAGTGACATTTTGTTTTTTTGACCATGACCTTGTTCAATAAATGCATATAATTTGGAACCCGCACTGAATATTTAATTGATTGATATATTATATATATAGAGCTGCAACGCTTTTTATTAATGTATATAATTTAATATAAAGATTAAAAAAAAAATCATTATATTGCACAATAAATTTACAAAATTGTGTCAGTCAGCACTTTATATGCAGTTAAAGTCAATGTGATAAGTGGAGAAAAATATATAAGAACAAATTATACTTTAACAAGGCAAATCTAATCTTGTACTTTTAACTGTGGAAACGTCACTCTGTCACTTGTATGTAATTATTTAATATGACCGATGTTCTTTTTTTTTATCGTTTTCTATCATTAGAATGAAAGTATACATTTATGCAACATACACTTTTTTTTTTAAATTTTTATTTATTATTTTTTTTTTTTTACAGCATCCTTTATTAATTTGCTAAGTTTCGTCCTTGAAATATTCACCTATATTTCGTTATCTATTCAATCTTGCTTTTTTTATGGGGTAAAAATAGTATTGAAATACATTTTTCATACAAACCAGCTTCTATTTGCAAAATCTCTCTTAGAGTTTGTATTATTTTATATATTCCAAAGTTAATTTTTTTATATAAATAACACGCTCATAGAATTTGCATATAAAAAAAAGTTATTGTAAATATATAAAAAGTATCATCATAATCTCGATGAGTATATTATGGAAAAGATAGAAGTTGGAATATGCTAATTATTTTATAATTATAATACACATTAGTGAGTAGTGAGTATAATCAAACTAATGATAAGAAATAAATTAAAGGAAATGTAATGTTGTTATTTAAAATAAATATTTATATATTTTTAATGCTAATACTCTAATGACAGAGCCTTGAATTAAGCCGGAACGCGGCAGTAGCATTCAGTAGTATTTGCCCCTATAGATAAATCATGTGTATATTCATTAGATGCAAGCCGCTGCATTTTATTTTGACGTCATAGGACCGTGACCGCGATGCACTTTAATTTAGGAAGAAAAAATAATAATAATCATAACATGGCAATTTTTTTTTTTATTGATTCATATTATTATAATATACGCAAGGTTTTTTTTTGTCAATAATTTTATTAACCTTGTATTTAACATATGCGCGGTTATATAAAAATATCAAATTCAAACAATGAAATTTATGATTGTATTATGTATTTGTTATCAGTTACCTGTAGAGGTTTCTTATCTGAACAATAAGAAATAATATATTTATGTACAATGTATACATACACTAAAGTTAAAAAAAACAACACAATTACACAGTCACCGCATATAAACTTAATGTATTTTTTTTAATGTTGTTTGTAATTGTTGTTTAACATGAAATAAAAAAAATGTGCGTGAGGTTACTTAAAAAAAAAAAAAAAAAGTAAAAGTACTTTTTTATGTATGTACGTACTTATTTGTAGTTTACAAAAATAATAGTAATATGCGATGTGCGTGCTTGATTTTAACGTAAAACTTTTAGTCGTGTTTTTTTTAGACAGTATATCAAATTTTACATAATTAAGAATTTAAAACAGGCAAGAACAGTATTGTAAAAAAATACTTTCAATTGCTCTATAGCAATAATATTGAAAAAAGATTAATAGGATAAATAGAAGACGATGTAGTAATAGGAACATTATTTATTATATTGAGATTTTATTTTTTACTTCGTAAATTTATTTTTATTTTTTGTTAAATAATTGACATTAAATTAAAAAAAAAAAGAGAGAGAGAGAAAAAAAATAATAAAATAAGTGGGTAAAAATAAATGCGTTACATATTGCTTGAGAGGGAAATAAAATATAAATTTCAAGCAGTTCAGTTCAATAAAAAATACTTATACAATGCAGTTTTATATACGATATAGTTTAAAGAAAGCAAAAGTGTTTGCAATTAAGTAAAAAAACTAAAATTAAATCAACTCACCATTAAAGTTGACATCAGGTACTTCTTCATTAATTAATTTTCTCATTGCTTTAAGATGTAAATTCAAATCCCCAAGTTGAGGTAAACCTCCATTTCTTGCAACTACATTAGCTTGTCTACCTAAACCATAATCTTCTTCATGTTCTGCAGCAACCTCACCAGTTAAAAATGCAGGAAATTCACCAGGATCATATAAAATTAAAACTTTTTCTCCTTTAAATTGACCCTCTTTATTTTGTATTATACCATATTGTTCTACATCAAAATATATACCATATTTATGACACATAAATGAAGGAATATTCCAATAGACTTCATATTTAATATCTTTATTAGTTGCACTTAAAACTATACTTGTATATATTGATACTATTAATAATAATGTATAATATAATAAAAACATTTTTGTTATTATTATTATTTAATAATAATAATAATATTCAACCTGTCTTGAGTAAGTGTATGTGTTGGTCACTTCCCTGTGTTTTATATACTGTGTGAGTCGAGCTATAGCAGCTGATATTGTTCAGGAAAATATATATATAAAAAAAAAGAGAGAGGGGATTTTGTCCTTTACCTTTAACGTCTACCCTAGTATTTCATTTGTTAATATCATAACGCAAAATATATAATTTTTTTCTTTTTTAAACACGCAATATAAAATGAAAAATTTATATATTTATTATCATAACTCCTTTGATATTAAAATAAATAAAAAATTATCATACATGTAAAACATTATACAATTTTGTTAAATTATTTATCTTACATGCTATATTTTTCACACTGATGTATATATATTTTTTGTAAAGAAAATAAATAGATTTTTATATTGTATACAATAATAAAAAAAAAACTTACACTCTTTACTTAAATACACAAAATAACATCGAAGAACAATATATCTTTGTTTAAGGTAGGACTACATAAATAACACTTATTTAAACACTCATGATGATGCACTTTTAAAAGATACTAATTACAAAATATTTGTATATTTTTCTATAAGAAAATTTCTTACACTTATCTTTCACTTTAATATAAATTCAATAATGAAATTAAAAAAAAAAAAAAAACAGTCGTGTTTTATTTTTACTATAGATATAAGAAAGTGAAAACCACAATGAAATATTACGGTCTATCAAACCAAGGAACCACTCACTTTAAAGAAGACATGATCGAGTCCAATCTAAAAATGCAGTGTGATGCACCGAGGCGTAAATATGAATAAAATTATTACGTGTGTATATGTCTATCTCTGTGCTAACTCTTTGAAGCTCTCTCTCTCTCTATATATATATATATATATATGATGCTTGACAATGAAATCTTTAATTTCTATACACTTTATATATTATTATATTTAAGTGTCAGTGACTTGATATACTATGACGTCATATAAAGTGTCTCTTGTTTGACGGTTCATAAGTGCAATATCGTGATCATCTGTTTTGATTGACCTTAAACTTTTATAATATGTATGAATAAGTGCAGAAAAACATGACAAAAAAAAAAAAAAAAAAAAAAAAAAAATAGAAGCGCATGTCAAACTTGCTTCTTATTACAAATTTTTTTAAGTATGTATTATTGCACGTGTTGAACATTTGATTTAATTGTTATGATGATGATGAATCATTAAATTAATTGTTTATTTTTATTATTCTTATTTGTATATATAATAAATTAGATTATTAACATATGTAAATATATAAATCATTTGATAAACGTCTTAATTATATTTAAATTCCTTTTTTTATTGATTTCTATCTAATAGTATGTACAATTTTTTAATTGCAAAAAAAAAAAAAAAAAAAAAAAAAGTATTGATGCAAATTCCTTTCAAGATAAACATGCACTGCTAAAATTAAATATAGATAGTGAAGGAAATGTGTTGTTATCTAAAGCGTATACCGGAAAAAATATGCAAAAGATTTTTGCAAAAAAGATTGTGCTGTAATATATACCAAGTCAATGCTCTGAAATTAACATTTAATTTTGAGAATATTATACTGCCTTCTGAAACTACATAATAAAAATTTTCAAATAATAAAAAGTTGCATAAAAATCTCATCGATGTATGCAATATAAATTCATAGAAATTTATGAATATTGAAAGTAAACTTTTAATCGAAGGGTAATTACATAATATTTAATTAATAAATCTCAAAATATTTTAGTTCACTTAATCACCTATTTCCTTGGGCGACTTGTATACTTCATGGTATTACATTTTTCCTAGAATTTTGGCTGCTACGATTTTTTTTAATACCCTCGTGAACTTGAAATGAAAAAAAATGATTTTTTAAATTTTCATATTTTATCTGCTCTAAATCAGAAATTAAAAATAATTATGTAACTCTGTACTTTCAATATTATATGTTATGACATATTTATTGTTCTTTTATGTAGTGCACAAAATGTAATCGCAAATGACATAAATAAATTGAAAAAAGAAAGAAAAGAAAAAAAAAAAATCCTTTAAAACATAAATTTTATTTTAGTTGTAATACTTTTGTTTTTCTTTAATGAAAACAAATCATTATTGTGAACACCATTGCTTTTTAATTACTATTTTATCTTTATAGTTCTGAACATAGTGCAGTTATTAAAAGTGATTGAAAAAGACATGCAAAACAGTCCATTTTTTTTTATTGATAACAATACAAAAGGAGAAAGTAGTGACTGCGTGTGAGTGAACATTCACATCTTTTACCTCATTATTATTATTATATTTCATTAGAAGAAAACTTAATTACTTTGACTATAAGATACCCTCTTTCTGATATATTATATTGTATAATGGAATACTTATACATGAACTAGCCTGTCATAAAGTTACCTCAACTTATTTTCTCGTTACATCGCGCGAGGCTTTTGTGTAAAATTTATGTCAACGATTATTTATTGTCTGAGTTTTTCGTATATAAATTAGTATATTATTAGCTTGGTCACTTACTTTTATATTATATTACATAAAAATAAGATAGCAAGGACAATAAATTTTCAACAAGTGAATTTTATAATATAATAACTATATATCACACCCCCTAAAAAAATTTAATAGAGAGCAAACAGATAATTTTATATTCATGTAGTAAAATTAGGTTTCTTGATAAAATTAAATTATGTCACATAGAACAATTATTTACCTGTCTCGGTCGCAGTTTATTACGCAACTTTTTTCTAACAATTAATTTTAAATGTGCAAATGATAACAAAAAAAAAAAAAAAAAAAAAAAAAAAAAAACGCACCCGTTAAAATGGCACAGTAGTGATTATTGATGTTATGTAAAAACAACAACAACAGCAACAACAACTTACTAATACAAGTCTTTAAAATAAAACATAAAAATAAACAAATCAACCAACAAGAAAACAACAACAACTTTGTATAAACAGTACTATGTAATGGATTAATTGAAGCAATTAATGGAAGCTATTGGTTTAAAAAATTCTTAAACATTTTCTATGGCTTAAAACACGTAAAAGTATGTCTAGTATTTCTCATTTAAATATCTCCGGAATCGGTGGAGTAGTTTTCTCAAAAATCGAAGGAAAAAAAAAAGTTTCTGACGTAAAATTAGGGGACCCTTAGCTTCCCCCGCGTTTCCCCGCGCGATAAACCGATATTCTCCATTGATGATGTCTGTTGTGTTGATATGCTTTGATTTTGTCACTGATGAAAAATTCTTACTTATTAGCCTAAAACACATAAATATATTATATTAAATATTTAGTTTTCACTATAGTATAAATACAAAAAATCGCACAAATATAGAAAATTTTCCTGTAAAAATGATTCATAACATACTGTACAAGTCTTAACCATTTTACGTGAAAGTGCGTGTCTATATAATATCAAGTAACCATCATTTAAATTTTTCGGCCTCGTTACAGTAATTTACCTAATAAAACGCTAAAATCATTGTTCCTGAATATTAAAGAATGAGAAACTAGCTAAAAAAAAACTTGCCTTTTCCCACGCCACTTGTTATTAGCTAGCGAGTTCCTTCGATAAACCATATTTCAATACGCCAAATATGTTGTGGTTTATTATTATTATTTTTGGCGAGAGCTTGTATTATACTGAATGAGTTTAATTCAATCGTATATATATATATATAAAATGTTCATCTCATTTTACAGTGCTGCAAAAATTTAAAATTGTATGTTATACTTTCGGCTTTCTTTTATATACCATCAACTTTCGCGTTTTACATTCATGATCTAACCAGTAATTTATTTAAGAATATAACTTCAATAACAGTGAGTGCGAAATTGCTTGTTGTATAGAAATTTTGGTTAGTTGATCTCATTTTGTTTTGTTTTTTTTGCCTTTTCATTTTTTTTTTCCTTTTTTATTATTTTTTTTTTAATTTTTTTTTTTTCATGTAATGAATAAATTTAAACTTTCCATCAAAGTTTTAAATGTAAAACAGTGAAACATGGAAACTACCATAAATATAGATTTACCCATGTACTGCAATGATTTGTGCATTTACTAGAGATGCACATTATACATCCTCATCATTTTCATTTGCAGTTGAAATTCATTTTAAATTCATTGTTTATGTTTTAACATGAATTTTCTTTTGAAATGCATAATATATATATTTTTTTATATCATTTATAATATTATTAAAATAATAATTAGCATACCTTATCATTCATAAATTAAACATGAACACGTTGATTTTGTATTTATTTTCATTTATTTTTATTTTGACGGTTTAATTATCACTAATATAACGTCACGATATTTTGAACTTATAACTTAACTCTGATTGGCTAATGAGGCACAGTCAAATTATAAATTTAAAATATCGTTACTTCAGATCAGTAATCATTAAACCGTCAAAATAAAAATAAATGGATAAAGAAATTAACATGTTCATGTCTTAATTTATGGATAATAAGGTATAATAATTATTATTCTAATATTATAAATTTTAAAAAAAGTAAGTTTATTATGCTTTTAATTTAAATATTTATAAATAAGCAAAAATTAAAAAGCACAGCAAACTAAATATTAGTAATGTAACATATAAATATATTTTTCAATTACAAAAGTTGTGTATGTGCAAATGTGCACATGAGACACTGATAAATTTTATTCCATTGCCTGATGCATTATGGCAGTAAAATGCATTTATTATGTAAAATTTAACTAACGTGCGAGTTTTTTTTTTTTTTTTTTTTTTTTTTACAATTTTGGCGAGTTTTGAAAAGTGATCCATTCATATGGGTACGGTTAGATTTTTCTCAAATCAAATAACAAGAGTGTAAAATTGATGCATGATTTTGTGGAAGATTATTATGTATAGTTTAAAATCTGTGCAAAGTAACCAATGGTAAAAAAAAAAAAAAAAAAGTTGGAACCGCCTTTTAAATTAACGTTTTATCCAAGAATGGGGACACTTCTAATACGTCACTAAAATTGGTAAAACTACTATCATATTCAAAAATTCGACAGTAACAATTGTTAACAATATGTTAACATATTCGACAATTCATAGATAATTTATTGTGTAGTGATTTCATCTTCTGAGAAAAATCTTGTTTTAAGGAACGATTCAACAATGCAGTTTTAAGTTGATGACGTCCACCCCGGCAAGCAAGTAGATGCTCATGGTTAACGTCATCGCTTTTTAAGTGAGAGAAGTGTGACATCATGTTTATTGTTTCGCTAAGTTAAGGGAGTAGGTGACCGCTGATATCTCAGAAGCTAAACGCTCGCAAAATATAAAATTAACAGCCATAAACAACATGAAACAAAATTGTGCTTTTTAATGATTAAACACAAAAGCGGATCTCCAAAACTAATAGTAAACCCTGTTCTCTTGCACCAAAAAATGCGCATTCCATTTTATTAATCATAGCTGATCGTCATTTTAGGGACAAAGAACAGGGTTTATGAACAGCATTAATGACAATTTTTACCAGAATTTTTCCGCACAAGAGAGCGTGAAAATACTTTAAAGTATGCTATTTATGTGACAATTGCAGTGCAGTCAACAACAGAAACAGGCAAAAATAGGAACAGAAAGACGTCAGAAACAGGCAAAACTTAATATGAAAACTTTGAGCAAGTTGCATAAATTATTATTTTTTTTCTGATCAGTGATCACTGCTACAGCGCTACAGCGCTATACAGTTTAGGTTTTTGCGACAAGCTAATGTTATTTTTGTAACATTACTTCCCATGAAGTGTTTTGAGGATGTAAATGCTAATGTTTTGTTCTGCGGTCTATGACTATATAAGTAAAGATTAAATGATATACTTAAAAGTTTAAATATACCAAACACATGCAAACACGATTTAAGTTTATTGCACTTTAAAGACAACATGTAAATGCAACAAATCACATGTTAGCGCCAACTTTTAAGGTAAATAAGAAACTGATTTAAAATTAAAAATATTATTAAAACATTTCTCGGGACTTTTTTTTTTTTTTTAATTTATTTAATGTCCTTTATAAATTAAAGTATTTGTTTGCTGGATATAGATTACTTATAGTAATAGGATTGTAAAAATAAAGTTCCTCTTTTTTACTATTTCAGCACCAAGTCGGTCACTTTATTCGTTAAGTAAAATATAGAATTTTAACACACATACTGTACTGCGTTATCGGCAGAATGTTGCACTCTTGATTAAACAGTATAGATGGTATTCCCATAAGACTATATTGAATGAAACAAAAGTTCTTTTTTTTATTTTATTTTTTCATTTTTTTTTGTACAGAGCAAATAAGTATTCAAATAAATTTTATGTAATTATTATAATCAAATATTATTTTGCTCGTAATATAGTAAAATGATTTCACAAAATGCTAGCATCACTTTTTTTTTCTTCTTCTAAATTGTTGAAAGGATGTACAATAGATTCCTAGGGAATACCATATTGAATTACTTATTGACCTTGTTATAAGAAATGTCATTAAAATAAGTAAATAATAACAGCCTTAATATTCATTCTATTCACGTCTTTATTTTTAAGTGAAAAATTAATTGAAAAACAATGAACTATAGTACACGTCTGCCATCTGCTGTTAAAGTAACACATTTTCTTTGCTAGCGCGGTAGTTTCATGTACTTGTTCGAATTCATATAATAATAATAAATAAAAAAATAATTATTTTTTCCCGCATGAGTATATTACATTACATATATTTTACGCAACAAAGAATCACGTCGATCTAATATTATATGTTTGTTTTTTTACCCTTTAAATTGATTTCATACAATTTAATTTATTGAAATGGACACTTTTAAACATTATAAAAGTCAAGTGAAAAAGAAAGTACTTTATAGTTCTAATTATATAACTTTTCTTTATGCTTGCCAAATTTACTCTGTGAAGACCATATAGTTATTATTGTAACAAAAATATTTATAATTCGTTATAGTCTGGATTACGTATTATTTGAAACTTAAGTTCATTATTTATTTGTGTACTGTCTCTCTCTCTCTCTCTCTCTCTCTCTCTCTCTCTCTCTCTCTCTCTCTCTCTCTCTCTCTCTTTCAAATTATAGAACAATAATACATTCTTTAGTAAATGGACTTGCAATTAGAACTATAAAAATGTAATTTATTTTAAATAGGGAGCACTTAAATGATTGCACTTTGTTATTAAGGTAATACATCAGGACAGGAAACAAAGTTGCATCACTTGTATAATTTGTGACTTCAACGTGTGTCTATTTATATGAAGTACTGAATGATATGAATGGTCGGTATAGAGTACTTCAATTGAGGTGGTTAGTGGCCAGATGCCCGACCAAATTACTCCTGAACTTTACCGTATAAATGATTTTACTCAACCAATTAACCCCTTTTTATTTCTATATAACCTCTCCAATATTATTTAACACCAACACACACTTACTGTTGTCATAATAAATTGATTTAAAAAAAAAAGTATTTTCAATTAGTTTATACTGTAATTTATATCATGAATATGTAAATTATTTTCTATTGTTGTTTTAGCTGCCATAAATAAAAATGTTACGCATATAGGTTATTTTACAACATTCTTATACGTGATATTAGCATTAAATGTGAAATTATTTCAAATTTATTTCACTTTCTTCTTACAAAGTGACCATAATAAATTATATTTTTGTTTCTTTATGCGATTGCCCTATTAACAGAGACGGTGAAATTACCCCAAATTTGCGCATCTCGATCATTTCCACCCACTTAAATTGTAGGGATGTTTTGATTTTAAAGTCTATATAGTATATACGTACTGGATCTATACGTTATTTAATAGGTGAATTGGGGGTGGATAAAGTCACACAACTTTTTCGGGTGCCACAACAAAGTAACGAGCACTGTTACGTTAAAACTTTGCTCCCATGAAAGATGTTTTTTTATTCATTATATAGCCGCTCTTGTACTTGTTAAGATAAGCATTATAACCTAATAATTAAAAAAAAATCTTAAAGCCTTCTATAAGCACAAAAAACGACAACAACAACTAAAAGCCTTACATTAAATAAGCAATATTACTTAATTGAGTAATTTAATGAATGATTGCCACAGATTAAAGACAAATTTGCTTGTAATTTGTATTATATTGTAATGATTGTTTACTGTATAAGTTGTTTATGTTTGTGTTTGTAAATATTTTATTGACTCTTATTTCTACATTATCGCATTTTGCAGCAATAACCGAAGCTGATACATTTTATTTGTGTTTATGAATGTAAGATGAAAGTTTGAATTTAAGTATCTTTTTGTTTTAGAGTTTTTTTTTTTTTTTTTTTTTTTTAATATTATTTTGATTGTTATTTTTTAAAAGTTAATTGCATGTGTAATGATTTTTAAGGTAAATATATCATTTATTGTAACAATAAAATAAATTGGAGCTATTTTTTTGTCATAAAAAATGAAAACAACGACTGAAATTGAAAGTAAATGACCGTTTGTTCTTCTTTTTTTCATATAGCTTTTCTTGTACAATTCACCATAATTACGTTCATTATTATTGTTTAGGATTATAAATTGTTAACATCTTATATTCCTGTATATATGTTATTGAACATGACATTATATACTATTTGACTTGTAAAGTATTATGATACCGTGTGATCATGCGTATAATATAAAACTTGTTTTGAAACAATTATATGTACCGACCGAGTGTGTATATATATAAATGACAATTTATGCGGCATGGTCAGTTCAACTGTTCATCTGGCACAAGGTTCACGAGGAGGCAAGTTAGCCTGGCTCTTTGCATTGCTCCAGTGGTTGCATTATATGCATGCATACATGCGTATTATGCACTTCACTACATTATTATATTATGCATCTTCCATCCATCCATCCTCCCCCACCATACCCGCAGCACTTCGACATTGTAACCTACATTCAAAAGATGCCAACTTTATCATCAACTCTGATTGCCTGTATTTTACTCTTAATCTTGTATACCTATACGAGATAATTTTGATTTTATGCTTTAAAATTTAGAAATACGGATACTGCAATGTATATTTTTTTATGTTTCCAATGTTGTTGCCTTTGTTACCGCTGTTGAAAACTGTCACCAATTATTCTGATTGTGAAAATTGCAAGCATAATGTAGTAAATGAAAAAAAATAATAATAATAAAAAAAAAAAAAAAAAAAATGTAAATTGCTGAAAATTGATATTTTTAGCAATTGCAATTGCTCTGTTACGAAAGTATACAACATTAAAGAGATTAGATAACGTATATGCAATTATGTAATAATGACCTCTAGGAGACTTAGGGGTGACCCACTAGGTCATAAAAGTCAAGTCTTCCCAGTAATTAAGATTCCGCTCGTGACCATGGTTGCATACTTCTCGAATGTTATATGATTATCATCGAAACAAACAATAAAATGGATAAAACTTATCATTTAATGCATACTTCATTTTTTATATTATTATATTTACCTTTAGTAGTACGTAGAACTTTAATTTTATATAATATTATGTCTTTTTATTATTTTTGTGGATAATAATTTTTCCCCACCTCCAATTTTTAGTGTACTCCAATATTAATTTCATTTTAAGCCGCTCGCACAAGACATAGTACCCGGAGACATACGCTCACTTCATCTAGGGCCAAATTTGTGTATGTCAAGTGACGTTATGTCTCCTGATTGTATGTCTCATAGGGACCCCTCTTACGTATATAGGGTGGTTACATTCACAGGTTGAATAAGATTTTCAAGTGCGCGAGAAAAATAATGATAAAAAAAAAAGAACTTTCCAGCAAAAAAACCTTGTTTGTCCTACGGTGGGCAATGTTGTTTATTGCTCCAGTATGGCGTCAAAGCACATTCAGTATTACTTCATGCGTAGACACCCTTTAAATTGAATCACTACATTATTATTTTTACTTAATATTCATTAAAATATTACTGATATAAATCTTTAAATCGTCCCTTTTACTCAAGTGTAATTTCAGATTATGCAAATATTTTATCATTACAAACACACTTTGCGAATGCAATGCTAATATTATTATTTAATTTAAATCCTATAATATTATTATGTGCACTTTGATAAAGTCCAATGTTTTATTTATGTATTAAGTGTAGCATTATTTGGCTGATGTAATGAAACTACAATGTTTCTTGTAGATTATTTATAACACCGCAGCAGACTGATATTATTTTTTTGTCTTTTATTTGACTTTTATTTAGGGAGTAGGGTACCAACCTTATATCTAAAAAACTAGAAGTGTTTTGGGTCTAAATTTGGTGTCATTGTGTAGCTAAGGGTCACACTTAGCCGTGATAAAAATTTCATGATGTTTGACCGTCCCGAAAAAAAGAAAAAGAATCATTGAAATTAACATTGGGCCTTATGGGCTTAAAATTTCAAAAAAATCATATAAAATTAATTTGCACGGTGACCCCCCCAAAATTTTTGTATATTTAAAATTGTCTTAAGCTTGTCTAAAATTGTCTTATCATTGTGCAAAATTTCAGATTTTTTTGACGAGAAAAGTTTGAGTCTAATGGCCGACTTCGGTCCCCTACTTCCTTAACTTATTATTGAAATACTTAAAATTAAGATTACTCTCATATTAATAATAATAATTAAATAATTTTAATGGCTACGTCTAATTTAATTGTAAGACAAAAATTATAATTAAATAGTTGATTGTATCTAAACTATTTATTAAAATATAATAGTAATTTATTTTGCAGGTAATAAATCAAAGATTTTTGCTAAATTTAATTAGTTAAAAAATGTAAATTCTATTTATTTAAGTATTGTATTAACATTTTTTTAAGCAGAATATTGATTTTAAACTTTTGCATAAGTCTTTTTAGTTTTTACAAAATATCACATTCAGCATGCGAACGTGAAATCTGAACCTGAGAAATGTTATAGAATTCAAATGTAAATTAGTTCAATTAATTTTTATAATTAATTTCATTTGAATGTGACATAAGATTAGTGCTTAGCAACTGCATACATAATCAAAGGAAGTTTTACTTAGTTAGTGATAACCTGTGACAGTAAAGTCGAGTTTATCCCTCGACTTAGCGTCTCTCTCTCAGACTGATCAAGCAAAGTACATGAACTGGAACCACGTGAATCGAGCATGCCTTACTTGCCACAAGCTAAAAATACATTTTATACATGATTTTAATTTAACCTTTTTTGAATGAGATAAGCTTTACAGCAACATTAACATAACCTTCGTGTATGGAGAAGGAGAGAGAGAGAGAGAGAGAGAGAGAGATGTGAATGAGTTTCATAATAAATATATATGTTTTATAACAAAGAAAATTATTTTTAATGTCTCATAGGGTGTATATTCATGTTAAAATCGACGCCAGGTTGGATCACTCAATAACATGGGCCGGCATAGGAAATGACTCATTTTGCCATATAGTTTAAAAATACTAAGCAATATTTTTGAGAGCATTAATAATAGGTTGAATAGCTCAAGTATGAGAGAAATTTTTTATAATAGTAATAACAGAAAATCAACCTATTTCCCAAAGAAAATAGCCAATAACAAATTTTTTCCTTTGCTGAGCAATGTTTTTCATTGATCCAGTAGGTAGTAGGGCATCAAAGTGCATTCAGTATGACGTCATGCGAATACCCCCTTATAGGGTTTTTGATTGCTAATTATATTTTTTATATTATTTAATTTAAAAATATTTATTACAAGTGCATATATTACCCATTAAAATATAGCTAGAGTTGATAGTATAGTATGCAACCACGCCAATAAATTTACCAAGTGTTTTTTTTTTCTTTTTTTTTATTATTGATTTTTTTTGTTTTTGTTTTTTTGTTTTTTTGCAGACGGCAATGATTTTAAAATAAAATTAAACAGAATGATAAAGTATAAAGGTGTTACTTATATATTTAACTGAAAAACAATATATATATATATTTTTAAATTCATAATTATACAAAGGAATTATATATTATACACTATTATACTATAGCGTCTATAGCATTTAAAAGACTAAATAACCATTACAAAGATTTCACAGAAGAAAAAAAAAAAATAGGTTGAAACCTTTAAAGATTAGTTTGTGTACATATTGTCTGGGATTTAGTTGACTCAGTGTCTGATAACAATTAATAATTTACTTTCATTGTTATTAATTTTCTTGCGTTTATTTTAGTAACTCATTTAAACTATTTACGTAATATAACTATACGTAATAATGTACGTACATACATAAGTAATTGACATTATAGAATAAAAATGTTCTTAAGTAATTGTATTATTATTTCAATGTATGGCTTTATATACTCTTGTGTACTACAGAAGCCGTTCAAATTATAGTTATGTAAGAATTAAGAAGAAGAAAAGAAAAAAATAGCACAGAAATTATTTAGTAATTATTACGTACGTATGTAAAATATTCATGTGACAATAACAGTCTGCTTTAATGCTGTTTTCATTACGAAAATATTATTTTAACTCTGATATTATATTGATAAAAAAGTTATATTACATAACACACTAAAGCACTTATTTTATTCCAAAATATTTATACTTATATAGGGTTTATACGCATGACCGTCATACTGAATGCGCTTCGACGCCTTACTGGAGCAATGAATTACATTGCCCAGCATAGGACAAACGTGTTTTTTTGGCTATTTTCTTTGGAAAATTAGTTAATGTTTGATTATTTTAGTACTTTTCTCGCATACTTGAAAATCAACCTGTAATAGCATCAATGGTCTCAAAAATGTTGCTAAGTATTTTTAAACTGGGAAAATTTGCCATTCTCCCATACCGGCCCATGTTATTTATTGCTCACATACACAGAAAGAATAAATTACGTAATTGTTGCTGTATTTATGTCATTATAGTATAAATAATGTAAATTAGAACAACATAAATAATTATGCAGTACAACATAATAGTTATGCTTTGTAACATATTTATTATGCAGTATAGCCAAGATTATGCTGTATCCAACAATTTGTGCCGAAAATGAGCTAGCATAATTATTACGTATAGTTATTTTTTTCCGTGTATGGTATCGACCTTTATATAAATGCAACCACCCTATAGGTATACACATACACGTATGACTAATATATAAAATTTAAATGTAAAAATAGAAAAAAAAAATCGAATAACTGAATTTTAACAATAAACTTCGAAAAAAAAAAAAAAAAGAGGGAGACAGTTTGTGAACTTGTACTAAATTTGATATTATACAAGTTCGTGTGTTACTTTAAAACCACCTGTATGGATTCATTATATATGTTATATGTTATATTTACAATTAAGTCTTTGTAATTACAATGTGCTAGTGTATACTGTACTTTTAAATACATAAATAAAATATGTAAGTAGTATGAAAGAAAAAACTGCAAACTCATTCAATATGATAAGTTAAACAAACTAGCAAAAATTATTCCACTTCCATAAATGACGGAGTTACTTCTCAAAGTATTCGTTTCATGACATTAAAAAAATATAATAATAATAAAGCAATAAAATATTAAACCAAAGCCCGATACAGAAAACATCGTGTTTTTAATCACGTGACCAGGGATTCAAGTGACTGAAGTTATTAAAGGAAATGACCAAAAGTAGTAAACAGAATGATATTACAAGCGATAAAGGTATAATCTAGAAGTATTGTATTGAATGACTTTCTTGACCAATTTTGGAAAATACGCTTCTTATCTCAAGTAATTCATGCGTGATGAGCTTTATAGTATTTTATATTTTATGTCAGAAAGAAATAAAGTTAGGAAAGCTACTGTTTTTGTGTGCCTTCAGTAATAAACATTGAAATATAGGCACATGAATTTTATATTATATAACTAAGAAGGTTTGCTAATGAGATTAACTAATAATGAAAGGTGCTTTATTTGCAATATAATATGTATAATTCTTGTCACTTTTTTTTTTCTTTCCATTTTTTGATATTGCGAGTTCATGTTTTGTATTACAGGCTAATTAAAAATATTTGCAATATTATAACGTTTTCAGAAACTCTAAATGATTATCAGAATTAGTTAAATATAAATTTAAGGGCTTACAATCTAATTTTTATTTTTATAATATTTGGATGCATTTATTTTGCACATATTGCAAAAAATACAAAAAAAAAAAAGTCCAGACTTGCAAACATATTTGCATTCAATTTTTAAATCGGGCAATCTGATTATTGCAATTATAATTGAAGAAATAAAAATAAAGCGTTTTGCTGGCCAATTATTATTTGCATAAAATTTTCAAATTTGTATAATAACATAGGCAAGAGCAGATAGATTCAAACATAACAAACAATAAAACGAACTAAAAATGATAATAATAATAATAAATAGCATTCCGTAGTTTATACATGATAAAATACTGATTCCACGAAACAGGCATAATATTGTTTTGATTGAAGCATATAGATAGACGTTTCTTGCCAATAAAAATAATCTTCAGCCTTAGGCAGTAGGTGCATTGCGGTACCGATGCTACCAAAAATTTATTATATTTTAACGATTCGTATTTTTTTTTATTAAATTACGCTCTTGTAATTAGTCAAAGTAAGACTTAAAATACATTTTTAGATAGGTCGTAAAATTTAGGGTGCGCCTTACAAATGGGATTTTTTCCCAAAACGATTGTGCGAGTTTTTAGGCGAAAAAAAAACTGAATAAAACTGGAACTAGAACGAAAATAAAAAAAAATCCCACTCGCAAGGCAGAGATATATTAACAAGCATTATTGTTACCAAAAATGAAGCTTATAGCTCTCTAGCTGTTCGTGTAATTAAAAAAAAAACAAAAAAAAAACAACAACAACAACAACAACGATTACATTGATTTAAATCAGCGTACAAAAAGTTGCCTATCTATGAGGGACAGCAGTGCATGGGGCTCTTAAATAGACGAAACGAGGATTACTATTATATTACTGCAAACGGCAAAAAAAAAAAAAAAAATTATTCCTGTAGGTAGATATTAAATTAGGTATTATTATCAATACTTGTTCCAGACTAATGTTCCCCTATTGCAATATAATACAGTATTTATGTATATACCGCAAGGAAATGAAAAACCTGCACAACTATAGACTGAAAAGCATTACTAAAATTGCAGGTTATTCAATTCATGTCGGTACATACATAAACTTACATTACAATTTTTTATAAAATTACATAATCTATTATATATGTCACCATGGAAGTAATTATATTCTGTAATTACAACAACATTATTATATGGTATTTATATATTAATTTAATCGATTATGTTTGATCAGCCTTGTGGTCAAGATCTAACATCGAATTCTTTAATTCTTTGGAGGACTGTGCTGACGTAAATTTATATTATAAAAACGTGTAAAGTTGTTTGATATTTTATATAATTTTTTATGATATTATATAATTTATTAAAAAAATGCATATTTCATTTTCTTTTTTTTATACATATTCGCTTACAGCCGATAATATATTTTTGAATGAAAGTGAATATGAAGTTAATATTAATGAAAATAAAAATTAATTAATTTATTAAAAGTTAAATACAACTAGAATTATATTTCATTGCATAACATTTATTTAATTAAAAATTATATAACTATAATACAATAATATTTTCATTGAAGATTACATTGTTATTGTGTAAACTCTATATTGGATGATGAAGTTTGATTGTGTCTCGTCGTAATACTAACCATGTCTGCATCTTTGATACCGGATATAGCCGGAGTAGTAGGATCTGTAATCTTTGATCGAGTGAGTGAGAGAGTGAGATATGCAGTATTATTGAGTTTGCTTTGTCACGCTCAATGCACGGGAGCACCACGCTCGAGGCCCGCTTCTTCAAATATAGATTTAGTACTTTGAACCTTAAAATTTTAATTACAAAATCTATGCAACAATCCTTTTTATTTATTTATTTACTGTCATCCAATAACAGGCTTGCGCCTTTTAATACATATTGGTGGTATATATATATATATATATATATATATATATATATATATATATATATATATATACAGTACATAGAATCATAATATCATAACTATACTCTATAACATATAATTTTAAGAGTAAGCATAATACAATTAAATTATTTAATGTTAATTTAAGGCCAAATATTATTTTTTAGCCTGTCTTATTAATATTCTTTAATGACTTTTTATAGAATCATGAAATATATCAATATTTAAGCTATTTATTACATGATGTGGTTGCTCTTGTTATAAAAGAGCTTTTCATTTTGAACGTTTGAACATGTATAGGAATGCAATAATGGCCCTGATTTCTTAATAATTTTTGGGTAAATGAATGCTAATCTGGGAGACAAACCATCAATTACATTATATAACATTAAAAAAATGCATATCGTATAGTAAGAGACAACAAATTGATATTTGTGCATGCGCCAAAGCTTAATTAGAAACCTAATTAAACCTAATTTAGAAACGCAAAACCTTTTCTTTTCTGGTTTTTAGCTAATTACTGTTGCATGCCAAGTAGTAATAGTAATACAGAATCTTATAAATTTATATCCTGAAATTTTAAATTGCGGATGGGTGGTTTAGCAGAGGATCAATAAGCCAAAAATGCAAAAATGATATTTAATGAAGGCTCTACCCTGATATAATTACGTAGATAATAGTTATATTTAATTATGATAAATTATTGAATAAATAATATTTGCTCACTCTAAAAAAAAAATTATAATAATAAGTATAGTTTAACTAAGCTGCGTAGCAAATCTTAAATGTGACGTTAAAAAAAGGTGCGCTCTCACTAATTTGCTATTCATCAATAGTTAATCTTACTTTTTTACATTTATTACTATATTATATTCTTTTTTGAAAATATGTTTTCCCACAGGTTAACAATTTTTAAATAAATATTGCCTCTGTTATACGTTTACATGGTTCAAACCAATAATTTATTATTTTGAAAAAGAAAGAAGAAAAAAAAAAAAAAAAAAAAAAAAGTAAACATAAAATGTTTTTGATTTTGTAAGTATACGCAAATGTTAACAAAACTATATACATAAATTTAAATCACAATTGATATAATACCGCTATTTTGCTATATATTTTAATGATATAATTTCAATGTATTTCACATCCCTCTAGCTTAATTTCGATATAGATATATAGAAGATAATTATATATAATTCTAGTCGTATCTATAAGTTTAGTTTATACATACAACGCATCAACATCACCCCAGTGAAGCACATGATTGGTCTCACACCACCGTATAATTTTATATTTCCTTGCATGATGATGATGATGATGCAGTTGATGACATGCACAATACGATTTATTGTGAGCCTCAGTACATAATTTGGCACTTCAACTGCATTTACTATTGCTATTTTCATACTTTAATACATCAACATCATATTATAACTCTGTGCCAATATTTTCATAATTTTTAAGTGTACAAAAAAAATTTCATAGCTGATATTTCAAGGATAGAAATATTGTTTTTAAAAACATATAATAAAAATATTCCAATGATATTTTCTTTATAATATAAATGTATTGATCAATATTACTATTTAGATATAAATTACGTTATTTAATTATTTAGATTTATAATTATACTATAGTGCATATTCATATGACAATTTTAAGACAGGAGTACAAAAAGGCTCTCCAATTTTATTTTGATAATAAGAAACTCTCTGTAATTTTTTCATAATTCTCATAAATTTCTCACAATTAACTTTTAACCATTTTTATTTTGTCGCGAAATTCAAAATCAATGTTATTCAATCGGGCAAACTAACCCTTAATTTTCTCGAACCAGAAATAATTCTGAAATATATATATATATATAAAACAGTAATCGATAGAGCATGGTTAATATCTATAACGTCAGAAAGTTTCAAAAAAGTTATCAAACCAAAAAAATTTTAAAATTGAACAAAAACTGAACGAAATTGAAATTGAACGAATACACATTGCTAATCGTATGCAAATTTTAATACTAATTATCTCGAATCACAAATAAATTTTGTATATTCTGTTAACTGGAGCTCGCAGATCATGATATTTTTTAACCCTCCTAAAGTTTTTTCAAAAATTTACCAAACTAATTGTGAGATATTTCGCTTTTTCCAGGTCTGAGGTTAACCCTTAATCATTTATTCAAACTCGGACCTTGTTTTTCTCGTAAGAATAACATGGCTATTCGGCGCAAGTTTTTGAATGGCAAAAAATATTATTACCATGATATGATATCATGATTATTACAATTCTCTATAGTGTATATTATATGTACAGTACAGTACATATAAAAATTTATATTCAACAATTTTTATTGATATTTAGAACCCTCTGGTATAAAAAAGAAAAGTAATTAATTGCGGTGCCAAATATTTTCACTTTTTTTTTTTATCATAAAAATATATAAAGTGGTAACGTAACATTACTTAGTATTGTTGATTGCATACAGGTGCTATAGCTTGCATTGTTTTAAGTAATATAAGTGAAGGTATGCAAGTGAACGAGTTTCCTGTGCGTGGATTTTCGCACTAGGAATCTTCAAATGTCAGCAATAAATGTTTGGCTGCCATTTACTATAGTATAGCTTCTCTGTCTCTTGTCTCTCCACGTGACTCTCTCTTTTGCTCTCTCGGCTCGCTTGCTCTCGTTAGAATGAACTAACCTGCCTCAACCTGCGGGCCATGCTCGCGAATCTCTTGTCGACTATCCCACCTTCATTCTCTCTGCGAGTCATTCTAATGATAACAATAGCATTCCAAGTATTTACTGTTGATTATGCTTCAACCGGATAGCAGTGTTTTTTTTTTTTTTTTTTTTTTTTTTTGCTTTATGTGTTAGATATAATTATGAAGCCTAAATCAGAAAAATCTGAAAGTAATGTATTTGTGATTGGTTTTCAAATTCAATAGAATTAATTGCAAACTTTTTTTTTTACTTCAGGTAACGTTGCAAATATTTATCTGATTCATTTTGGGTCATTGAGGTAGCAGTCTCTCTCTCTCTCTCTCTCTCTCTCTCTCTCTCTCTCTCTCTCTCTCTCTCTCCCTCTATTGATTTGAGGTATAAGGTAATATTGCATTTACAAAACAAATATTATTGCTAAAACAGAAATTAAATTTCGTGTGCAAATAAATTAATTATATAATTTAAATCTGAGTAAAATATTTATATAATTTTTTTTTTTTTTTTTTAATGTTTCAGATAGGCGGATACAAGAGGGAAAAACAAAGTCAGGTCACATGTATTTCAATGTGGAAACCAAACCACAGCAGAAGGATTCACAGAAACATATATGGTAAGAAGAAAAAAAAAAAAAAATACTCTTATAAATAAAGCATGCATTTAAATGTGATTCAAAGTAATAACATTTCTAAATCACGTGTACAAAGCATGGTTCACACCGAATATTTATTGACACTAATGACCTTTTGGACCTAATCTAAACAACCCATAGTTATATCAATATATATAGAAAACAGGAGTATCAAGCTCATAATATATGTTAAAATAATAATGATATACTCATCAGTCATCATCATTCTTGATGATTAATGTCAATTTACTGCAATTTTTTTATTAAGGCGCTGGGTACTTGAGAAAGGAGAATAATATATAATAATTATATATTATACGAATGAAATTGCGCACATATTTTTTTTAAACGGTACTCTGTACTTAATAATATTAGTCATTATTATTGAAAGATCCCAGTAGTACTGTACCTAATAAAAACAAACTTTCTTACCTGTTATTTTATAAGGAAAATATATTAGTATACAGTATAGCGTTGGCAACACTGTTAAAAGTTCAATTTTAAAAGCCATTTACTTTTTAAAATATAATCATTGGATGCAAGCAGTTTTTTTTTCTTCTTCTTCTTCCAATGCAATAGATGCATTTAAATGATTTCTAAATTTAGATAGAAGTCCATTTCACTACCTGCTTAGTAGCCAGCTGTACGTAACAGTGCACACATAATAAACATGTGCTAAACAATAACATTACCTTATTGTATGATGTGTTATGTAAAAAGTAAATATATTTAAACTTGAATCTATGTAACTAAGGAGAAACAGTAAGATATTTATTTTCTTAAAAGTGAATTTGGCTGTCTTTGTCATCAAATATGGCAAATTTTAAGCTTTCTGTGTCAGCAACCTCTCTGATAAAAATTTCAAGGTAGGTCAATCTTAAATTAAGAAGCAAAGAGAGAGAGAGAGAGAGAGAAGTTAAAATTAACAATGAGCTTTATAGACATTAAAATTTAAACTTCGGTAATTAAAAATTTTGACTGGTAGTACCCCATATAATTTATATGAATATTTGCAATCTTTTTGGTCTAAAGTATACCAAATTAATTTTAAATTGAAAAATCTTTTAAGATGTAAACATTTATAGTAGTTGCATCAGTTTTATATAAATCATATTTTTAAAAATCTGTCGAAGTTTGTAATATTGTCTGTAGCAATCTTATAATCACGTGATTTCTAATGCAGCATGAGGTTTAATACACGTGATCTGTGGTTTTCATATAATATATTTATTATAATATCGTCTGGCTTCAAAACAATAAGCCTAGTTCTCATCCATATCAAGGCTGATAGATAAAAACTACCCTCTTTCATAATAACAAGAGATTTAATGAGCTTATTAGTTATACTTTATATCCTGTTTGTATTTTTAATACTAACATAATATTTTTTTATATCATATTATTATAAACTTTATGCTCTCGAATTGAATGTCTGAAAAAAGGTCGTCGGATAAAAAGGTCCTGCCAATGCGCACCAGTTGTCGAGCTGTGCACAGGAACGACCTTTCATCTTTCTTTTTTTTTTTTTTCTTTTTTTTTTTGAGGACCTACCTTGAATTTTAATTATTTATGAAATTATATTTAATTTATTTTTATCTTATCAATTTAAAATAGCGTTTATATACCTTTTCCTCAATATAATATACCTTATAATTGAGGTGTAGATAGTAATGCAACTTCATTGCAAATTGATAAGTTCTTGGTGAAGTAAAATAATCCTTGAATTTTTGTATTGCATAGTATTGTATTGACCACTATCAAAATTCAAAATATTACAATTCTTCTATAGGCACTTTTTTTTAACGCAGTAACGTTGCGTAAAGTAGCATAATTTAGTTTTCACCGTATATATTTCTATATAAATATGTAAATAAAATTTATGATCATATTACAACAAGAAATTTAATGTTATATACATATTTGATTTTAAAGACTTTTTGTTTTCAAATAATAATAAGAAGAAAAAAATTATTAAATATTTTTAGGAAAAAAGGTTTTCTAAACAAACTATAAAATGCAGAGGTAAATTTTGAAAATTATAATATTTTAAGTAATTGTTTAAAATAATAAGCTTTATTAAGGTACATAATATAACAAAGTTATTTAAGCAAAAATCAACCTTGGTCACAAAATTTAGCCAATTAAGAACAAATATTATTTAACAATTTAATCATAGAATAAGTTTTGATGAAAAGATCAATATGCTATTGTTAATTTTAAATTTCATAGATAATGCGAGTAACCTACTGTGGTAATAACTTAATACAAGAGATATTTTGTTGGATTGTAGGAAGGAGAGAGTTTTGTTGTTTTTTTTCTAAGTTCTGGAAGTTATATTAGGAGTAATAAAATTTTACATTGATTTAGTATAATATAAGTTTCTATTTACACTACCTTGGGACTTAGGGTTACATTTTATCTTAAAGCAAATACAAGCGATAATGTTAATGTTTTACAAATAGGAAAAATCAAGTAGTAATCGTATGTTGCACCTTTCTCCACAAACGAGGTCTCGATTATTTGTTGATAATATGTGCACATGCACTCGCGGTGAGCTTGAGTGCATTATCACCAGGCAATACCGGTGCAATAACAATAATAAATTACTGAGTTTTTTTTTATTGAACTACGCGAATTACGTGATTTAATACCATTTGTTTCCAATATTCTTGTTTTCGCCTTGATTTTATTAACAATTCGGTAGAAGTTATCAATTGTGTTATTAATTATTAGTTGTCCATCATAAATATTTTCTTTTTAAAGTCATATAAATTTTACCTCTGAATTGATCTCTTGAATATTTGAATCCAAAAATTTGCATGGTTTATTTATACTGTTAAATAATATTTCAGTATATTTAATTTAAAGTGCATTTAGTAAAGGTATGTATTGGTTGCGCACGCTCTTATAGTTGGACGTCTGTATCGGTGTAAAATACAAGAGAGTGGGGAGTTAGGGTCGAAGCAGAAAAGCACGACGAGCAAGCACCGCATACAAGAGAAGCGCGAGCGAGAGACGTGCCTCTTTTTTTTCTCTCTCTCTCTTTTCTGTCCGTGTGTCCACTCCTCTGAGGGTCCAGCCAGTCCACTCAGTCCAAGCCATTAAGCTTACAGTCAAACTCGTGTCTCGATCATTTCACTGCAAACCACTAGACATCATGCTCTACTGTGCAGCTCTCTGATATCAGCACTTTAGTTGACTTATCAACTCATTCACTCTTCTACTTAATTACACAGTAAGTAACTTTGATTTAATTCTATAACTTTATAACATCTTTAAGTTGTTTTTATTTTAATTTTTTTAGTAGGTTTTAATTTTTAATAATAATTTAAAAATAGTTAAAAAAAATTTACATGTTATAAATTAAACACATATATTTATTATTATTTTGATTTAAGTGCATTATTAAATTGTTTTATGGTAATTACATCTAGCAATATAATTATATTTATGTTGTGTGTGCAATGAACAGAAAGTCACATGTTCAACAAATTTCGAGTACTTTCTTCAACATATTTTATAGAAAATATTTCACATTTCAACGTTCAGTTTAGTAAAAACAACTCTGATTTTCTTTACAAAATGCAAATAATATAAAATAAATTTAAACAAACGAGAGATTTTACGACTGAAATAAAAATAGCGTTTCTTTAATAATAGACACCCACTCATTTTGTCACATTGAGAAAAGTGACCTTATAAATTTAGGTTGCATTTCCATCATGCAGGTTATTTTCAGATCGTAAGGTTTACTTTTATATAAATTAATATTAATAAACTACCAAATTGACGGGACTATAAAAAACCGGTTTCCTAGTATATAACAACTTTCTGATTGTTTTGTTTTGATGCTGCATGCTTGTGGTGCATGCACATGGTGCATTATTATAGCCTTGTTAAGTCGATGCCCTACCTGAGATGCACGTTCTCCAATCTCTATCATCTATTACATGACCTTCCAGCAGGAGAGGTGAGCTCGGCTCGTGGCCACCCTCGCTCTTTCCGACCCACAGGACATTGTTCTTATAAGGAGTGCAAATAGACATTAATTTGTAAAAAAAATCACTTGCGCCTTTTTATATAAATAAATAAATTTTTAATTTGGTTCTATCTGATATGCAAGTTTTTTTTCTTACATTTTTAAGGAAGGAAAGAAGAAGAAAAAACATACGGTAAATTATGGTGTTGTGCGAAGTGTGAGTTACACAAGAATAGACAACTTATGTGGCTTCTGCTTCACGCTCAAATATGCAAATACCTCTTTCAACAGGCTTCTACATTATATAGAGGACATAGTTGATTGAAATGCCATGCCATGACGTATAGAATACAGGCAAAATGGATTATTTGTAAAAATATTCTACTTTTGTTATATAATGTTTTAATTTGTCTTTCAAACGATCAATACAGAAAGCACACTATCATGTTATGTCAATTATATTTTGCTATTTTTGTATAATATTCGAAGGGGCTCACGAATGTTTTTTCTTAAATAGCTGCATGTTTGGCTCTCGTTTGGCATTCATAGATAGTAATTGATATTTATACAGCTATTTTTTTTTTCATAATTTTAATTCATATAATTTTCTTTATTAAAGTAAATTCATCATCTTCAGGTTTTACTGTTCACGTTCTAGCCAAGATTTTTTTTTTTTTTTTTTTTTAATTATAGCAATTTGCGGGGGTAGAGATTTCAAAATCAATAACTTAAAATAGCTTAAAAATGGTCGTATAAATTAAATCAAATTGAAAATAACTTTGAAGAGTATTATACTATTTACCAGTTATAGTTATGGATGGCATACAGACAGAAGGCCCGCGGACAAAAGGCCCTACGACAAAAGACCCTACCCGTGCGCCGCTCGCCGATATGCTTTACCTGTGCGCACAGCCAGGGCCTTTTGTCCGAGGGCCTTTTGTCCGCGGACCTTCTGTCAGACATTCTTATGGATATATTATATATAACATGGAATTAATTGAGAGTACATAAACGAGGCAGTTCCTTGTTGATTAATTGTGAACATTCTATATAAATTATATTGTAAAAAAAAAAAAAAAAAAAACGCTAAATAAATAACTTGGAGTGCAGGTTCGCAACAAGGTCGCCGCTACCTTGTATTGCATCGTTGTTCAAGTAGGAAATATGTCTCGCTCGGAAGTGAGGGCCCCGTATAGTGTTTGTTAGTGTTGCTTTGCTGATCTGAGCAGCCAAGCAATGCCTGATATTATTTTTACTTTACATACGCTGGCAGTGCAGTGCAGTGCAGGCACAGTCAGTGGTGTGTTATAATATGCAAAGTCGGCAAATTGTCATCGCAATTTGATATTACCTTTCAAAGAACTGACTGCATGGCTTGCATTTTTTTTACCCCCACATAACTTGTTGTATACAACTTTGAATATTACAAATAACACAGAATGTGCGTCAATACAAATAATGGTGTCATTTTCTATTTCACAGAAAATTACAACAAAAGCATGCATGCTAAATAAGTTTAATTATTTTTTCGCGTTTTTTTTTAATAATTTGGTCAAAAACTTAAAATATAATTTAGATTTAGACATAAATAATAAACGGGGAAAAAAAGACATCTGTCGAGGTGCGCAGGAATAACTTATGGACCCTTTATTATTATTTTATCCTTTAGCATTGCGGAATCATGTTTGTAACGTTTTTCGAGAAAACTATTGCACAGAGGTCAGAAATATTTAAAAGAGGAATATCAAACATTTGTTACGTGTTGCAAGCTAATATTATTATAAGAATTCTTCATCATCGATAGCCTCCATAATCAATTAAGCTCTGATAGAATATGCAACAAAATCTGTATACTTTTTTTATAAATATATAATTCAATAATTTTCTGAGTTTTTGAAATAGCTATTCGATTTTCTAGCACGTTTTTTATATAACATTATATAAATCTTACGTGTATTATATCCAAATATTAACTGTGGTTTGATATTAGTGTTTCTTGGTGCATAACTATATATTTTGTGTCCTTGTTCTAATAATTGCTTGGCCAAGTTGGGGATAAGCCTCCTCTTTGAGGAGAAGTGACCAACCACAACCACAACTACTTAGGACTGTTTAATTGGCATGTAGCCACCTTTGCAATCATCATACAAATAATGTCATACGCGTCAATATGTCAACACTAACTCAATACGAATATATTTAAAAATGTATATCAAATACAATAAATTATTTGGCATATTATTAAGTTTTGAACTATTTTTATATCATATAAATGTACCCCTATGACTCCCTGTTTGTTTTTTTCTTTTTCTTAACATCCTTGATTATAATTCATGAAAAATAAATCAATCTGGCAATTCGTACGAAGGATAGACTTGTTTATCTGGATCATAGTTGTTAAAAAATCTTAAAAATAATATCAATGATTGAATCTTTTTGTCGGGTACATATATATTCTTTAAGTATGTTTCTTTTTAATATAACAAGTTGCTATTTTGGATATTTATTTCTTCTTTTGCATTACCTTTAATTAAATTCAATTATTGTAAAATTTAATTGTTTTTATTTTTTATACATTTCAGTTGTATTTTTCGTATGTTATTTCATTGTTTCAAAATTAAAATATTTAAATATTATAAACAATCAGAAAAGAAGAAGAAGAATAATAATGTAGAAGTATCTCAATCAGTGGCTAACTTTTTTATATTTAATCGCGATGGGTGTTATTTATTGCGACGTTGTTTATTTGTACAACGCATGTAACCGGATATTTAGCAAAAATCACGCTTTGTTTTCTGATAATTCAGACACAGTATCAAGTGACACATTGCATAGAACTTCACAATCAAACTTTTTGTGTTATATATATTGACGTTTCGACGTTCTGATTTTACTTTAATAAACATGCTGACAGATTTACCTGAGAGATAATTAAATTTTCAGTCTGAATAAATTTTACAGTAATAATCGCATTCTAACAATTGACTTTCTGTGAGTTGTAGTTACATGATTTTTTTGATTTTATTATTATTATTATTATATTTTTTTTTGTATTAAATTATTTTAATAAAATATTATTTCTGTGCATTGCTAAAATTATACTGACTCTGAGATTATTATGTTACAGTTTTGTGACTCTGCAGCCACTATTCTCACCACAATGAGCGAAACTTGCTATGTGACCGAGGTTCGTCTGTTGACAGCTTTGGAACCTCTCAGTCCTCGAGCCATGGCGGCTAAGGCAGCAGACACCGTCAGCAAGGCGAGGTTCTCCTTTGCCTCCATCCCATGGCCTTTCTTGCCACAGGGTAAGTTTAGCGTTTCAAATGTTATGAATTGTGCTTAGTACCATTCTAGTGAAACATGCATAGCATACTCATGTCATTTATTATTATTTTTATTATTATTTAATATATAATACCTATATTTTAAAATGGTACTATATGCAAGTTTCTAAAAAGAAAAAAATTGCTTCTTATTTCTTTGTTAGTAGAAGTAAAAAAAAAAAAAAAAAAAACTTGTATCTTGGTACTTCAATATAAGTTTTAAAATTATAAAAATTTGTAGCTTATTCTCTTATATTTTTCATTCCAGTTCCTCACACAGTAGCTACTGCTACTACAACACAGAAGGAAGTGGGGTGTATCAACAACAACATCATCAACAACAATAACAACAACAACAATGGTATACGTCAGCGACGCCTGGTCACTGCATCTGCAATAGCTGCGGCTAATGTTGCTGCTGTAGTTGCTCCTCAGAAAGTACAGAGCAAAACTACATCTTCCACACCAGCTTGGCCAACCTTGATGCTCCTTGTCCTTGAAGGACTGCGCTCCAAGATTGCCAAATCTGTCCTTGGTATGGCTGTAGGCTCAGCCTTAGCTATGTTAGTGTGTGAAATTGTGACCTGCCTTGCTAGTCTTATGATGGCTAATAAGGTACCTCCAGGTTTATTGTTTATGATGGCAGCATTAGGACTTCTTGGTTATGTTGCCATGCAAGCCATCAATCATGATTCAGCATCCATAAGTAGACGGAAATCAAGTTTAGCACTTTTGAAACGGTGATTAAAAAATAAAAAAATAAAAAATAATAAAAAATAAAAAATTGGAAATTTTTTGCAAGTACAAACATTGCTGGTTCAAATATTATTATATATTTTCTTAAAATTGCTATCATATTTTGTATAGAATAATATATATAATAAGGCCCAGTGTTATAAACTGAAAAAAGAACTATTTTGATAAAAACTTACTTCCTAACTATACAAATATATAGCCTATATAATTATAATAACAATTTTGATAAAACATAAACATAACATGCTATATTATCATGTTTTTTTTTTCTGTTGGTGCTGTTGATGATAATGCAACATCATTAAACGTTTAAAAAAAGACTTTCATTGTTAAAATCTTATATAGAAAGGGTTCATAAATCAAAATACTAAATATGAATGGAGTGAACCATCATTTTTTTTTTCTTCCATCATATTGTTAAAAATATTATTAATATGTTGAAAAATTTCCAAGGCAACTTATTGTGCTAAACAGAGGGTCATTGTTCAAGTTTATTTTATTTTGTGGCAATATCAATAAAATATAGTGTCTACTGTATCACAAACTTTGCTTGAAATGTATTACTTAAAACTGAAATTGGATGTTTAAAAAAAAAAAAATAAATACTTGGATTTTTTTTTGTGGTATCTTCAATGGATTATAACTAATAATATTGTCACCTAATTTCAACCCTGAGAAATATAAAGATTGCTTTCTCTCTCTCTCTCTCTCTCTCTCTCTCTCTCTCTCTCTCTCTCTCTCTCTCTCTCTCTCTCTCTCTCTCTCTCTCTCTCTCTCTGTCATCAAATATAATTTGAAAGGTGAGTCCTTTTTTGTGCAGTACCTAAGATCATTATTTCCAAAAACAATTGCCTCTTTGTTTAAGGGTTCGCTTGTATCTTGAAATCTAAAAAAGAAAGTTCCTAATTTTTTGATGCCATCTTAAAGTTAATAGTAACAGCTACCCTTGATAAAAATTTCAGCACCCGTGACCATCAGATAAGAGAGAAAATTATTATTGAAATTAACATGAGCTCTTATGGGACTAAAACTTCAAAAAATCGTAATTCAAAATCTTGCATGGTGACCCCCCAAAATTTTCACATTTTTTAAGTTATCTTACCCTAATCTATCACTGTGTTAAATTTCAGAGTTTTCCTCCTTTACATCTTTTTAGTCAAATCCCGCAGTAGCTGATTTCCCGCCTTAAAAAAAAAATAAAATAAAAAAAAACTTTTTTTTCCAGTTAAAAAGTTTTATTTTTAATTTTTTTTTTTTTATGCAATTGTTTTTTAAGTATCAATCCACTGAAGTATATTTCTACAAATAATGTCTAAGTAAAGATGTTATTAAATAATTATCAAGAAATTTGTTATCTGTCTATGTTTTTGTCCGTCAATAACACAAGTATAGTTTGTGATAAGTCTTTATATTTTATTAATGCTTCAAACCTCAGCCTGTGATCTTAATTAAAGTCTTGTAAATTTAGATAAATACATGTCCATTGTTGTATAGTTACTGTAATTGTTAATATTTTGTATATATTGAAAGAAAAGGGTTAAAATAAATTTAATAAATAAGGAAAAGACTGAAAATATTTTTTTTTCTTTTTTTTTTTTATATATATACAGAAAGAAACTTGTTAAAAGGAAAGATTAAATATTATATAAAAATCAATCTAAAAATCATTCCATTTTATTAAAATGCATGTGTAGTATGAAAAGTTCTATAAATTTGTAGATTATTGTACTAAATATAGTAAAGTTATAATAAACTTTCTTATTTTGTATATGTAGTCACAATTATATAAAAAAATTGTTTAACCTCGTAGTTCACTATATTTTTTTTTGTATTTATTTTTATGAATAATTATTACTGTTAAGATTATGTTTGAGAAATAAAAAAGTGGTGTAGTGTAATTTATATATGAATATTGAAAAAAAAAAAAAAAAAAAAAAAAACATTAAAAATATTATGAAACATAATTTTATAGCATTTGTTATTATTTTTACTCTCATTCTATAATGATTATTTTTTATACTAAATAATAATCAGTCATTTTGAAGTGTTGTCAGGCTCAGGGTGGGGTTTATGATAAGAGATCTTGAAGGTCAAAAGTCAAGTTGACTTCAATGTCAAGTGTCAACAGTAACAGATCCGCACAGTTACTAATATCTTTTTCAAATAAATTTGATCATCAACTATATTTTTAACCTCTATACTGATAACTTATTTATTAATTTATTAAATTATCTTTTTTTTTCTTGTAATTTCATTTCTTCATACATTATAAGATATGAGTATATAATGTAACTGACCTACATGATAAGTATAATTATAAAAAAGAAGAAAAAAATCTGTACATGCTATACAGTAATATCATTATACATACACTGTATAAAAGTAATGATGCTTTTCCCACAGATATTAGAATAAAAAACTTGAAAAAAATATATACTGTAAAAGATTAAAAATTAGAATCAAAATATATTTAATATACTATTATTTAATAATGCAAAGTACTTTTTTATTTATTTATTTTTTTGGGTGCTAAATAGACAAAAAGTTAAAATAAAAAATTAGATGTATTTTTTTTTTATTTAAAAATGTTGATTTAATTATACATAAAGAATTTTGTATATTTTATTTTAACCAAACTGTTGTCTACATGATACATATTGAATTATAGGATTGTTTACAGTTACACGTGAAGCATTTATTATAATTATTGATGATTGCTTATTATGGAATCTCCTCCTAAATGTTGTTTATAAAATAAAAAATGTTTATTTCTTTTCGTCTGTAGTTTACAAGAATAATTTAATTTATACTGTATGCTGTACGATAGTAGTACAATGCCAATTTTTATAAATGAAAATTGCCATTTTTTTCCATTGTTCATTTTTTACACCATAAGCCATAGACCACATAAAACAACATGTGCTTTTTAATAAATAAACACGAAATGGGATCTTCAAAACTGTTGACAATTTTTACCAGAATTTTAATGTAGCCCCACGAAAGAGCGTGAAAAAACTGTATAGTATGCAATTTGCGTGAAAATTCATGTTTATGACGTCAGCAACATGCAAAAATTAGTATGAAAATGTTGTGTGGGTTGCATAAATTGAACGTTCTAATCACTGCTACGGGGCTACTGTTGGGTTTTGAGGCAAACTAAAGTTATTTATGTAAGTCCCATCAAGTGTTTTGTGATATAAATACTTATGTTTTTCTCTGGTCTATTCCTATAGTATATCAATTAACAGTTAGCTACATAATTATTGGTACACTGTCTAATAATAGGATTAAAATTAGATTTTCCTGGACATTGATATTTAGCTCTAATAAATCCTCCTTGTTCAGTATCTGGTGTACAAATATAATAAAATCTACAACTCATGGGGTCAGGAAAACGTCCAGCAGTTCGACACTCAACGTCAGGTACATTGCAAGTAGCATCACAGATGAGGTCGGAATTCATATTACACTGGAAGCCGGAGATACATGTCTGAATATCGTGATCAGGGGGCAGACCAAAGTCAGGACAAAGTCGGAAACTTGTGCAGTTCACGCATGTAAATCCAAACTCATTACATTCTATCGTTGTAAATGCTGAGTTGGGTAGGATTATCTGTAAATAAGAAAAATAAATAATTAATTTAAAAAATAAATAAATAAAAGTTCATGGACAAAGATAAATACGTATTAAATTATGCTAGCGGGTTTTTCAGCAAAATTGGTTCATTAAATCATAATTTATGCTATACTTTACAACACAACAACTATGTTACTATAGTATAGAATAAATATTATGTTTTTCAGCATAATTATTTGTTTTGTTTTAATTTAGTATAATTTATGCTCTAATGTCATAAATGCAGGATAAATGACAGAAATTATTCTTTCCGTGTTTTTAAAGAATTTATTCTATAAATTAGGGTACTGTATTTTATTATAATGCTATCAAATAATAATAATAAATGGTTTTTATTAAAGGCCATAAAAGGTACAAACCCACTTACATGCATTGGTGCTCTGATTTTTTTTTTTTTTTTTTTTTTTTTTTTAAATACTAAATGGTTTTTATTAGAGGCCAAAAAAGGCTCCTAAAACAAACAAATGGCCAACAAATAAGACTTAAACAATATTATTAGCAAAATATTTTATTTGAATAAGTATTTTGTTTTCTTCTTTTTCCGATTATCGCATATTTGTTGGACTAAATTGTAGTAAAACTTCGGTTATGTGTAATTGTGTTTTAAATTTTGAATGTAAGGATTAAATATTTACGTTTCTGTGTTACATTAATAATAATAATTAATAATAATAATAATAAAATAAAAAATCATTATGTTAAAAAAGCTTCATTAGTTAAAGTTATAGTTAAAGTTATAGTTAGCTTTAAAGTTATATTGGTCATCGTCATCAATCATCATCATTTATCGTATTCAAGTGAAATTTAGGTTGAAAGCGATATAAGAAAGTTTTTATTGCAAAAACAATGTACTTCTGTTTTCAACGTAGGAAATATGTAAATAAATAAATAAATAAATAAATAAATAAATGATAAATAAATAACACAATAAAATGATAAAAAAGTTGCTAAATGCTAACTTAGAAATTGACAACTTGATAATTTTTGTTTCCGATTGAACGTGTACTACAACGCATGCGCATTTTAATTTTCATGTTTATCGTATTGTTTTTGTTATTGGCTAAATTTTTATGGTTATGGTTCATGTAGAGCTGAAATATCCCTGTATGGGCCTCATAGTAAAGATTATTATTATTAAAATTAAATCAGAAGCGGATATAAATAAAATCATATAGCCAACAGTTCGCAAGTTGAGGTTTCTTTCTCGTCATTTATTTCAACGGCGTAGTTGACTCAAGCAATTTATCGTAAACAAAAACTAAAAAAAATAAAAGTACAGTCTGAATTTTGGTCTGTACAAAAGCTAGCTGTTTCTTGTTACATAATATAATGGTAAATAAAAAGTGCAATATAAAGTTGCATTCCATTTTACTTTATTACCTACAGTAATAGTTAATTACATCATGCGTAGTATACTACTTAATTTTTTAATTACAACATTTCATAGCAATAATCATCATAAACAATTATTTATTTTATATTTGATGATAAGATTTTGTTAGATAATAGAATTCTAAATTGTTTCCATACAAGTGGAATTTTTTGAACATATTTTTGTATTGATATCAAATAAAGATCCTAATGGACATTTATAATGTTGTTTTGTCCACATATGGTGTCTTACGATACATACATAAAATCCGGAACAGTTTGTATGTAAGTCCGGATATCGTCCCTCCTCAGTGCACGGCTGAATTGCTCTTCCACATGAAGATTGATTTTCAAAAACACATCGTGATTTTTGAGCATTATAATGACTACCGTAGGGGCATTTATAACGTGCTGAAGTTGCACCTTCAGGAGTGCATACGTAAAATAAAGAACAATCTTCCGTATCTGGATATCGTCCTGGTCGATTACCTTTACAAAATTTCTCTACTTTATTGCAAGCGTTAAAATCCTTTGAACATCGTAAAGTTTTAGTATTAAAAACGGAATTTTTTGGACAAAAAGCAAAACCTTCAACGAATTTATTTAAATATGGAATACAATAATAAAATTTTCTACAATCATTTTTGTCCAAAAATAATCCTCTTTCAGTACAATTAAATTTATTTAGTAAAGGTTGACATACAGTTTTTGAAAATGAACATTTTAAAGTTTCAGGATCAAAATATGAATGTAAAGGACAAAAATAACGTTTCCATGTACCATCAGGATAACATAAAATAAAACTACTACAATCTTTAGGATCAGGAATACGACCTGAACTTGTACATGTATATTTTAAATATTCAGTATCACAATGTGCTTTCTCAGGTGCAGTACATCGTCCTATATCAACAGAATAATGACTATTTTGAGGACAATTTATTGAAATATGTGTTAAATTTCCACTAATATCAGGTACACAAACATGATAAACATTACAATCATGTAAATCAGAGAATCTTCCTGATTTTATACAGCTAGGAGGAGGAGTTGCTTCTTCATCCCAAGGATCATATAATTCTTCATAATCTGGAGAAAAAGTTGAATTATCCCATTGATTTTCATCATCATGTATGATATCAGTAGTATGTGTATTTGGTGTGGTTGTTGTTAAAGATGGACGTAATTCACAAAGGTACTCTAAATCCGTGTTGCAGAGAAGATTCAAAGGACATGACTCGACGTATTTCTCATCTTCACACCATGCAAACTTGGAGTTGGTTGTGCAGAAAAACTCTTGTCCGGGGATGCATTGGGATGCTATAGCATTACTCGTCCTCGTTACCGTGGCCTGTGGGGTGAGACACCGTGGTCAAGATCTTCATTCAAAACAACGTTAGTTCAGTCACGTACACACACACTTGTATGCATTTTTTTTACTCGTAATCAAAGTCCTTGAATTAATATTTTCATTAACTAAATAACATCTCTTATAGCGCGTAAATAATATAATATAATCATAATTTTTCTTTTATGAGTAAAAAGAAATTGATATAAAAATCCCATTATGTTATAATTATAATATAGCACTGTATCCATACTTTATAGGCGGTTTACTTAAAAAGCAAAGGTCCTTTATTAGAAAAGATGTAAATGATAATTTTAAAGCCGTGAAACTCTTTTGCTTTCTTTGCTGTTTAGTAACTTTATTAAATTGCCTGCAGTAATATTTTACATTATTTAAAAAAACGTATATATATATATATATATATATATATATATATATATATATATATATATATATATATATATATATATATATATATATATATATATATATATATATATATATATATATAAAATAGCAGAAATAATAAAATATAGTCATCGCGTCCTTATTAAAAAACAATACAATCAGAAGAAATTTTTATTGATATAGTAGATAAAAAAAAATCTATTGCAAAGACGAAAAAAATCAATTATATTGTATTTTAGACAGCATAGTCAATTGAAAATTTTAATCGTAAATATAACTTTTACTTTAACATGAACTATATAGAACATTGATGCGAATTAAAATATCATTCATTTACAATTTATTAAAAAATCGTTGCACCATATGTCTATTGAATTTAGTAAGTTCATATATAAATGTAAAGCTGTCATTTTCCTACACTTATCATTGCGTTGATAACCCCTAGAGCAGGTCAGGGGTGTGAACAAACTCTAACTATGACGTAACAATACTTATATCGTGACGTCACTCGAGGACTTTTCACGGTCATTATTCAAATCGAAGGACACCAAAATTTAATATGTGATTCATTATGAAATGATTGTTAAATATTTTTTTATTGTTTACAAAGAAACCCAAGAGTTTAGCAATTCAAAATTTAGTATAAAGATTTAAACCCCTGTTGCAGATATTTAAATCTTAAAATTTAAATAATTATTATATAATGTACAGAATGTACAGTACTTTTACTTGCTTTGGTGCTTGTACTGAGAACAAATATATAAAATCAAAATGTGTAGTGGTTAAGGAATACGCTATAACTATATAGAATCATTCATATAAATCAATTCATACTTTTATATTTTATACCACAAAACTTTCGTTCCTTTAACATTATATAAAAATTATTTATATTTGACAAGCTATTTAATACGTATACACATTAAAATATCATATAAAGTAAATTTTAAAAAATATATAACATTATTTAAAACAAAAAATGATAATTTTTGTTAAAAACGTCATCTTTTTGTGTAACCTATCTGTGTGTGTTAAAGTTATTTTAAACTCACCACGCAAATAAGGGTCGCAAGCGCGAATTTGGTCCAGTGTACAAGTGTCATACTGAGCTGCTCTCTCACCTCACTGCACGTTAACTTGCTGACAAAGTCACAACTTAGCGCGAGACAAAACACTTATCAGCTGACCTCACATCTACCTACCTGCAATTAAACTTAGGTGCGCGGAGTAAATACTATAAAAACATTACACTATAACCTGACATTTTTCGAACCGACCATCATTAAATCTAAAATTTCAAGAAAATAATATATAACATTGTACTAGTAACCTAAAATAACTAATCTCTAATTATGATACATAGTAAAATAATTAAAATTGTATTATTATTATAGTGTTAGACTATTAGGATAAAATTATAATCTTTAGGTTTTCAAGTTGTATTATTTTTATATTGCGTAGTTGCCACATTTGCTAAAAAAATGAATGAATGAATGAATGAATGAATGAATGAATGAATGAATGAATGAATGAATGAATGAATGAATGAATGAATGAATGAATGAATGAATGAATGAATGAATGAATGAATGAATGAATGAATGAATGAATGAATGAATGAATGAATGAATGAATGAATGAATGAATGAATGAATGAATGAATGAATGAATGAATGAATGAATGAATGAATTATTTAATTAATCAATTAAACTTAAAAGCAAAGTTTCCAACAATCTTACGTCATTGTAAATGTTAGATCAAAATTCAAAATTTTTATAGTTTGTTTACAATTTTATTGGTAATTATTATAATTACAGTACATAAATAAATAAACACATGAAAACTCTTGAAAATTAGAAGTCTTTTAAAAATAAGATATGTTCTTCTACTTGTATGGAGTAATACATGAAAAAAGAAGAAATTTAAACTCTTTGATACAATTGAATAACTTTGAATAATAATGAATTTTTTTATGCATATATTTTTTTGTGGTAAAATAAACAATACAGTATGCACTGTATAGGGTCTATGCATTCATGTTAAAGTCGACGCCATGTTGGATAACTCAATAACATGGGTGGCATAGAAAAATAAATCATTTGGCCAGTTTAAAACCACTATGCAATATTTTTGAGACCATTGATGTTGTAAATATGTTGAATTAGTATCTCCAGTATATGAGAAAAATAACAATAACAAAAAATTAACTGATTTCCCAAAGAAAATTGGCTTAAATGAAGTTTTTCCCATGATGAGCAATGTTATTCACTACTCCAGTATGGCCTCCAAGTGCATAAAATATGACTTCATCCGCAAAAAATAAATATAATAATAATAATTGGTTTTTATTACGGGGACAAAAAGGTACAAACCCACGTAACGCGAGCTGAGACCCAAAAAAATGCTCATTCCATTTGAATAACCAAAGTTGATCGTCATTTTATGAGTAGAGAACAAGGGCTTATATACGAACAGTAATTATGTAATATTTTATTACATAAATATTCCTATATGAATATAATTTATACTGTTCTAATTTAGTAAATTAGCAAAGTAGTAGTAATATTAATTATCTAATTTATTATATTATATATTGCTATAATGACTTAAATGGAGAACATATTACGTAATTTCTACTTTCCGTGTATAAATTATCACCATTTCTCATCCTACGATTTTTATTCATCGTTTTATTGTTAGGGAGTTTTAAAAATTTCATCTAAAAAAAATATTTATTAGTTCAAATAAAATAAAACGTCACACGGTTATCATAATGAAACCAATTTATTACATTAAATGATTTTATAGTAATTAATATTTTATTACATTACTGCTTTCAACATCACAATAAAAATAATAAAAATAATTGCGTCTAAGATCAAAGCAAAGAACCACCCAATATTTTTTTATTGATAGAAAAAAAATTCGCGCGTTATATAATAAACTTATCGAATCAATTTGAAATGAATATTTTTAATCCAATTTCAACTGTTTTCAGTTTGCAAGATAATTTATAGAAAAATAAAGTTATAATAATTTAATAAATAAAAATAAATAAATAAATATAATATTAGTAAATTACTGAATAAATTCTTAGCATTTATCATTGAAGAACCAACAAATCCTTCTTTTTGTATTAAAATGTGGTAAATATAAGGGACATTTTTGTTTTACTGCAAATAATGTTGTAGAATTTGGTGTACGAGAACATTGATAAAAACTTCGGCAACTTGAAGGGTCAGCATGTAATCCTGATGAAGGACATTTGAAGCTCGGAGGTGGAGTAGTTATCTCAGTTTCACTTGATGGTGTTGTTAAACTGCCGGGGCTACTTTCATTGTTGTCCAACGTAGTTATTTCTTCAGTTGTTGTAGGTAGAGGCGTAGTGGGTAAAGGTAAACTACATCCAGCTATTGCAGGAAACACGCATTGCATCATGGACATGCTAAATTCAAACCCAGCAGCGCAGTGTCCAATATGTTGAATTAAACTATATCCATTGTGGATACAGAAGTAGTATCGATTGCAGCTTCCTATGAAAGTCAAAATATCCATGAATATTATTACTTTAGATAATACCTATTTAAATATAAACAAATTAGGAACATGAAATATATAAGTTTTGTTTAAAAATTAACGGTTTTTATAGATCGGTTGCACTCATATTTAAGAGTCGCTATTTCGTTGGTCAGGAATACATAGGCCAGCATCATAGGAAAAACGTCATTTTTTTAATAGCAAAAGAAGCTTCAAACCTCAATCAAAGCCTTATTTATTCCTAATATGCTCGAAGAATATGAGAATAATTCATTCAGTTGAAATAAACACTTTATATGTGAAAAATTAGGAGAAATTATGTTTTTCCTATGCTGGACAATGCATTAGGCACCGCAAACATGGCGACAAAGCGCAAGGATGTGCAAGGGGTCTATTGGACGAAATCAGGAATACAACCTCTAAATTTAACCCAACACAGTCCGTTATATTTTGTATTGATAGTGTTAGACATATGTATATAACGTTTACAAATTATTTTAATAATTGTATTTGTAAATTTTTATTAAAATTAGTTCATTTATTCACTGAACATTTAATTGAAGTTAAATTCCTGTTTACTTAAATAATAGTTTTAAATTTTTAACTATTACTACTGTCCTATTTATTTTTGTTTTGAAACGAGAAAATGAAAAGACTTATAAAAGTATCCTTATTTTACAACGTAAAGTAATAATATTATCAATAACAACAAAAGGCATTCTGCTGCATTTAAAATTATTTACTATAATTTCATTTTCTGTGATTCTTAGCAAAAAAATAAATAAAATAATAATAATAATAATATGTAAATATTATAAAATTAATTGCTTAAATCCGTCATACATAAGGTTTTACTTGGTTGGTATTGTATAATGCATTTAAAGAAAAAAAAAGAAAGATTTTAATGAAAGGGTGTATGCGCATAACGTGACACTGAATGCGCTTCGACGCCATACTGGAGCAATGAATAATAATGTTCAGCATAGGACAAACTTGGTTTTAGGCTATTTTCTTTGAAAAATGAGTTTTATTTATTTATTATTGTTTTCCCGTACTTGAAAACCTAATTCAACCTTCTGACGGTATTAAAAAATATAGCCTTAAAAAATAATTTTTTAATGTGACAAAATGTCTCATTTTTCCATATCGGTTCATGCTATTTAGTGCTCACAAATAGCGTCAACTTTTATATAAATACAACCACTTTTTAGGTTGTGTATGTTTTTGCGTATACATTATACTAGTTTAGTTCTTTAGTAAAACACATTTAAAAATATTTCTGAATACCATTCTCTTTGCCAATAGTGTAAACCAAATATAATCTCAAGAAATAAAGAAGAATGTAAGATAAACAGAAATGATCATTATTTTAAATTGTGAATTTAAAATAATGATCATATTCTGTTGTGTACAATATGATTTTTCTATATACTTGCCATCTATTCTGAAAGCTCCTTGTGTGACACAGGCTGGTGGCTCCTCGATGCAGAGATTCCCTGAAGGGTCCGCAGTGGAACACACAAGGCCAGGGTCACAGGTGAAGATGTAACTGTCAGGAGGTGCCATGCAAAATTGGTATAAGCTTCTTCCCACGCATCGGAAACCACTCTGACTGCATAGAGACGTCTCAGCTCGCGTTGCAATCGCGAGGAAGCTCACTGACATCTATCAATTAAGGTATAGTTTTTTAAATAATCAAAATTGTCATTAGTCATTAGTATTATTATCTTTACTATGATGCTAAGTTTTTTTTTTTTTTTTTTTTTTTTTTTTTTGGTAACCAAAACTTAGGTGCAAATTAAGATATTAAAGGCACACAGACACCCTGGCTTTTTAGGATCTACTAGGTACAAAAAAAAATTCACAAATTGTTAAAATCTGATGCGACTTTTACTTCTAATTTAAATATTAAATCAAAGTTCAATCGTTATTTGGCCAAACAACGAGCAGTTGATTTTTTACTTCGATTCGTGTAAGTTTTTAGCTTTAATCAGCACTCAGCCACATTTGCCTTGTATAAAGCGGCAATAACTGTTAATGTGATTTTGGCCACCAAAAGTGACCAAATAGCGTAAGACGGTTCTGAAGATACGTGAAGCGGAGTATATAAGGGGGCGTGGCAAACGTTGATTTAATTTTTGAATGAAAAGGAAGAGACGCACCGGCTCCATACGACATTTAAAATTATTTTCATAAATAGTAGTACTAAATAGTGGATTAAGCACAACTTCAAAAAATTTAGTGTCTGTGGCCCTTTAACACACAGATTTTTTCTATATCCACCAATTATACATAATTCGACGCTAACTGTCAATGTAATGTTCATAATATATTTTCATTGGGTAAAAATTGCCGTACGAGTCTAACAAAAATGACATTTACCAAATTGCAAATATTTTTATTTATTTTGAATTTATTTATTATTTTTATTTAAATTATTTAAAGTTGTTAATAGTATTTTGTAGTATTAAAAGGTAGTAGTAGGCTGTAATATTAAGGTATTGTAGTACACCTGGGACAAACAAAAACTTACCTAATATCCTAACATACCTAAATATCAACGTTAATTTGGTCGAAATTATTAATTTCTAATTTATTTTCCATTTAAGAAATGTCAGTTGCGGGTTTATGACGGCTTAGCTCACTTGTTTCCGTGAGTTGTGACGTCATAAATCCGCAACGGACATTTTGTAAATGGAAAATAAATTAGAAATCAATGACTCCAGTCAAATTAACGTTAATATTTAGGTATGTTAAAATATCATGCTCGTTTTTGGTTCAAGGTGTTATACACCTTTAAGTTATCTAAAAAGAAAACAAAAATGTCTCACATAATTATTTTAAACATATTATTCATTTTATCTTAAATGTATTTGGTCATTGAAATTTTAAAATCTGTGTCAAAAAATCACTTCCTTAAAGTCTTCCGTTTTATTAAACTGTTTTAATGAGCTTGAACTGTTTTATGTTTTTTAAAATATAATGTAATATCTAATATGATCCACAAACAAACAAACAAACAAACAAACAAAAGTATAGTATTATAGTATAGTATTAAAAAAGCTTAAAAATAAAAATGATTTGGAATAAGTATTTTAAAAGCTACATTCAATAAACAAAATTAATCAATCAATCAAGAAATAAATTTTAAAAAGGATATATATATATATAATTAAATTTCTTACCTGGAATAAAAAGAAACCTCTTGCAGTGACTTGCATTATTAATGTCTGGATCTGAATAAATTGTACTCCTTCATCAGTGCATTTATATACTGAATGAAAAGCAGTAAAATTGGAACAGTAATGAGTAATTCAAACTATACGGTTTTAAAATAATATAATAATACTCTTCTCAGCCCCATTTATAGTTGCTAGTTCAAATAGTTGGTCGATGACCTCATTTATTGGTAAAGTATATTTTTTACTGGAAATAGTATTTGCTCTAAACACCAGTTAAGTCTGCAAGCTCAAAAGAAAAAAAAAACTATCTTGTTCCTTGTTAACTACCAAAGTAAAAATTCTTCAAATATTTGGCAATATGGATAAAAAAAATTTTGAGTTAATAACGTCAATAGAATTTATATATCTTTATAAAGTTATCTTTTAATTTTGTGATAATTACTCATCTATAAGTTCATTAGTAAAAGTATTAACAAAATGTCAAGTTTTGAATTATTTATGTCCGTACAAATTATTGTTCTGTATTATTTTTTAATTCTTCGGATCAAATAACTGAATGGCCATAAATTATTTTTATCATTTTTATTACACAACATAGTTATGCGCTCTTGCAGTATATAATTCTTTGCTTTGGGGCGTCTGTTTTCATTTACTTTTATGTACAAAACGAGGGACTTTGCAGTGGAGCTTTATCGCTGAATAACGTTGAGAAGTTTGGTGTGCAACATTATAAAAGTTGAGCTAATTTCATTATATCTTCATATTTTACTACCCGTGTTTATTTTTTTTCATAATCGTTGATTATTATTAATTATTATAGAAGACAAAACTGAATGAAATATCATATTTACAATAAGTACGTAAGTTGAAACTTCAAAATTAAACATCTCTATTTGATTAATTTAAATTTCATATAAAATATATATTTTATTATTAATATATTTTTCTAACTTTCTGTGACGCTAATTTCTGAAAACATGAACTGCGCAATTGATATTTACCTGACGCAAATTACTCTGTGCAATGTTTGAAAGCAATAAAAGAGTAATAATTATAATAGTTATTAAAACACTCGTGTGACGTGCACATTGAAATATGATAAGCATGGCATTTACAACATTATTTACGTATATATACTATAATCGTAAAATGATAAATAACTTGCTGTTTCTTTTTTATACGCTTTACTCCTTACACGTATGCAACTTTTTCATCTTTATTGTTGAGCAGCTTGCCTATAAGCTTTCATATTTCTTGGAAATAAATTGTAAGTAAATAATAGTCTTTATAAATAAATAATAAAGGCGTTGTGAAATGTGTTATTACTTTATTTTACATAATATGTTTAGTATAAATTTTTTTTAAATATAATTATTACATAAGAGTTAACACAAAATTTATGGTGTATATTTTTAACACCAAAATTATCAGAGTTTAATATTTAATTAAGTTGATCTTGGTCGATCTCCACAATCTGCATCAAAATGACAACTATTTTTAGTTTCATCATATACAAGACTGAATGGACATTTACGAGAAACTTTAGTATATCCAAAGAATGGACGCCAAATACAAACATAAAACTTATGACAGTCAGTAAGATCTGGGAATTTAGAAAATCTTGAACATTTTTGTGAAGTTTCTGTCGTTGAAATTTGTGTTGACGTAATTTCTGATGTAGGGGGTTCACTTGTTGTAGGAATATCAGTGGTAGTTAGATCATCAGTAGTATTTTCATTGGATTCTGAAGTAGTCTCCTGTTCACTAACATCACGATTACCTGGTGTACTACCTTCAGTACTAGTCATAATATTTGTTGTCAATGTGGTTTCTGTTGGATTTGCTGAAGAAATATCTCCAGTTGTAGGAGAAATATCTGTTGTTATTTCACCATCAGTTGTAGTTATTATTGATGTAGGTGAACTTGATACTTCTTCTTCATCAATTTTACTTTTAACATTATTAAAAACTACTGTTGTTGGTTCACTTTGTTCCGTCGTAGTATCAGAGGTAACAGTACTAGATATCGGAATATCGGATGTTGATTCAGGAGGATCACTGGACGCATTAGAGGTTTCACTTTTAGCAAAATCAGCATCTACAGTACTAGATGATACTGTCGATTCACTAGACAGTTGTGTAGTAGTATTTGTTGGTTCGTTACTTGTGACGTCACTGGTTGATGTTGATTCAGGAGGGTCAGTGGATGCATTAGAGGTCTCACTTCTAGCAAAATCAGTATCTACAGTACTAGATGATACTGTCGATTCACTAGAAAGTTGTGTAGTAGTATTTGGTGGCTCGTTACTTGTGACGTCACTGGTACTAGTACTTGAAATCATCAAACATTCAGATTCTTCTACTGTCACGCAGTCTTGGTTTAGTTCACTGAATACTTTTTCATCAGTACAAAATTTAGTGGTAGCAACCAGAAAGGTATCACACTCATAGTATCGGTCACAGTCGTCTGAAAAATAATTATCTTTTTATTATATTTGCATATTTTTAAATCTAATTATAATTTGAATAAAATTTTAGAATGAAACTAAAAATTCAATTTAATTAAGATTTAAGAAAACATTCAATGCATGATATATTAGTTGCTTTGTTATTTATGATGATGTAAAGTATATTAGTGAATAAACTTCGTAAACGAAAATTGTATTTCTTTTCTACGTTACTGTAACAATAAAAAATAAATAAAATAATAATAATAAATGAACAATGGAAAAAAAAAGGCCTGAAGAAGCATTTAATTATATTTTTGTAAGATAAGGATTAAAATTATGTTTAAAAACTACAATTCAGGTGATATTTCTTATATTTATAAAATTATACGAATAAAATAACTTAAGTACTGCAGATGTAAAATTTAGTGACATTTATATTTTCTCACAAGTATGTACTTTTTTTTTTTTTTTTTTTTTTCTTTCAAAAAGTTAAATGAGAGACTTAAAGTGACAAGTTTAACTAAATCTCCTATATAACTTTCTTCTTTTAATTTTCTATTTTACGAATGGAATTTAAGGCAGAATAGTATTTCTCTATAATGCATTTCCTTTTTTTTTTTTTTTTTTTAATTTTTTTTTAAATTTTTAAATTTTTTATTTTTTTTTACTTACTTTGAGCTTCCGGGAATAAAAACTTGCCCTGTCGAGTACAAGGTGGTGGCGGAGAAAGACACAGTGAGTCTCTGGGAGCATCAGGGACACAAATGTAATTTTCGCCAAAGTTGCTGCAAGGTAACACGTCACTGGTACCACACGGCGTGTACTCCGTGTCGCTAGCACACGTGTCACATGTGTTCTGACCACATGACAAGGTGATGTGGACCAGCAACTAACAAAAAGAAATACATAAAATTAATACGCTCATTTTAAAAATCATACCAGGATTTATAAACCCTGAAATCATACTAAAAATCCATCAAATAGTTGTTAAAAAAAAAAAAAAAAAAAAAAAAAGCTTTAATTTCTAAAAATTATATTTGTTAGTATTTTAACAGTAAGACCCGCGCAGCCGTCTTATTTTATTTAGTACTAAATTAATTTAAGAAAATGAGCCACTGTGATTGGCTTATTCTTTTAAATTAATTTAATAATATTAAATAAAATAAGATGGCTGCGCGGGCCTTTAATATTGAAATAACTATTTGCATTTGTATTTTATTATAACTTAATGGTAAAATTGAATAATAATACAAGCTTACCAGAATCATCACTGATTTTCCACGTAACATTTCTAAAAAGTGAAGAGTAAAAAGAAATGGAGACTTTCACTAAAAACTGCGAGAGCTGAAATGTAACTAGCTGTTAGTCTATTTTATATGAGTTGCAAAACCTTGGTTGCAATAAAGTGTGCAGTTTACTAGCTTTATTATAACAAACTTAAACAAAAGTTTGCAAAAAAAAAAAAAAAAAAAACGAGTGATAAAATTAAAACTCTACGTGTGCAAGTTATACTGACTCATTTATAATTAAATATAATTAAAACTTATGTAAATCTCAGATTTCATATAAACGTCGTGTTGTTTGTCACCGTGTTACTATTTAGCCTTGTGATGCTAACTTAATAGAAGAAGATTTTAACTTTGTTTCAGATTTTATACATAAGTCGTTATCTGTCTATTGTAACCCAAATGATTTTGTTATTTAATATTAAGAAATGCATACAAAAATTTGGTAAATTATTTCTTATCTAATACTAAATAAATTTAACCTAATTTTATATATTTTATTTGATTTACTTAATTAGAGAATTTTTATCTTTTCAAGTGGAAAAATGCAATACTATAAACTATCTGGACTTTCAATTAGCTGTATTAAAAATTTAAAACTTCATCAAGCAATTTAAAAAATATAAGATCTACAAAGAAATTCAAAGATACAGAATACACAATATTAACAGTAGTTACAGATTTACTCTTCCATTGATTAGCAGGAGTGCTAATACTTTTTTAATTACATGTATTCACAAATAATGTGTAAGATACTTTCAATTAAAAACAAATAGCATACCAAGGTTTATATATATAAACCTTGTAGCATACATAAATATGTATTAAAAATTACTACATTAGGTTTATTTTGCTCATATGAATGTAATGTTATACATATTTTTGTGCTCATTAAATTAAATAAAATAATCGTCTTTATTCAGAAACTTTTTTTTTTTTTTTGTTAACATTTTTTGAAAGGGCGAGGTTTAGGCCTGACAACATATGGCTGGTACATTCTTACACCTAACCCTATAACAGAAACACTATGAATAAAATTTCAATTGATTAAGTAATAATGATAATATTTGTAAAATATATTATGCAAGTTCAAATTATTGTGTGATAAAATTGTGTTGAATGTATTTTTGTACAATACTTGTTTTATAATAATGGCTTCTATAATATATAAAAATTATATTATTGTTTGTTAATAAGTTACTGTGTAAACTAAATGTCTGGTAAAGGTTTTGTAAAATAGTGCTGTCATGCCCTCACAACGCCTTAATAAAGTTTATTATTATTAATATTAAGTAATAAAAGTAAAATCATATTTAGTTTTAAAATTAATAATTTATCAGATTATTTCATTGTAAAATAATTCATATTACTCGAACGCTACGTATGGTTGTGGTGGAAACCCTAGCGGTTCTGATGGTGAATTGCCAGATGCTGGGTTAAGAGACATAGTTGATGGAATTCTTGGATTTTTAAGTCCATGCCAGCGTGCCACGAACCAGCCACCGACTGTTAGGTCTATGGAAGGTCCATAACGAGGAGGAGGTGTAGTTGGGGAAGGTGAAGTAGTTGTAGTAGGTAAATGTGACGGTGTAGAAGCAGTGGTGATAACAGGTGTAGTCCCTCTAGGTAAAGAGCTACGTATTGTGGTTGAAACTTTGCGTGTAGTCGTTTTTCTGGGACTTGGAGTTGTAGTTTGTGATAGTGTTGCATATGGTAACATTAGAGCCTGCAATGAAGAGAAATAAGTGGAAAGTTGTTTATAATGTAATTTAAATGTTTATTTATTTATTTAGCTGCGTAAATGCACTGCAGATTTATTCGTACATTGCTGTTAATGTCAATAAAATCCAAAACGTGATTATATGTGAAACCATAGTAATATAGTACTTATACTATGATCAAACTAAAAAAAAAAAAAAAATCGTATATACTTTTTATTACGTTTGAATTTTTTACCATTCAAATATTCGCGTTAAAATTTCAGTGTTAGTATTATGAGAAAAAAATATATGCAGAGCTAAATGGTATGCTTTATAATCAATTGTTTAAGTGACAAGACAAAAAAATGTCACCAAAATTTTATGATAGCAACTTAAATAAAAAATGAGTTCATCATAAAATCAGAACAATATGAATATTTTACAATTTAGTAATGATAATAAAAAAATGAAGGTTTTAAAATCATAGTAATTAAACTAAATTACTCACCACCAGCACCACAAAAATCAATCCTCTGAACGCCATCGTGGATTTTTGTTTCTACGCCCCAAATTTGCGATGACTGCATACTTATAGCACAGCAATATTTGCTGTAATCTGGATTGCTTGATTGCTTTTCTTGGGGATTTTATCAAAAAGTTAAGTTGTATTTTTTTTTAATTACTCATTATAAAAATGTTATGTTAAAGATAAATTTTTTAATGCAAATAATTGTAAAGAAATAAAATCCGTTGAGTTATAATTACTTTCTTCTAACAAGTCTTGTTGAACTTCCATGTTAATTTAATATTTTACCCTAATTAAAATCTTTTCATAAAGTGTTAAAAATTAAATAGTATAACAATATAGTAAGATTTATTCATGCAAAAATTTAAAGGTTAAAGCGTATCTTTTAAATTGTTATACTGAGGCTCAATTATGAGGTGAATTTAATACTAAAATAAAATAGTTCATCTTTGCCCCTACTAGAGCGTAAAAATTAAAACGCTATTTATTTATTATATAATTTTAAGGTCCAACTCTGCAAAATTTTATTTTTTTATTTACTAATATAAATATTTTTTACTATAGTATATAAATAATTTTATCTATAGATAAAATTCCCGCCAGGCTAGCAGCAGTTGGAGCTACAACGAGGATAACGTCAAAACTTAGAATTTCATCATTTTTACGTGACTATTTTTATTTTAATTTGCAATAAAATTGGATAGCATGCAAATATTTATTCAAACCATCAAAATTTTATGCAATCAATTATATAAGAAATCTGCATGGAAATATAGTCATGTTTTTCAGGTTATCGGTTTAAAAAATTCTCAAAACATTTCTGCTTAAAACACGTAAAAGTATTATGTCTAGTATTTCTCATTTGAATTTCTCCGAAATCGGTGTAGTAGTTTTATAAAAAACGCAAAAAAAAACGTGTTTTTCCCCATAAGCGTAATGTTAAATTAGGGGACCCTTAGCTTTCCCGCGTCACCCCGCGCGCTAAACCAATAACCTCCATTAAAATTGCATTAGATCAAATTTATTGTAGAGTGCAAAGCAAATATCGTTTTTTGTGAACAGGTCAGTAAATGTATTATTTTACATTTACTTTTAAGACCATTAGTGTTATACTCTCTCTCTCTCTCTCTCTCTCTCTCTCTCTCTCTCTCTCTCTTCCTCTTTCCTCTCCGCTGCATAAAAATTATTGCTCATACACCTCCTTCAACGATAAAACCCGAAGTGTAAATGTAAAAGTAGGAATTACTACCCCAATACCTTTTTTTTTTCTTTCGTGGTAGAAAATAAATATTATTTGTTTGTGTTAAACCTTTTTGTTCTATTGCGCTTACACTTGTTCTTTCTACGAATCATGGCTATATTTCATAAAATTAATTAACAGTATTTAATTTATAGTATAACAACCAATAACAACATAACTATTGTATTTTACCTGTTTAATTTTTATAATCCTAACTTTGTGTACACGTCAGTGAAACAAAGTTTCACTTTCCGCCGGATTTAATCTTGACCTTAACGTTTTCCTCACTTAACAAAAATACTTCCTGTCAAACCCTTACTGTTCTTGGAAATTTACAACAATTTAAAATTCATAATAAGAACTCCAATAAGCTCTAGGACAATAATTTTGAGCTAAAATTCCATAAGTTTGATTAGAACCTACAATTATTTTTGTTTCTGAACTCAACTTATTCCAAACATGAGCCCCAATACAATCTTTAAATTCTATCATTACATTTTCTATTGTATTTTCTTTGAAATAATATTTCCATGATGTATATGGAATAGGATAAAATAATTGTGATTCTAAAATTGAAATCCCACCACAACGTTCTTTTATCATTTTGTCCACAGGAAGGTTACAATATTTCTTCATATTTCTTGTAATTGCATAAGGTCCATTGGAAAGAAAATCTTTAGGATTATAATTACTTATTATATCTTGTAAAATCATATAAGTAAAAGGAATACCAGGTGATAAATTTATTATACCATTAGATATTAAATTTGGTAATGTTGATTTTACTACAAAATTACTAATATTAATTGGTTTTAATAAAATGAAATCTAAATCTATATATGTACCACCGTATTTCCATAATGTTAAAATACGTAATATATCACTTAAATGATAAACTTGATACTGACTTTGTTGAAATATTCCACTTTGATACCACTTTTCAAGAAGTGGATCTTTGAAATATTGGTCCATGTTGATTGCCATAAGTTGTATGTTATTGTAGTGACGTAATACGTGCTGTAAATTTTCACTGTCATGAATATGATGAGTCAAATTAGGGAGAACAATTAATAAGAAAACGTCATCATTAGGGTGAAGTCGTGCGGTAGATTCCACAGCACAAAGTTGACGAGTATTTATCTCACCAAATAATGATGTTTCGATGAAGAAAAATAATTTTTTACTTTGATTTCTAGTTGATAGCACTTCTTCAGCATTTGTTAAAAACACTTTGTGATTTGTGTAATTCTTATTGAATTCCAAATCAATCTGTCTATTTGAAGGTACATACATAAACAATAGAGTTAATTGAATTATGATAAAAATAATAAATATAAATACTTTTGAATGTTGCATTGTAGATGTCATATAATAATGTTTCAATTATTTACAGATTATGATTTGATAACTTTAGTTCAAATTTGGATTAAAATAAACAATTTTATAGAATAATCCGAAACAAAAAGTGGTTCAAGATACACTGCTATTAAGTCTGTTAGAAAATAGAAAATATATAGCACATTCAGTTATCTCTATAAATCTTGGTGAAAATTATCAACTTTTCACTTGGACATCAAATATTTTAAGATTTTTGAGTATGTTTTTTATCGCATTATATTATGTTTACAAGGTTATTGATTTTTATCTCATAAACAACTTAAAAAACAACAACTAATAAAATGCAAAAAAAAAAAAAAAAATAAATAAAAATAAAAACTTTTAAAAGTATAGTATAGAAGTATAATATACTTATTATACTTATATATAGTTGTTCTATTTAATCTTTCAATCTCTTACAAAATACTGTATGTATTATGTATTACAAAAATATAATTATTGTTTTTTCTCTTATAATGTATAACAATTATTATTGTTATATCATTTATCATGTACTAGTACTTGCAGTATACTGTAAAAATAGTTAAAAATGATCATAGCAAAACTTGGTAGCTGCTCGGTTGTTTATGAAACATACATAATATACTGCAGCATTAAAACATTATACAGATCGAACATTTTTGTTCTCTTCTTAAAAATTATTAATAATTAAATCATATAATATACAATCAAGCGCGTACAATGTAATAAAATTCATGCACGTAAAAAAATTAATTACGTAATTTATGCTGCATTGAACTGTTACTATATTTGTAAAGCATAAATGTTACTATTTTGTATTATAACAATTATTATGCTGTGTAGAATAATTGCTTTACATATAGCATAAATTATGCAATGTTGTTATGCATAAATGTTGCTGCATAGAGCTAGCATAATTATTACGTATTTATTTTTGTCCGTGTGGAAAAAATGTTTATTGTGTGTTAGCAGCTAGAAGAAACAATAATCATTAAGACTCTTATATGCATGCTTAAGGTTGTAATTTAAAAATTAAAACACATTATGAATGACAAAATCACATTTTTATTATTACCAATACTAATATAATGACTCATTATCATATTACAAATATTTACATCTAATATATATATATATAGGTCAATTAATGTTATTTAGGTCTATTTCCACAATTAGTATTGTACACACATTGACGTAACGACGTATCATAAAGTAAGTTAGCAGTACAAGGAGTTCGTGTGGCTTTTAACTGAGTTCCTGACACCCACGTACAAACAATATAGTGACGACAACTATTTGGATCTGTGAATTGACCGGGTGCAGTACATGAGAATATATTATTAGGTTTATTCGTCGTAGTGACCTCTGGTGTCGTTGTTTGTGTGGTTGTTGTTGTTGTCGTACTTGAAGTTATCGTAGAATTTATTGACTCACTACATTCTGCTATCTCTTTAAGTAAACACTTTAATTTTTTAGAATTAAATTCATATCCAGGACTACATGAACCATCATATTGTAAAAGTATTGGACCATTGGAAAAACATATTGTGAATCGTCGGCAGTTATCTGTAAAAAAAATATATATATATATATAAATATTTACGACGGCAAGCAGTGAATTTCCTGTACATTTATTGTTATTATTATTATTGTTTCAAGGTTATTGGTACTTCTTTATAATTTGTCTTATCTTTACAGTTTTATAATTTTGAAAATGACATGCTTCAAACCTTAACTATTACGTCTACAGTTTCACTATTATTGATTATAAGTTATTGATCCGTAATTTCATTAGTATGCACGAGTTATTGCACGGAAAGTATAAATTACGTAATTTATGCTGCATTTATGTCATTATAGCATAAATTTGAACAATATAAGTAGTTATGACGTACAACATAATATTTATGCTATGTATCGTAATTATTATGCAATGTAGCAAAGATTATGCTGTATTGAACAAATTATGCTGGAAATGAGCTTACATAGTTATTACGTACTTATTTCTGTGCGCGTGTGAAATATGATATTTAAAACTCTGTATTGTAATTTTCTCATTTTCATTATTAAACTTTTTTGGTATTATTTACCTGGGACTGGAAAGATTCCCTCTGCGCAGCACGATTTCTGCGCAGGTACGCAAGGTCCTGGTTCAGCCTCTGCGTCACATACAAAGCCATAGCCGCAGTCCAACTCAGGTCCCTGAGCCACGTTATCCACGCATTGTTGCATTCGCATCCCTCCCGTGCATGTAAAACCACTCGAGCTACATTGCACGATGGTTGATCTCTTATTTCTCTGCATGACAATCGACAGATTATACATATTTATTAATTAATGAAACATTATGAAATTCTGTAAGTTATGAATTAATTGCACATTAAAAACATTACACCGTGTGAACAGGTCATTTTATTATTTGAGCTGCCTTTCATGTTCAATATAGTTCAAAAGAAGTCAAAAGACCAAGTGTAAGTGGGTTTGTACTTTTGTACCTTTTCAACTTTTTCTAAACTATTTATTTTGTTATTATAATTTCTCGATATAAAATTAAACTTTCATAGTCCTGTTAGTATTATACTTGCATTACCAAATATAATCAAATATGAAAAATATACAGATGTATGCATTTTTTTTCTTTTAACAAAGATTTATATGATGAATCATTACATTCATTACATTAAGTAAATAAAAAAATAAATCTGAACTGTTTTTAATTAAACTAATCCAAAACTGTCAACATTGATTGGTTAACTCTTTTAATCGTCAAAAATGTTATCATATCTTAATTATTCGTACACGCTATTAGAATAGTAATTTCTCGAATTTGAACTTAAATATAAGAGGAAGAAAACTATTACTTCAGCTCCATATCATTATAATTCGTAAAATTTAAAGTTTGAGACCTCAAAATAAGCAAAAGAAATCTTATTATACATATATGAGCATGAGTAAATAAAACTCGCAATTTTTTGTAGTGTGCAAAATCCTAAAGTCTAGTTTTATGAATTGTTTACCTGAGCAAATGAAGTTTCTACAAGAAGACAAACTGCACAGAGAAGGCCCGTGAGCAGATGCATTGCACGACGTTGCTGTGACACTGACAGGGCGCAGTACAAAGTGCTTTACCTTGTGTCATTTTATTACCCGCGTAATCATAAGAGCAATAACAAAAAATAATCTTGAGACAGTTAAAATTAAGTGCGGGATAATAACTTAATTATTGGGGTATAAATTCAATAACATTCGTAATTATACTTGGAAGAAAACTATGTGTAAAAAAATATTTGTTTGTCGATGATTGACGTAATTAATTAATTGTATTTTTAGTAATTTTTTGTTGTTCTGAATTTCTATGTATTGAAAATGTTCCAAATATATTTCATCACTTTTTTTTTTTTTTTTTTTTTTTTTTTTTTTAATTCGTTTAAAAACAATTAAAATGTTTTCGCTTAAAACATATTGTTATCAAATGACGTCTTTGTATTAGATAGCAAATATTTTCAAAATTTTAAATATGTGTCAAGCAATACAAGAAAGTGTACGAGAAACTTTTTTGTTATTAAATTTCAATTTTAAGAACACTTTATAGTATTTATTTAACATTTCATGTATTTCTTGTTTTAACGGTATAAAAGCTAACAACACACACACAAATGACGAATTAGTAGAACTGCCTGGGTTAATAAAGATTCTTATTCTTAAAGATTCTTAATGTTAGTACAGATTAATTCAATTATTGAAAATGAACATTATGAAAATGTTAGTTGCTGTATTACTCGTGTAAGATGCATGCAAAATTTATGTCATCTGATAAGTTTTGATAAGCTAACAAAACTATTTTTGTATTTTTATACAGAAGTACAACAGTCTCGTTTAAATTTGAAGTCCTCGTATCAGAAAAATATATTTTTAAAATATAATTGATAACACGTAACATTGAAATTAAAAAGAAAGAGGTTATATTATTAAAAAAAAAAAAAAAAAAAGTACATATTATACAGTACATAATGTAAGACTGTAGATATGACATAAAAAAGTCTCTTTAAATAAATTCTTATCACACAGTGCAAATAAAATAAAAATAATATTCTTATTTACAGTATTTTCTCGATCAATAGTGTAGTATTATTTACTGATTGTAATATCAAAAGTTCCGACTGCACATTTTATAACTTATTGATATTTTACATGACGTCAATATTTCTGTATTTTTTATTTATTTTGTGACCTAAGGTAACTACTATAATTATAACATGCACTTTTATTTTTGGTTTGCATAATTTAACTGAATGTTTTATTTGTTTTGTTACTTTATCGCATATCTAATCTGTTCACTCAAAAGAATGACACATATAAACATAGTTGAAAGGAAAAAGTCAAACAGTTTTTTCCGCCTAAATATGCACATTATGGCACTAGATAATTCCCGGAAAGGAGGTTCAGGATAAAAGTGGAAAATTAGGGTTAGGAAGGGTTGTGGCTGTGTTCTTAAAATAAGGAACTGCCCCGGTATTCACCTGGAATGACGAAGGGAAACCCCAGAAAACCTTCTTGGGCAGCCGGCGATAGATTCTTAAATTTGCTTCACAATTTTAGGTAAAAACATTTCATTAATATTAAATATTATTTTACTAATTTGGAACAAATTGATTTAAAAAACTATAAACTCCCTAATAAAAACTAGTTACACTGACTTATAACAAATATTATAAACGCACATTATTTAAAGACACTTGAATATGTATAATTAAATTGTTAAAAAAAAAAAATCTTGGTTTGATTGGTCGAGAAAATCTATATTGCTCTACGTTATCGTAATACGATAAAAATACTGACTTAAAATAAAATTAGTTGGATTGGCATGGATAAAGATTAAAAATGAGTACATGTTCAATATTTTAGAGCGTCGATCGTGCAGCAGAAATGTTTAATTTAATTTAGGGTAGTGATCGTCAATTATTGTAACGTATTATTGTTTACGTATATACAAAATATGAAATGATATTACTTTTTTATTATTTTATTGATTTATATCAACCATAATTTTAATCAATTTAAAAGCACAAGAAAAAAGGTAAAAACTCGTGTGTTGTGCAATATGCAGTAGGGAATGCAATGAACCAAAATAGTATTATACAATCGATTATTATTTTTAATCGATATACTCTATTATTGAGAGAATAATCCTTCAGTCACCTATATAATATTATGTAAATAGTCTACTTATGATGTAAAGGACATAAGCAGGAGAGGGGAGGGGATAAAAATATTAAGTTATGATAGTGTGATGAGGTAAACTCGGTAAGGTGTTTAAATTAAACATAAAGCATGCACTGTTGTCAAGCCTCTCTGTCTATTCACTGATAAGCTATCAGTCTTTCTAACTTCATTTTTTTTTTTTTTTTATAATACACTCCGGTACTGCTTAACCCACGACAGTTAGCTATAGGCGGAGAATAACGCGTTTTATTTTTTATTTTTTTATTCCATTACTTTTTTTTTTTTATGTATGACTTATAGTCGTGAACGAAGCGTCACCGCAAAACCTCCCCGCTCTTTTGCTTTGCCCGGATCTTTAGTTGTACCACAGTGCAAGAGGACAGGACGCATGGAAGTGTATGTTGTGTAAGGATATTTATATATCTATCAAAAAAAAAAAATTTACGTCGATTTACTAATGAAGAGCGGAATTAAGGGGGGATAATAACGAGATGCAAGCGCGCGCCGCAGCAGCGCTTAGGAAATGGGATCATCAAGACTTAACGTCTCCTGTCACACAACCTCTAACATCAGTGCAGACTTTTTCGTCATCACAACAAAGACGAGACGAAAGAGAAAAAGACGAAGAGAAATCTCATATAATCTGTTGGCCTGTTCTTGTAGGAGCTTTCATCATACAGGTGTGTGAAAAATAAGGTTGTCACATTGCTATATTATATTTCTTAATTTCTTCAAATTGTTTATATAATAATTTTTTTAATGTTTTCATTTCTTTAATTTTTGTATATATATATATATATAATATATATTTTAATAATTATTTTTATTTTTAAATATGACGTATTTATTTTCTATTTTCAGTTTCTTTTTCTTTCCCGTTATCACATGCGTTACTCATACAAAAGTACTACAAAATGTGCTATCTTTGATATTTGAAAACTTTTTCCTCTCGTATCTTAAACTGATAACAAATTGCAGCTTATTTTTAAAACATAGATTTCATATGCTAAGCTTTCTTTGATTAACTTTTATTTACCTGACAAAGGAAGTAAATCTTTTGTATGATGAATGGTATCGATTATCTTTAATTTCAAAACGTCACATATTAATTATTAGAAGAAGACGTCATTTGACAATTTTTCATTATGATTCATAATTTTAAATATTATTATTGAGAAAATATAAAAAAGTTACCAATGTTAAATTTTTTGAAATTATAATTTATTACGCAATTAAAATTACAGTTTTGTATAACAATAAACATATTATACAATATAAGATAATATGTAAATCAACTTTATTATCGAATATACGCAAACAATTTTTTGTATGTTAATATACGTATAAAGTATATGACACACTCACACAACATAACATGTTTATGTTTTTTTTCTTCGTAGATATCCCAATTGTATATCAGTATATGTGTAGATAATTCTACTTAGCATCAAATTAGCATAAAAGTGTATATTTACATAATGTACAAATACCGAAAGGCATATAGCGTGATACATGCTGTTTTATAAACATAATAAACAATGGTACGTACGATATACATCCATGTGTTGTTTTAAGCTCCAACGTATATATATATATATATATATATTATATATATAGTAGTTAATAGTATAATGTAATATGATATTATTCTATTTAGAACTTTGTGTTTAATCAATTAAACTTGTATGTATAACAGCTAGTGTTGTACAAAGTTTATTAAATTTTCTATGTAATTAATGAATATATATATATATATATATATATATATATATATATATATATATATATATATATATATATATATATATATATATATATATATATATATATATATATACTGTACAACTTGGAATTATTCTGATGTGTGTGTATATATGTATATATATATATACACACACACACACATCAGAATAATTCCAAGTTGTACAGTATACATATGTATATTTTAAATTCTATTAAATGTAACTTTAAAATGTTTATTTGTAACTTTTTAATGTGGCACCCTTAACTGAAATCTTTTACCGAAAAATATGTTCATTTACTCTAAAGTGATCATTAGAAAAAATTTAACGCGTGTCTATATTTATTATATACTTTCTTTAGCAAATTTTGGCATTTCAAAGAAACTTCAAATTAATTAACTTACAAGGTTATAACAAAGATATAACCATTCTTTTATGCGGGGTTTAAAAGACAAAAGGAAGAATTTTTTCAAGGCAAAAATATAACCACATCCCAAGCAAAAGTTTTTTTTTTTTTCTTGCTACAGGAAAAACTACGCGTGTGTGTATTTTTGAAAGGAAATTTTAGAACCACAAAGCTATCCTTTTTTGTTTCATAAGTTGAAAATAAAACAGAAGTTGTATAATTTACTGAGTGATAAGTTTGTGTTTTAATCCTAGTAAAAACTTCCTTCAATAAAGGTCAATGATTCAAGAAATGCTTATTTATATAAATTAAAAAATAACCGCGACTTTTACTTGCGTTATTTCTTATTATAATTATTTAAAGTAATGATACTAATAAAAGGTCTAATACTAAATTATTAATACTAGTCACTGTACAAAAAAAAAAAAGGTGATTTTTTTTTCTGACTTGACGAATGTCGATCATGTTTTTAAACCACAACTTAAATGATCAAATTTAACCACAAAATAATATAATGTTATATTTGATAACATGATATTGGAACTTTGTGGTACAGCACAATATTTTTCACTTGCAAAGCAGAGATAGTAAATAATAAAAATGAATTGGTTTAATGTCTTACTAATAAATGATCAATTTTTGTTTTTATAGTTTTTCATCCCCAGTGTCTTGAGCTCGCATGGTGTCTACCTTTCATACTTGCTTCTAACAGGAAGAATCAGCTTCAGCGCTGCTCTTTTGCCTCCCGCAGTCTTCTCAGCAACTTGGAGCTTTGTTGGTACGTAATTTAATTTTTATCTATCAATTTGCTATTCTATTTAATTTTTGTTATGAGAGAGAGAGAGAGAGAGAGAGAGAGAGAGAGAGAGAGATTCATTGCTATATAGTGTATCTTAATTTGATGTTATTAAATTGACGTTTTTATTAAAGTAATTGAAGTCTCAAACGTCAATGTTTATTACAAATTAAAAACTTTTCAGATCCATGGTGTCGTCGCGCAGGTCTGAAGCATCGTGGAGCAGACAGTAGACTGCTGGCTGGCTGTGGGGTTCTCCTACTGGCGATGAGCCTGGCCACCAGTTCACTTGCTGTATTCTCGTCTATCAGAATCTTTACTTTTGGAATCATTGGAGGTAACATTCACAAGATTTTTTTTATTATTTATAGATTTTCTCACATTATGCATCATAGTTTTTTTTTTTTTTTTTTTTTTTTTTTTTTTTTGTTTAGCATGTCACTAAGAAGTATAATTTTATACTTATTTAAAATGAATCTAAAATAAAATTAAGATAATACTTAATTTAAATTATAGTTAAAAATACTTTTTTTCCCCCTAGTGTCTTAAACTTGCTTCCTTTCATACCAATTTAAATGACAAATTATATAAATTACTTTTCATTTCTCTTGTCACTTGATTGCTTGGGCGTAAAAAAAAAAAAAAAAAAAAAAATGTAAAAGTTCGCATTGAAAGTGTTCCTAATCATATAGTGTCATGTTTCAGGCGTAGGTTGCAGTCTTGCAGTGAGTCAGTGTGAGACGCAACTCACACTCCACTCGTCTCCTCAGCAAACATTCTCACTGAGTGTCAGTTACGTCGCTCAAGCCCTAGGTCAGTTTCTCATTCCTCTCGTCTTAGTCAGCCTCCTTGCTGTATTTGGTTCTGCAGGAGCACCACTTGTGCATTGTGCACTTGTTCTCCACGGTTTGGTGGGAGCTCTACTCTTCAGAACAGCTCCAAAGACAACCGTCAATAATTCGTAAGTTTTTTTTTTTTTTTTATTATTATTTTTTTTTAGAGCACATAAATTAGTAATACAAAGTAAAAAATAAATAACAATAGTAAGAGATTCAAGTCCCGTTCTTTTGAAGATATGAACATTTATTTATTAACATTTTATTATTTATATCGCCTTCTTCTATTTTATATGTCATTTAACAATAAATTAAGAATATAATAGAAAATAGTAGAAGAGAGATAAGAGCACGTTGAATTGAAAATGAATAAAATGCAAAGATTCTCTAATTTATATAGTTAACTCGGACTTGGGATCAAATGTTCTAGCATGGACAAGTGCTGCATAATAATAATAACAATAACGGTAGCACTCATCTTTGCTTGAACATTTGATTCTTGTATAAATTAGAGAATCTTTGCATTTTATTGACTTTCACTCATACAATCAACCGCACTTTTTTTTTTCTTTTCTCATCTCTATTTCTTCTACAATAATATACTGTAGAGTTGAAGAATTAATTGTTTTTTTTAATTTTTTGTAGAATGTCCATACAACTGTCCACGTATAGCAGCATATCAGAGGATGCAGTAGACAGCAGCATGTCTGCAGCACGAAGCTGGAGGAACCCCATGGATACATCTTGTGTTGATACTATTATTGAAGAAGAGGAAGCAGAAGAAGAAAGTAATCGTCAGAGGAATCACATGGGGGTAGAGATTATGCCTCCTATTTTAGAGGAGGAGGAGGAAGAGGAACCAGAAGATGTCTTCAGCTGCACTGACACAGCGATAGCCAACTCTGGGCAGGTGATCATTGCTCCAATTACCCTGCTAATTCATTCGTTCGTTTGTTCGTTCGTTCATTCATTCATTCATTCATTCATTCATTCATTCATTCATTCATTCATTCATTCATTCATTCATTCATTCATTCATTCATTCATTCATTCATTCATTCATTCATTCATTCATTCATTCATTCATTCATTCGTTCATTCGTTCATTCGTTCATTCGTTCATTCGTTCATTCGTTCATTCGTTCATTCGTTCATTTGTTCGTTTGTTCGTTCATTCGTTCATTTGTTCATTCATGAACTGTTTCAAAGATTTGTATATTATGTTGTATTGTCACTGGCATTGCTATTTAAAAAAAAAACTTGTTGCTTATTGCTCCAATTTTCTTTCAGAGAAGAAGCCTGAGAGACAGCTGGTGTCCTGCTGCTCCACTCACAATCTACCTGCCAAGCACTGAAGACACCACAGTGAAGGGAGACTCCCCTAAACCACTACTCACTCCGTCGTCTCTCTCAGGACTCTCCATTAGGCACTTTGAATTCCAGAAGTCTGTATGCTGTGTGCAGTGCAGTCAGAGAATGTGGAGTTCCATCAGCCAGGGATGCACCACAATGGCAAATGTAAATCTTGTGATGAGATTTAATTTATTTAAGATAATAATAATTTCCTAAAAATGTTACTTTGGTTTTAAAATAAAATGACATGTACACCTCTGGCCAAAAGTTTAAGAACAATTTGCATAGGCAACCCGCAATCACACTATGCTATCTTTATGAGAAAACGCAGCGGCCGCCGCTGCCCCGTTCTCTAACTTTTGGCCAGAGCTGTACATACTTAAAATAAATACATATACATATTTACACGGAAAATATAAATTTAAGAAAATGTTCAGATACATAAGTGATATAAGCAACTCTTTAGTACAAACCAATAACTTTTTTTTTTGAAAAAGTTTAAAGAGTAACTCGTTAGTATAAACGTAATTTCTTTATCGGTAAATAGTTAACTCTTTAGACACTTTATAGAAACTTAGTATGTATACTGTATCTAACAAATTTATTATATGAAAAGTCTAAATAGTAACTCATTTAGAATATATTTTTTTCCTGTGCATATATAGTATGCAGTATTTGAATTATTCTTAAAGATAGTGAAAAATAACGAGATAGACATTTTGCTTTGCCTGACAAAAAACAAGTTACATATATTGCTTGCAACAACATCAATATGCTCATAATGTTCTCTACACATTAATGCCTTTTCATTTGCAAGCATATTGCAGGCTTGACAGGTCAATTCATGTATCTGACCAGTTCTAGGCCCACGCCAAGTAACTGCATGGTATCTCAAAACAGCTTATACCAATCCACCTCATTGCATTCCATTTCTTTAAACCACTATTGGGGTTATATATATCCTATGTGTCATGTATAACACTTTTTTTTTATTACCTGGTCACCAATATATTTCTTTTATAACTTATATTCAAACAATATGTATTTTACTTTATTTTTTACAGTCTTTGCAAGACTTGTGGCAACCTGCTCTGGTGCCTGGCCTAATGGTGAACTCCACAGTGAGACTGGTGGCTCTAGGAGTGGTCATCATGGCTCCAATACTAGCACAACACATGCTCCACTTACCTCGCCATGAAGCTGCCTTTGCAGTGGCCATCATTGGCTTTGGTTGGCTTTGCCTTGGAGTCTGCACACCCTGTCTGCTGGCACCAGCTGCTCGCAAGCATGCCAGTCTTGTCTATGTTGCTGCATGCTTACTCTCTGCTGCAGGGTTATACAGTAAGTGAGCATTTAAAAATACAAAGTATGGTCGAGACTCGGTTGTTGGCAGGTTTCAATTGTTGGCAGATGGGTCAATGGCAACTTCAAAAAATTATTATCTCCTCAACCAATAATGCTAAAGACTTGAAACTTTAAATTTTGGTTTACCCGCAGGGTATAGGATTGGACTCATAGTGGCATCTAAAATGCTTTCAAGACAATATTATCACAGTGCCAATTGAGAATCGACCCTTTCATTTAAATAACTCATAAAAAGCCATTAGCATACCTTAACAATTGAGTCTAATACCATAGTTCAACAAATACTAATTTTGTGGGAGCATTCTCTCTCTCTCTCTCTCTCTCTCTCTCTCTCTCTCTCTCTCTCTCTCTCTCTCTCCACATAATTTCTTTTTAAAACTTTTATTACTGTTTGATACATTTTCTTCTGTTTCAGTGCTGTCCCAATCAAGCAACCATGACAGGTTGACTATTGGGTGCGTGCTGATGGGGATGTCACACGGAGCCCTGATGCTCTCCTCTCCTCTAGTTCTGCGCAGACTGTGGAGTGAAAATACAAATCACCTCAAAGCACAAAGTTTCCTGGACCATGGCACGGGACTAGTCATTATCACTCTTGCCATAATTGCATGTGAGTATAAATATTATGATTTTAATTTAGTTACGATTTTTGCTACTTTACTGCATTTGCTATTCATCTATAGATTTATATAAATGGTAAAGAGGTATTTTGTAGATTTTTTTATTTACTTCACATAAAACACATGGAAGTGCATTGTTAAGTTTGATAATTAAACAGTTTTAATCTTACTCATAATTTATACTCTTTTATTTTTTTTTTGTAATTTATAAAATGCTCTATTAATTTACTATAGTCACTATAAAAATTAAATTCACAATGATAACTTTTCTTTTTAAAATTGTAAATAATACGGTAAACTCTTGGTTTTGTGAAATGATGAGGGACCTATAGAAAATGGTCATTTCACAAAATTGAATTGCTCAAAATCGAGAGCTTTAACTTCAGCTATGCTTATGTTGAAGTCTGCGCTGGGGTCCCAACTGAGCAATTTACAAAACCAAGAAATTTAAAGAACGGAACTTAACAAAATCGAGAGTTTACTGTATAAAGCATGAAAATTGTCTAGTAATGGGGTGTTTGTAAAACTTTTTTTTTTTTTTTTTATTATTATTATTATTATTATTTTTTTTTGTGCTCCAAACCATGAAAAATGACGATCACCTCTAATGCCTTTTAAGTGGAAATGCGCACCTTTTTGGAGCAGAGGAACAGGGCTTATAAGAACATCATTACTAAAATTTCATGCTTACTTTTGATATTCAGGCAATTCTAAAAGAAAACATTCTTACATACTGTACTTAGATTTCTTTGTGGAGAGCGTTGTTGGCTACTGTGTGATGCTGCTTGCTCTGGCCGGCATGCAGATGTGCATGGGACTTACTTGCCTTACTTGGATGGTCATCCAACGTATAAGGTTCCGTTTTCACCTGGAGGTACAGACAACTTGGCGAGCTTCTGAAGCCTGCACTGACTGGGGAGCTGGCGTCCTTCATACCAGTTAAAAGTTCCTGCAATCTGTGTGATTTTCTGTGTACAAATAAGTGAGATACTCTTATAATATACTCTCGTTAAAATTATAGAAACTATTGAATACTTAAATATTTTGTATTGTACATATATTAAAAAGTATAATAATTTTAAAAAAATGTACATTTGTAAGGCAAAAGCAAAGAGCAGAGAACTATGCGTTTTTTTATGTTGCTTGATAATGTTTAATACCTGGATAGTTAATTGTGATGAAGTGCAGAAAATACAATTATTTGATATAAAATTAAAAAAAAAAAAATAATAATAATAATAATAATAAAAAAAATCACACTCAACCTGTAATTTTTCTGCATATTTTTACTTTTAAAAATATGGTAAAGAAATATGTGTGCAACATGCACTGTCCTACATGCAATGGATACAAAAATAATTGGTATATCAAATTTGCTTTCTCAAAACACAGATAAAATTATTATTTTCAATTTAAAAATAATGTTGACCGTATTTATATAATGTATGATTAATTTGATTATATATATAATTTTTTTAGTTTAAATTGTTATTTGTAATATTTTTGCTGTACACAATGTGCATAATACAGTTTAATATTATGTTGCTACTGTTACTAATTTTTTAAAAGAACTTGAGTAATTTTCTTTGATAAAATAAATAATTTTAAACAGAGTTTTAAATTCGTTCTTTTTCAAGTTAAAATATATTTAAATTTAAGTTTAAAAGTTTTAAATAATATTTATAGTATTTTCGCAAAATCGGTATGATCTCGGCGTTTTTTTTTTTTTTTATTATTATTTTTTTACTATTATAATTATTTAACTCATTTTCTAACACTGCCAAACTCTTGAAACGCAACTTGAATGCTTCTCACCAGGGATTTTTTTTTTTTGCGCAAAGCTTTCATAATTAAGCTTAAAAAAAATGATGATGAGAATGAGGATAATTGCAAAAATGTGACTAGTGCTATGTGCGCCATTTAAATTTTTGTACTCTAACTTGAGAGTTTTTCGTAAAAATTGTATTAAAAATGATCTCACATTGCTAAAAAATTAAGGATTCCCTGCCGTTTTTGCACGCGCATTTGATTGGTTCACACTCGATCATATATAATTGGAACACCATACTTGCATTACAACACAACACACAAAAACTCACCACGCTCACGAGATTGCACTAAAGTTTCATCAAAAGTGATTCAACTCTACTTGATTAAATTTATTGTATCAATCATGCATATATATTTTATTGGAAAATAAAATGTTTAAAAAACACTAACAAAACTTCTTCATTTTAAATACCTATCTTCTAATTATTTGTAACAAAAAAATATTAATAAAATCGTATTCAGTAATAAGCAATAATGAAGCTAGAGAGAGACAGAGAGAGAGAGAGAGAGAGAGAGAGATAAAGAGACTTATTTCAAAGAAATATATAATAACAAAATTAAATGCCAAAGTTACCTTATTTAGATCTTATAGGAATTTAAACTCATTTATATGAAAGTTTAAATATATATATATATATATATATATATATATATATATATATATATATATATATATATATACAGTGGCGGTCCTACAGGGGGGATTGAGGGGCGGATATCCCCGGGCCCACTAGGTTTGGGGGGCCCGGGACGAGGCCTACATATAAAAAATTCAAATAAGCTAAAAAAATAGAAAAAAAAAAAAAAAAAGGAACTTAAGGGACGGGAAGAAGAGAGAGAGAGAGAAGTTTAAGAACCAATTTAATGATTTTCATTACTAAAATTATTCATAGCAAACAAATTATCCAAACATATTTTTATAATGTAAAAAAAAAAATAATAATAAAATAAAAAAATAAAGCATATATAAATCTACAGAAAAAATACAATGTCTCTTTAATTTACTAGTAATAATACTTCAGTATTTTCTTATATTTTTAAACAAGGGCCTCCCTGGTTTAAAAAGGTAAAATAAACTATACTTACTATAGAACTAGAATTATAATGAAGACTTAAAAAATTTCAGGGTGTTATTTTATTGCATTTTCATTCTAAAAGAGGGCAATGTCCTAAGTCGATAGATATGGACATTTCTAAGCTTTGAGCTCATTGAGTATTAATTCTTTTTAAAATTCTTAAACTGACGTTACGGTAACTTTTCCTATGCCCGCATGCATATAGAGGTATTGCGTGTTGACATTTTTTGATTTTTTTTTTTTAATAGAAATGCTTATTGAACTTAAAATTTACAATTCTGCAAATAAATCGATTCAGGACAATGTCTTCTTTTAGAATTTGAAATAAAATTTTACCCTGAAAACTTTTTTAGTCTTCCTCATTGGCCTGGCGTAGGTAAAAAATTGTTCAATGATAAATAAACACTATAGCTCGATCTACCTAAATTTTAACATTTGTATTTGTCAAATTGACCTTGTCCTCTGCTCCTTAAATGATGATGACGATCAACTTTGGCTATTCAAATAGAATATGTGCATTTTTTTTTTTTTTTTTTTTTTTTTTTTGGTAAGAGACTAGGGTTTACGAACATCACTTTTGTTTCGGAAATTTGAAAATAATTCTAACAGAAAAAAAAAAAAAAAACTAAAATTTAGCTTTTTGAGAATATGAAGGAAACATTTTTTGCATGCGCTTAATCTCGCCTAAATCTGCAAAGTAATTAAAAATAATTTAATTTGCATTATGAATTTTTGTACACTTTTTTTAAAAAATATTTCATTCTAAATTAAAGTTTAATTGTTTAAAAAAAAAGAAAAAAAAACATTTTTTTTTTTTTTTTTTTTTCTTAAAGCTATCTGCACTGACAAGTATACTTAATTTATGCACGGAATTGCCTGTAAATAGTCACGTGGTAAAAAAATCGCGCCTGCGGCGGGCTATTGGCGCTTCGCGCATCTATTGAGGGGGCCCTGTCAGATTTCTGTCCCCGGGCCCAAAATTCGTAGGACCGCCACTGTATATATATATATATATAATATATAATATATATATATATATATATTATTTATTTAAATTGTTGAAACATTTTTATTAAAGTTATGACAACCTATATATGACTACATATATTATATCGTTGTTTTATTAAAAAACTATATAGGGTAATATAAATATATTTGACGCATTTTATACAACTTTATAAGAGAACAGACAATTATTATTTATCCTCATATTTTTATATCATATTCCACATAAGTCGTAAAATATTTTAGGTATATATAAAAACATAAAAATGTAATTTCATAACTTTTCATTTGCTCCTCTTTTCTTTAATACTATATTTATTTTATCGACACAAAAAAGAACGCATGAGGGGTTAATAAGAAATTGTGTTTTTTAAGACATAAAATAGAAAACAAAATTACAATGCAGAGGCTTCCTGATGTGAGAGCAATCTCTACGCAACACTATTCATATATATTTTTATAGCTTTGAAAAAACCCAATATTTTAGTAGGAATCTAGGGACGTCATAAAGTAGAAAAAGCCTAAAAAACAAAAAAAAAAGAAAGAAAGAAAGAAAAGAAAGAAAGAAACTGATAGTGTGTATTGTGAAGTGTTTGAAATTACAAATTCTCGTCTTTTTAATGGCGTTTGTTAGATCATTCTCTCTCTCTCTTTTTTATATAATTAAGATCGCATTTTTTTTCTTTTTTGGCGTGAATCCAAAGCAATACCCTAAATGATGTATTAAAGGCTTTGAACTGACAATATAAGGGACTTTCAAATTATAAGGCTTATTATTGTTTGAGATAGATCACGGAACAGCCTTGAACTTTAGGGTTGTAAATTTTCCTACTTTTCCGCAGCACGCCACATTAAAAGAAAATTATTTCATTCTATGCAAAGAAAACACTTTGAAAACTTTTTTTTTTTTTTTTTTTTTTTTTTTTTTTTTTAGCTATACGCATAAGTCATTTTAATTAGTATACAGCATTCGTCTTGAAGTATGCAAGATATGAATTGCCTCAAATTTACTATTGCATGTGTTGCATATTAATATACTGTTTATTTTAAATTAAGTTTTCGTCATTATGAGCTCTTCTTTTTTTATACTCTATAAGTATTTTTAAAAAGTTTGCTAAACGTATTTCGTAAAAACACAGTGACGTAAAATGTTTAATATAAAACAGTAAAAAATATGTATATATTATAATAAAATATATTTTATGTGCTGGTGTCGAAAAAGACTATAATAATATATTGAAGCATATAAAATCATGTAGTTTTGAAAAGTTAATAATTATGTTTTACTGAATTATTTAATATTTTTCTATTTAAGTTTCTTACTTTTAAGTTACGCAACGAAATAGTTTAAAATTTCTAAAAAAATTATTTCGTTATAGCAAAATTTTAAGAAAAGTTGAACTATATTTCTCGTATTATATGATAATTACGTGTTAATTGTTCTGTTATAACCTATAACAGTATGAATGATACTGTATGTACCTAAAAATACGTAAAAAAAAAAAAAAAGTACAAATATTTCTTTCTTTAAAACATTTATCTTTCTTTTACTAAACTACTTTCGTATGAGCACTGCTCGCTGATTGCAAGAATAGAACATGCGACCAATTAATGTATTATATGTATTAATTACCTGATGTGAAAGAAAAATATTAATTGTATATAGAGACGATCGTATTTAAATATTTTTTTATGTGCGTGCTTAAAATAAAACCATGCAGTGCTTTTATTTTATATATATGGATATGGTAGGAATTTTGATTCCTATTGTGAATTTTGTGAACTATCTGAACTTATAGATAAAATTAATTTTGACAATAAGCTAAACTTTTATAGTTTTATTAGAATTATGATAACTTCTTGACTAATAAAAAAAATCTTTTGATAGTGCATTTTGTATTTTGATAACTAAATTTAATTGCACATTCATGATTTTAAATATATATACAGTTGGTGCGTTTTCCTGAAAAGTTCTGTACTGAAATTTTGTATATCGTGTTGTTTTGCTTACATATTATCGACCAAATAAGACGGAAAAAAAATAGAAGGAAAGGATGTATTTTACGTGTTTTTTTTGTCGCATAGCGTGAAAGACAAGAAAGAAGAAGAAGTAAAATTTATGTAAATAGTTCCACGTCTGGTCGTATTGGTGGCGCTTGATACGTTTATATCTCCACTTCTAGTGGCGCCCTCTCTATTGTATGTGTAGTAGTAGTGTGTTAAAAAAAAAAAGAAAAAAAAGTTAGGATCCCGGTTGAATCTCGATTATATGAACAGAGTGAGTTTAGTCTGTCACGAGCGTTTTGTCTGGGAACATGGAGATAAGTAGGAGCTCGTGTATTGTGAGTGTTTGAAATCATATGGTGCCTCTAAACACACATGTGCCTTTTTGTAATGTATTTAAAAACATGAAGATCAACGTACTTTCGCGTGATCTAATATAATTAAGTAGTGTCATCAAGATTTAGAAATATAAAATATATTACATAAAAAAAAATTAAAGCTCTAAATATAAAAAAAATATATTATTTTCATCTTCTATAATAAAAATTATAATATAGAAAAAAATTAATAATAATAATTAGTAATCATGCCAGTAAGAAGAGGACATGTTGCACCGCGCACAACCATCATAGAAACAATAATTAGAAAATTCGACACTCACAGTAAGTACAGAATAATAATTTCTAAGCAAGCAATAAAAGTTAAATTATTTTCACGTAAAACAAACTTTATAAAAAGTTTCAAATGAATTTGAATAAATTTTATGCGGTTACACTTTCTTATATATTTTTTTCTTTTTTTCAAAATGAAATAAAGAAAAAAAAACAGCTGTTTATCGATTATTAATTTATTTGCAAATATATGGAAATAACTGTATACAAATTAAATAACATTCTCCAAAATATATAATAACAAAAATATAATTTTTAACAAATTTACTTTTGAATGTTATTTTTAAAATAATTGTCTTATTTATAATTTAATAAAAATTATACTTTATTTGAAATTCAATAATGAAATTTCCACAGTAAAAGTATATTTATATAATAATTAATTATGTACCTGTAAGGTTTCTAAAAACAAAAGTTTTAACTTAACTTTATGCCTGTTTATTCTCATGGTTTTTGTGTGTAGTAGCGCTTCTGTGTTTTGTTATAAAATATTTTGTTTTCCATGTTTTAAAAACAAATGAGATCTTTTCATTCTCTAGAAAAGTATTATATGTTGTATATATATATATATATATATATATATATATATATATATATATATATATATATATATATATATATATATATATATATATATATATATATATATATATATATATATATATAATTATATATATATAAAACAAAAACTTTAACATAATATTTTATAAAACAAAACGTGAAAAGACAATCAAAATAATGAAATAATAAAACAGAAATACACAAAATGGCAAATAAAATATTAATGAAATATAAAATTAACATAATAAAAAGTAATGTATACCTTAAAATTACTCAGGTGCTTTTAAAGCTCCTTAAAGTTATGCAGCATTACGAACGTAAATACTAAACGGGTTGCATAAAATGCTAGGGGGTAATGTCATGCCTTAAAGGCTGACATTTTTAATTCAAAACCTGTTCTTATATTTTACACCTTCCACAAAGTAAAACATACAATAAGAAAGTGAAGTTTATAGCACTATATTTCGTAGTACGTTACCTTAAAGCCTTAGACCACTTAAAACAACATGTGCTTCTTAAATGAATAAACACGAAATGGGATCTTCAAAACTGATGACAATTTTTACCAGAATGTTAATATAACCCCACGAGAGAGCGTGAAAATACTGTAAAGTATGCAATTTGCGTGAAAATTCATGTTTATGACGTCAGAAACATGCAAAAATTAGTATGAAAATGTTGTGCGGGTTGCATAAATCGAATTTTCTGATCACTGCTACGGGGTTACTGTTGAGTTTTGAGACAAACTAATGTTATTTATGTAAGTCCCATCAAGTGTTTTATAATATAGATGCTTATGTTTTTCTCTGGTCTATTCCTTTAACCATTCACTTCCCATTCACTTTTTTTATCTTTTAAATACTAAAGTAGGTGTGCAAGTATTAAAAAAAAAAAAATCATACACACTTACACATATTTGAGGTAGGTAAAGAAATGATGATGCAAGGAAGTAGTTATAAAAAAAATGTTTTAAGTGTTTTTTGATATATGATTTAAAATTCATTGAGTTCTTCTCTATTATATTTTAAGATGTTCATAATTTTCCCTTTTGCTATCAATTTTAAATTGTGAAAGTCAGTAAAAGAAAATTGGGCCAATGTCTGATATTCAGTTTGAAAGATTAATGTATGGGATGAGCAGGTGGTAGTGTGTGAAAGATGAAGGGATGCTGTATGGAGTAAAATGAGGACGTCTCCAAACTCCCTCACTCTCTCTCTCTATGACGTAACAATACTGCGTGCCATGAATGGAAATCCCACCAGCAAAACAGAAAATCAATTCGAAAACTTTTTTTTTTTTTTTGTCACATACCTTTTTTTTTTCTATATACTATAATATTTTTTCCCTTAAGGATAAATGGATTTGCATTGTAGTTTAAAACTTTTTTCTTCTATATGATACTAACAATTGAAGAACTTTAAAATTACGTCAATACTGGGATACAAAGTTAATGATCGATCATCATGTTTTTTCCCCCACAAACATTAACGACGCATTCAATATTTTTAGCTTTATGATATTTTTATATACTGTAAACTCTGTCAGATTCAGAAAATTTTCATTTCATTTCACTGGATTCATTTAAAAAAAAAATTATTAAACAGAGACAAGATCAAAGAGTTTTGTAAGATGTTCTGTTTTTTATATTTAGCTTTAAAAAGAATGTAATGCTATTGAAATTAAATATTTTTTATTTGTTTTAAAAGAAAATTTATAATAAATATATATGAATAATTATAAGTAATCTTAAAACTGGCATTATGAAAATTAAATTTTGAAAGAAAGATAATGTGTTTATCATTTAAAAAAATACAGTCTAATAAAATATGCTTGCACTTTATTTTGAATTACTATATATAAAAATAGCAAAAATTTTTGTAGATTTTTGAAAATGTTTTCCGTATTTAATATTTAAAATTGTTGCAGATTTAGCAAATGATAACAATGCTATTAAAAAAACACATATTGTATTGATCCTTTATAACTAACAAAATATTGCTGATAGAGATTTGTTTAAAATGCAGTTCATAATTTTGAAAATATATTTCTATTTCTATATAATTTTATATCATATTAAAATAATATTTTTAATGATCATTTCTATTTAATGCATTCATATAAATATAAAATTATTTCTTTAGGTGAACTACACTTAATATTTCACATGTGTAGGAAGTACATAGTAACATATTTTTAATGATATACTTCAGCTAGAGTACTATTAATAACATTGAAATAATTTGCATAAAAGTACATGAAACGCTTAAGCAAAAGTTACATTATCTGTTTATATTCATGGGTGTATGCAAAGGGTGGGAGATACAGACCCCTTTTCCGTCAGGTTTGAAAAAGCATGGCTGAAGGGGGGTGTTCCCCCATGTACCTACCCTCACTCTGAGCTAGACCCCTCCCGTTGCAAAATCTTGGCTACATCACTGTATTACATAATATGTACATACACAAGTAGTACACATGATTGTAATCATATATCTGACCATCCAATAACTAGCGTCAAATTTACAATGTTATTTAGACACTCTGGATTTAAATATTAAAACAAATTATTACAATCGTGTGTACTACCTTGTTAGCAGAAACTCGGGTCACCATAAGAGTCTTGATAATATGTTGATATTGACACACCAGGATCCACACAATTTCCGGGTAAACAGATGTATGCATGTGGTTTTCCGTAAGGAAATTATAAAACAAACAAATAATATACTACATATTATACAATATAAATATACGTAAATATTGTAAAATAATATACTATAATACTTAAAGCAATAGACCAGAGAAAAACATAAGCATTTATATCACAAAACACTTGACGGGACTTACATAAATAACTTTATTTTGATCCAAAACCAAACTGTAGCTCCATAGCAGTGATAAAAAATTTCGATTAATGCACCCGCATCACATTTTCATACTAATTTTTGCATGTATCTGACGTCATAAACATGAATAATCACTTAAATTGCATACTTTACATTATTTACACACTCTCTCGTGGGGCTACATTAACATTCTGGTAAAAATTATCATCAGTTTTGAAGATCTTATTTCATGTTTATTCATTAAAAAGCACATGTTGTTTTATGTGGTCTATGGCTTTAAATATTATTTATACTGAAGAAATATATCAAAGTTGTTATTGTTTTGTGGTTTCAGTTGTAGATCATAAAAATTTGTTTGTAAGTACAAATATCCTGTTTGTGATATTAAAACATGATATTCTGCAATTTGTTATTAAAATATATTTTTAACTGTACATAGCTTTATAATAAAATCTTCAAATCAGTTTGAATAAAATTTGTTAGTTTTTGCCATTGAAAGGAATAATACGTTAAGTTGTAAAATAAACAATTTTTTTTAGGTGAAAAATTAGCCCCGATGATATTGTATAAAATATAAATAATTTAAAGTTTCGGCACGACAATTTAATAGTTTTGACAGATTGTACCTTGTAGAGTAATTTTTATTGTTTGATTAGGTTACTGTTTGTATAATGTAAGGTATTAAATTAAGAGCAAATATTTGTTCACCATGTTGACGTTCTCGGCTTCTGATTCCCAAGTTGTCTTCTCATTCTCTCTCTCTCTCTCTCTCTCTCTCTCTCTCTCTCTCTTTCTCTCTCTCTCTTTCTCTTTTCCTTGTCTTTTTTCTTTTACCTAAATGTTTAGTATAAAAAAACTGCAAACGCCATAAAGCAGAAAAAAAAGAGCTACTCTTTATCTCTTAACTAAATCCCTCAACATAAAAATCTAATTAGAACTTTTTTGTCTTGTCTTTTTGTTTGTTTAACATAAATGCTTTTTTAAGTTACATGTAAAGATAATTTTTTTTATTGCAATTTGAAACTTTATCAAAGAGAAATGTTAAGTAAGGTTTTACACCCAAATTGTAGACTTAATGAGACTGTAATCACATTAATTTACACCTTTATACAAATACCACATAAGTTTAGGAAATACTTGATTTTTTTTTTTTTTTTTTTTTGCCTTTTTATCTTAAAAGAGAAACGTATCTATTTTACTAAATTAGAGATATTATAATATAAATATTTACTTATTTACTGTTTTCTTACTCAGCTTACTTTTAACTTATTTTAATATTAAATGTCATTATTACTTTTTTAGTTTTGTGCGTGTGTTTTACTACAAAACTTTTTAAAAGTGAAGTCAGAATGGTTCTTCTTTTAATCCATCTTAAATCCCCTCTTCCTTCCTATATAGAGTTTGTGCGTCCAAAAAAGGAGAATTGGTTACAAAGATTTCCCTAGAGTTTGTGATTCTAACTTTTGAATTCCTCTCAACTGAATGTTTTAGTTCAGGGGCAGGTGTTATTTTGTAATAACATCATTAACATTTTAAATCTTTGATATACTTTCATGTAACACAATTTTATCATTTAATGTTTTATTAATCATTGTATTTAGGTACACCATAAGAAATAGTAGTTCTTAACATGAATTTTTATATAATAAATATTATTTCTATCTATAAATATTTTAATAATATAAAATTACGATTTTAATTTATATTAATTATTTTGCACAGCTGACTATTCATTATTGAGTTTTACATGTATTTACAAGTATAAATAAAGAATATAAAATAAAAACCATATTCATAAATTATTTATAAGGCTTATAAGATAAACGTTTGTTTTTGATGTGTAAAAAAGTAGCTGAGCTAGCATATTACTGTAAAAAATTATTAAAACACATTTTGCGAGGCGAATGAGTTTATAGTGTAGCAAAAGTGATCGCCTAAAGGCCGAGGGCCACTTATCGAGCAAGCTGCCTGCCTGCCTGCCCGCAAGCTGGCCGGCCGGTCAGCCTGTCCTAGTGCACTTGACGGGCTACTCGCTTACTAAACTGACTTTTCTCTCTGCGCAACACTCACGTTCACAAAAATGGGCCAATTTTATCAGTTTAAATTTAAACACTCCTTTTCACGAAACAAGAAACGGGCAAAAATAGAAGAAGAAGAAAAAAAAGAAGAAGAAGAAGAAGAAGAAGAAGAAGAAAAAAAAAAAAAAAAAAAAAAAAGGCATGCCAGGGAAAAGATAAGATATTTTACTTTGCATGTTATAAATGATGAAAAGCTATATAGTGTGTTACAGGTTACAGTATGATATTTAAAACGTATCATAGAGTATTATTAAATCCTTTACTGTTATTGTAATTTTCAAATTAAGACACCATATACGTGTATAAAAGCCATCACATGCCTAACATATAAAATATTGAGGAGTGTTCTGTTGTCAACAAGGTCAATAATATAGAAGTCAGATAATAGTCAGAGAGCTTCCTCTTCTACCCGTCTTCTACTACGCACTGTCGGCAAAATATCCTGATACATAGGCAACCGTTGTGGTAGATATACCAACCAGGTTGCATAACCTGTAAGGGGTAATGGCTGCAATTGCTTCTAAATATAATTTATTTCTTAATTTTAACTCTGTTCAATAGTCACTATAGAAAGTATTTGAATAAAAAATAAATAAAATACATTAAAGGTATAAAATTTCCCAAGAAGGTTCAATTATAGAATCATAGAGGCTTGAGGTGAGACATTGCTAGTGTCGTAGGCTCTTGCGGGACAACCGTGGCGGGTGTAGTTCTGCTTCTCTTCACGACGTTTCGCGTCCGACGTTGGGTGCATCTTCAGGTGCTACATATCTACATACAGGCTTATTAAATAAAAGTGTGTAAATAAAAGTAAAAGTAATGAAAATGAGTTCTATAAGATAAACGTAACAAAGTGCGTGTGATTTAATAGAAATGAATAAAATGAGTTGCATTGGTGAACCGTCCCAAGATACCTCTTGGCGTGGGTCACCACCACTGTCATGACTGTCTAGAAACATGCATAGACGTGTGAAGTCTAAACATCAATCCAGCAGTTTGACACGCTGACATACCCTAGGGTAGCAACGTGTCGAGAACACGTTAGCGCATTCAGTAAAATCACGGCCTCTAAAAAAAATTAAAAAAAAAAAATAAAAATAAAAAAACGAACTCATAATCTCTCGCTCCTGAAGTCACTACACACAGGCTTGGAAAATAATATTTAAGACCTGATTTTTAATAATTGTGTTATCTAACTTAACAGTGATTACTTAAGATATTAATATTAAGTATTCAAATGACCTTACTGGTAAATAAATCAGATGAATTTAATTTAATTTTAATTAAAATACATAAAACACAATTTTTTTGTTTTTCTAAATGAAAAAGTATTGATATTTTAGAAAATTGATCAATAAATGTTTTCCTATGGTTTTTCTTGGATCAAATATATATATATATATTTTTCCCCTTCTTAATCTCTTGGGATGAGATCGAAAGTAAAAATAACGGTGGTTTTACAGGTGTATGAGATATACACCAACGACGAAAGTCAACAAACAAATAAGAAACTTACTGTTAGTTTGGAACCAAAGCAAGGGTTAGTTCTCAGAGGACTAATACTAAAATATATATATGTACCTATCTTACTATGTAGCAAACTTCAAATACATTTATCTTAAGATTTATTTAAATATAATTTTAACAATGCGGCAATAAGTTTATTTCAAGTGGAAAATTGTTTAAAAAAAAATACGCACAAAAAGAGAGAGAGAGAGACTTTTTAATTACTATAATATATCACTGATGATTATTACGTATTTTATAAAATATTTTTAATTGTGGTACTTATTTAATTATTACATTAATTTTTTAAATTGAAAATATAAACTTATACTGGTTGCAATTAATATTAAAATATTTTTATTGTATGTAATATATTTATATTAAAAATATAAGCATCTAAACTTTGTATAAAATAAATTATTATTATTACTTAACATTTTTAAATAAATATATTATTATATTATAGTGTTTTATAAAAGGTTATTTTCTTTACTTGCGTGCAATGGAATACAATATAGCGTGCAATGCTTTATAAAGACTAACGTACTATTATGCGTCCTTGTTATATATAGTTTTAAATTAAAATCTGTTACAAAATTTATAAAAAAAAAATTGCAAAAAAAATAATAAAATATGTATTAACTACAGCAAACTTCTTACCCGAAAAATAAAAATTTAAAATAAAAATTCTATAATGTTTTTAAATATTGTATATTATATAATATTATATTTAATAATATAAATAACCTACAACAATTTTTTTTATTGTTCTTGGAATATATATAGGTAAAATTGTATGTCATAAAAATGATTTAAATACATATTATATACTATAATATGTTATTAGGAGTTTATAATATAAAATTTACATTTTTTTATTATACCTTTTTCTTTGTGGTAAAGTATGTCAATATTTGATTATATTATTATTATTTGTAATGCAGTAAGCCTCTTCTCTTATTCAACAACACTTTGAGGTTTTGCAAGTTTGCACCTGCAGCCTTCTCTATAATGACTTGGCTCAACTCCACTCATTAAATTGTTATGTTGTACCACCTTGCTCTCTCTCTCTCTCTCTCTCTCTCTCTCTCTCTCTCTCTCTCTCTCTCTCTCTCTCTCTCTCTCTCTCTCAGCTTCTCTTACCTACCGAAAGACACTATTAAATTATTCATCAACTTTTTTATATTATAGTAGTAGGACACTTCTTTATATATATATATATATATATATATATATATATATATATATATATATATATATATATATATATATATATATATATATATATATATATATATATATAATATTTAACAAAACAAACATTCTCATAAATAGTCACTACATGAATCTAGCTGTTCCAGTAAAAAATATATATATATATCTGCTTACGCAAAAGAAAAATTTGTTTATATTATTGCTATTTTAATTTTTTTTTAATTGAATGTTTTAATTAGGTTGATATATCTTTAATATTTTCTTTATTTGTATATGTATGTATAATATATATATATATATATATATATATATATATATATATATATATATATATATATATATATATATATATATATATATATATATATATATAATTAAAACGACGGTATTATAAGTGTAAAGAGATTTATTTTAATAAAAATAATTTATTGGTTTCAGTTATATTGAAAATTAAGAATTTTGACGTGATTTTATATGTTTCAATAATTGTTTACCATAGTTATTATATTTTACATTTGCGTGTGGGTTGAAAGTAAGAGTAATCTATATTTTTGTCTAACCTAAGCTTTGCTATTTGAAGAGATTGCCTTTTTATTATTATTTATAATTGTATTGTATATAATCATTAGAAAATATGTTTGGACATATAAGTAATTTAAAAATTACTTGAGTGTATTCTGCTATACGTATAAGTTTGAAAATAGGTAGTGACGTCATTACATACTATACACAGCTGTTAGGGTCACTGGTGCATACAACAATGTAGTACACCCTACCCAATAAAACAGTACACTCCTGTGTAGAACTTACATGGAAAATTAATTTCATTGTTAAATTAATAATAATTAGATAACATCATGCATCACTTTTCCTTTTCTTTCAAAGAAGACACAAAATTTAATTTTAAGAAAATACTAAAACAGAAATTTTATTTTATCTCATCATCGACCTAAAACAAAAAAACGTCAATAAATATAAAGAATTTTTATCTGCACTTTTACATTGCATCTTAAAAAAAAATGTCATTCTCTCCCCTTTCTTATTTTCTTAACGTATTTTAATAACTTGTTATATTTTACGTAAAAGTGATTTTTGCATAATAATTATTATTAATCAATATTCATTAAGTAAAAGACCATAAAAAGTTTTGCGTTAGTTATGCTATAAAACAAAAAAAGGGAATAAAAAAAAAAAAAAAAAAAGAACCACAACGTCTGTTTTAACTGATGAGATTTTTTTTCTTTTTAATAATGTAATTTTTTTATTCATTGAGTGTTGTTGACATTTCTTGATCACTGCTTGAAATCTTTTTCTCTTTACCTTGCCTTTTTCTTGATTAAAAGTCCCCACAAAAAGCAATTAAACAAAAACAAAGCTCTCTTTACCTTCACTTACACCTAGCGGTGTATTTAAAAAGCTTCATGGTCTTTAAAAAAAAAAAAAAAAAAAAAACAGAAGAACGATGAAGTAATGTAATTCAATTACGAAATAAATTTCTCTGTGTTTCATTATATAATACAATTCAGTGCATAAAATATTCATAAGATTTTGAATGAACGAATGAATACTTTTGAATTTTTTAATATGAAACATACGTAAAACATCAAAGAATATAGAATTGGAAAGGTAATTTTGAGGAAATATAATTTATAATCAATTTTGTTGCGTATTTTCTCTTTCTCTCTCTCTCTCTCTCTCTCTCTCTCTCTCTCTCTCTCTCTCTCTCTCTCTCTCTCTCTCCCTCTTATAAAAAGCACACACGAAACTTTACAATTCTGCAGCGTGCTCTTTGACTTTGAAACCTATGCTTTATTACAACGTCATTTATTGTATAACTAAAAATATAAGAAACATGGTAATAATATACTCTTTTATACACTAATAAAATTTACTCTCATGGTTTAGTTTTCCGTAAAAAAAATTACACATTCCTGTCTCTTGTGCTTTGAATTTTTTTTTATTAAATTATAGAGCTTTAATATAAACTTTTTTACAGAAAAATTCGATAATTTAAACTTTTTTTCCCCCTATAATCATCCTCGCACATATTTTATATTTATATTTTCTATTTTAAATTAGAAACTTTACGTACTACATAAAAATTATATTTTACATAAAATCAATAGTAAAAACAACCTAATTGCAATATGCGTATATATATACTAATATAATAACAACATTATAAAACATGAAACCTGCTTCTCTATACTTTAGATGTAACAAAACTTTACTCCAAGTTGAAAATAAACAAGGGAGAAGAAAATTATTTACATAACAAAATTCGTACTACAAATATTGATAAATTTATGACGTCAGAGTTAAGCTTACTCTTATACTTTAAGTTTTTTTTATCGTTTTGATTAATATTAATTTAATTTAGGGTTAACTTAAAAACTTAAAATCAGGTCAATTTACTTCAAACAATTTTTCTTTCTTGTAAAACTAAAATTTGTTAAGTAAAAAAAAAAAAAAAAATAGAAAAAGAAAAAGTATAATGCAGTAAAGAAAAGTAAAGCTGTATTGCATAATTTAAGCTTCTTATTTTATTGCTTAAATGTCAGTGTTGTTTTACAACCCTCTAAATTGTAAGTTGGTATATTGTAAAAATCAAATGCAGAGACAATTTTTTTTCCTTCAACAAAAGCCATTTACAGAACTACTTTTAAATTATTTAAAACTATTTATTACAGTAACTTTTTTTTTTTTTTTTTTTTTTTTTTGTTTTGTTAAATAAAAAGTAAATAGAGCGTTAAAATTTAAATGACTCAAAAAAATAATACTTTTTGCTGTTCTGTACAACTTTTGTAATGTACGCGATTCATGCTTTACTTTGTATAGACGAAAAAAAAAAAAGTAAAGTTGGCAAATCGCTTTTACTGCTCTTGCAATGAGGTTGCAAAAAGAGAGGGAGGACAGAGAGAGAGAGAGAGAGATACCAAGTGATATACGGATTTCCTGTTAAACGTAAACACTGAGTAACTACTCCCTATTCTACTCCTCTATAAAATGCAAAACAACTCAACATATATATACAGTACAGTAATCAAATCGATATTAAACAAAAACAAAGAGAGCGGTTACTATTAACTGAAGCAATTGACGATTCTAATTAATGTTCACCTGAATGCCAAAAGCAGTACAATACTTAATTTATTCATATACTGTACAATGCAGTAGAAACAACAATATTAATATCATTTGTTTTATCATTTATTTAAAAAAATATTTATTCATATTTCTAATACTAACTCTATTTTTTATAAAGTCAAAATTTTTAAAAATAGATATAAAACACGAAAACAATATTTTTTTTAACAAATACATAATATTCAAAGATAAGAGAATAAATATTGATTATTCAATAAAATGATTCTTATATAAAAATGGATTATTATAAGTGGCTAGTTTTGAATAAATTGCTGTCAATTTTCTATACAATAATATTATTTTTAAATTGATAATGCAGCATTGTTGTAAACTGCAGCATTAAAGAAAATTTATTTATTTTATTGGAAAGAAAGAAATTATCTTTAATTTTAATAAGACTTTTATATATAATTAATACAAAAATGTCTCCATTTTAAAATAATCGTTTGAAAAATTGCATAATGTTTTTATAAAAATAGTTTATTTCTAAATTAGGGTATATAGTATAATATACATATATATATATATATATTATATATATATATATATATATATATATATATATATATATATATATATATATATATATATATATATATATATATATATATATATATATATATATATATACACACAAACGTTTATAAATTTGTCAAAACCAGTAAAAAAACTCTGATGAATACATTTAATCAAACACAAGCATATTGAACTATTTACAATAAATTTCAAAATATTTTAGTGTCATTTTCAAAAGGTAATTTTAATTTTACTATCGTTGAAAAAGTGACATAATATATTTTATTCACAAATTAAAAATAAAACAAAACAAAACTAAAATTATTATCTTGTACTAATAGTAATAATAATATTAATTTATAGTATAATATTTTATTTATATATCTGATGATAGAAGTTCTGTAAATATTTTTTTAATAATATTTTGATTTTTTATATTACGTCAAGAACTTTTTGTAAATTTCATATAAAAAAAAATGAAAGAAAGAAAAAAGTGTGTCCTGCACGATTAACTTTAGCAAGGTACTAAATCAAGTTTGAAAAATAATAATAATCCTTAGAATGTTTATATGTTATAGTGATTATTTAAAAAAAAAATCTTACTGTTAGTTTGAAAGAGGGAACGCCATGTGGGTCCTTACTTGATATTATAAACATTAAAAAAAATATATATGTAGAAAAAACTTTAGTAGATTTTTCTTCTTCTTATACTTCTGTTGAGTATTACAATTTATATATATCTTTTTAAAGACTATATACTTACTACCAAAATACGATCGTACTTGGAAATAAAATATTCTTTCATAAAAATTTAAAGTAAATAAATTGATCAAAGAGATCAAACGAGATGAAGTCAATTAAAGAACGACAGTAAGTTCTGATAGTACATGACATTTATTAGCTATATTTTTAATATATATATATATATATATATATATATATATATATATATATATATATAATTATATATATACCTTAAAAAGTTTCTGTTAAATATCATTGACTACTTCCTGAAAAAATATAACTCACATGAGAAATGTTACTAGAAATTTGTTCTTCTCTACCTTGTTTTTCATACGGTGTATTGACGTGCCTTAGTCGCGTTTTATTGGTTCTTTTTTCAGACGCTACAAGAATCTAAACTAAAAAGTTTAGTTGCTATGTTTGTTTCTGTACTCTATATATATATATATATATATATATATATATATATATATATTATGTGTGTATTTTTTTCAAGTTATTTTCACATAATATATTTTTCACATAATATTTCAACAACGTTTGTATTATAGAAAAATAATATAATACATTTTTATTACTGTATACAAAAGACTGCTATGAGAATAGCTTATTTTCAATTTCAAAAAAATATAATATATAAATGTCTAATAATAAGTTTTTGTTAACTGTATTTATGTAATATCAGCAATATATTTAATAATAATAAGTTTATTTTAGAAACTTACACGTCTACTTAAGCCATATTACGTACCAGAATATTTTTATAACATAAGTTTTCATAAAACAAGAACCATATTATTACAGAAACAATACAAATATACGCGGACAAAAAGTAGCTAAACGTAATAATTGGGCTTGCTCCTTGTCCACACAAAATACAAAATAATTTATGCCATACTTCATAATAAACTATGTTACGAAGCATAATATTATGTAATACAGCATGATTTTTTTATGTTCTAATTTAGTATTTTTTATTATACTATAATGACATAAATGTAGCATAAATTTCATAATTTATTCTTTCCGTGTGGTACTCTATTACATACATACATATCATGACGCCATAATCCCTTTCGGGGTAGGCCAGGACGAATCCTTTTTAGTAAGAGGGCTTACAATGATCTGTGGCTTACCAGACCACAGACTCTACCCTTAATACCACACTACTCTGGGCTCCTAATACCAGACCTGTGCAGCTCGGACCACCAAATCTTACGACGGCAGCACTCACCACTATGGACGAGAGGTGGTCAAACTGCCTGGCCACTCTATTATATATATATATATATATATATATATATATATATATATATATATATATATATATATATATATATATATATATATATATATATATATATATATATATTATCTACTCTATTATAGAACATAAAATAAATTGCTATTATTTATCCATAAAAGATAAACTCAGTTACAAATTGCATATTAAGAAATCGTTTATTTTAAAGTGTTTTCTAATATTTTATTATTTTTACGGGCCAATTACCTTAATGTTATTTTAATGCCATTATTTATATCAAAATTGTTGTATTTAAATGGATATTTGATAATAAGAATCTTGAAAAGTATTTTTATTAATTAGTAAAGAGTTATTCCTATAAATTCGCAAACAAATTAATTAGTTTTACTTTTCAATCTCTTTAAAATAATAACATTATCAAGAACAATAATAATTCCCTTGTTAGATATAATTTAATTATAAAAAAATCCAATCTGTGATATCTCAAATCAACAGATTGAATAAAAAAGTTTCTTTTAAGAAAAAAAATATAAACCCTTTCTCAACATAAGTTTAATTTAATTTTATTATAAGAATTTTAGGGACAACATTTATTTTCTTCTGCACTTGATTTTCTGATTACGTAAAAAAAAAAGGGATCGATGCTTACTACGAAAGTATAACAAAAAACGGAAACAATTTTTTTCCTTCTTTTTGTTACGCATTTATTTCTCATCTTGGTGTTCCAATGAGGTCATGTCACCCGGGAACTATTAGCCTCTCTTTTTCTTTCTTCTTCTTTTTTTTCTTTCCTCTCACTATTATTTTTTTTCCGCACGTATAATCATATATTCCGTGTTAGCAGGAACCTCATCTTACCGCGCTTTCTTTTCCACCTTATTTTATTTATATATTACGAAAACAATAAAAATAGAAAGTGTTATAATATGAAATTTAAGTACAATCTTTTTTCATGTTTTCTTATTAAATTTATTTTACAATTTACTACATTATTTTGTTTTTGATAGAACGCCGAAATTTTCATTTTTACTCTTAAATTCTCATGAGAACTTGATTTCTTTAAAAAATATATTTACTATGAAAAAAGAATCACATAAAATATAAAAATGCAGTTATTATATATATAATATAAACATTGTTTATTGATATATTGGCAGATTTCTTTATAAATTTTTATCCCTCTGTGGAGTCAAGAAGTCAATAATATTTTGCATCATGTTTGTTCAAAATATTCTATAACTTCGGTTACTTATAAATATATTATAGTGTTGTAAGTTTTTACATTTAACTTGGAAAATTTTATCTTTAAAGATTTATTTATACAATTTAAAAATGATATCTGAAATCAATATTATTATCGATATATTGTCATCGTTTAAAAAACAATATTATTTTATATTTAACTTATAAACGTATTTTTAGGCTTACGTATTGCCGTATCTTTTAAAAATAATATATTGTGGAAAAAAATATGTATCTGTATTTTTAATTGCACAAAGTGAATATTTCAATTAATTAAAAGCCTAAAGCAGGCTAAAAAAATAAATAAAAAAAATCTTATTTCAAAATGTAAAATGTATTTGATTAATGTTTGTAGTTTTATCAATTTAATTTTCTTTGAAACTAGATTGATGGCTTTGATTGGATTATTGATTTTCCTATATATTGTACGTTAAGCTGTAAACAAAACATTTACTCGCAAAGTATCAAATTTACACAGTCTAGTAAAACAACAAAAGGATTACCAAAAGCTGACCAAAATTTATATAAGTACAAAATTTATATTTATATAATTCTATAATCCATTAAGTTTTCCATTTTTTTCTCAACAAGGAAATATGATTTTCCTTTCCTTTCCTTTCCTTTTTTTTTTTTTTTTTTTTTTTTTTTTCCTTTTTTTATATAATAGAGATATAGATTTTACATTAAAATTTATGCTCTTCAACTTTTATAGTATTTATTTACTAGAGTTTCTTGTATTGAAGCGCTATATAATAAAATAGTAATATATATATTGTTCTTCTTCTTTTTAACAATCAATGACGTATGGGAAAAAAAAAAAATGAAACGTAACATTAAAGGATAAAAATGACACGTGTTTGGCATTTTCTTTTTAAGGTTTCACTTTTGAAATTCACTTCGTCCTATTCTTTGTTAGTACTGAAGAAGTGTACGTTTTATGTAATATGGACGATCAAATTTGATTGATATAATTGAACGAAGATTACGTTGATGCTGACCTGTGTTATATTGGATTATTATTATCATTTGAAATTATTATGATTTTGGTAATCGGGTAATAGAGTAATTTGATTTTTAAGTTTTCGGCACTGGGTAGTTTATGTGACTGCATAAAATATTGGTGATTTATTTTTTTGGTATTATTGCGGAGTATTGTTAGAAAAAGCTTAGGTGTTTGGGTTGAAGAAAAGAATATACCGAAGTCAAGTCATATTAGTACAGTATGTATATATTATATAACATTGCATATCCCATGCACAAAAGTGAAAGCAAAATTGCAAAAAAAAAAAAAAAAAAAAAAAAAAATTACCTATTAAACCTACCAAAAATTTGCTAGTGTCTTACCAATTCTACCTTCATAATATGTTTGTGGCTAATCTAAAAACGTTTTGTTGTTGTTAAAGTGGTTGCTAAATTTTACAAAACATAAAATTGCAGCTTAAAAATTATGGTATCCAAAATGTTGTCAATGGTTTTGAAATATTATGTGCCAATTTTTGCTATACCTAGCTAATTTTTGGTAAGGGTAAATACCATAGCATATTATAGAAATTGATACTTTAATATGCTTTCGTTAAATAAACCAGAAAATTTACAAAAAATTGGTACGTTTTGTTAAAATATTGCCAAAACAAATAAAAGTTTTCCGGTGTATACTTTTGATTTACTTCATTTATTTCAAGCTTGTTATTTGATACAGTAAAATATTTGGTTTGGTGCAAATTTCGTTCACAAAATCAGAATTATTACAAAATAGAAATAGGGTTTTCTTATGCAAGCACAGCCCTATTTCTTTATAATATATTGTAAAAAGTTTGCTATACTATTAAATAACAAAGGAATTGGAGGCATTATCATAAACTTTAAAAAAAAAAGTGCAACACATATATCCGTTACCTAAATTTCTAACTTATATAAAGATTGATGTTATGTGAAAATTTTGTGTAAGATGCGTGTAAATATTTGATGTGAACTTACTTATATTGGATGTAATAATAAAGATTTGACATTTTGAAAATATTTTATACATAAAATTTAACAACCATGATAAAATTTAAAGTCGGAAGGAATGATGCTACAAGTTTATGATAATATAATCATAAAAGTACAAAAAAAAAATGTTTAAATAAAGTTCATAAGATCATTAGAGATATAAGCTAAAAAGTGTATAAAGAAGGAAAAAAAAAGTACGCATTTTAGTGTGTCAAATATTTACAATGAAATTTATAATATACTCATAACATTTTTTAAATGTTATGTTAAAATTTTATCTAATATAATTTACATTTAAAATAAGAATAAAAATGTTTATTAAATTAGTATTTCTTTACGGTAAAATGGTTGAAATGAGAGAGAGAGAGATACCTCTAAGATGCGGTGATGTTGAATATAGATGAGATGAGAGGCCTCAGTTCTACATATATACCTACATATGAATACGTCAGTCGGTGGTACAACAGAAACCTCAAGCTGGATAAAAAGAACAAAAGAGCAAAAACCACACTAAATAATCCAGACTTGAAAGGAAAAAAACAAAGAGGAAAAATGTTATAATATTTTAATACCATAAAATGAACACTGCAGAATTGAACAAAAACTAATTAAATTATTGTTTTGTCTTATATACTTTCTTCTATACTGTATTATAAAATAAGAAGAAAAAATATATATTGCATATTTGATATGTTTAGTTTTGTTGAAATTCGATTTACATGACTTAGTCTCTATGGAGTTTTATTCAGAAGCGCGTGTCGTATACTTATAAACAAAAAAATATATATATACTCAGCAAATATTGATGAAGTTCCATGTAGCATTGCTCTTGTTACATGACTTGGAACTTTGATTTCTTGTATCAGTTTTAAATATTCATAAAAAAAAAATCAACTTAAGTTTTTTTATGTATTAAATTATTTAGCTTGAGATTTTCTTCTTTTTAACTTTGAAAGTGAAGTTTTCAAAACTAATATTATTTATTTGAAAAGAAGACAATATCAGAATATAAATTATTGCCGCATTATCTATAATGTAACATTACATAATAACTGCATTAAAAATTACATGTTTCTCTCGGTATAGTATGACAAGAAAAATAAGACGATTGCATTTTTCTCATTGGAAGAACAAGTCCTGAACTGACAACACTACAAAATGTGATATAGGACGTTAGCAATATTACAGTGTACCCCTTGTTGTCGTTTTTTTTTATCGTAATTTAAACAATCTTGGTTATCTAACGTTGAAGAAAATATCTTGCTTCAGTACATAAGATAGTAAACAATACATATAAATTATGACATATTTATCAACAAATATTGCAAATTTGCAAAAGTCTATAAATTGAAAGTTTTGTATATATAGATTAACGTTGAGTAAGCATAATATTATTTATTATGCACATATATGCAATAAGTATTTTACATAAAGTATATTATATAGGTGCATATATACTCTAGGAGAGCTGTTTATATTATTACAATGCAGTAGTTAATTATAGAGAGACTAATTCAAATGTAAACGAGAAATACTAATATCTTCTCGCCAGTGCTATTAACCCAGTTAATATCAGAATTAAAATGCTTCTCGTCTCTTTTAGTCATTAGTGTATATTGTACAAAAAAAATTAAAGAGAGAGAGAGAGAGAGGCTGGAGTGAGTATTGTGAAGTTGTCTTCGTAACTGCATTGACCTCATGTTTCTAACCCATGTAACTATTGACATGACCTTTAATGACCTTATTATGTCTTGAGTGAACCATCTATTTTATTATGTAAAACTGTAATTAAATTCACTTAATTTGATATTTAATTTAATTTTCTTGTATATATGTAGTTGATATTTAAAATAATAATTCTATTTTATTGAAGTCTGAATTTTGTATTGACTATTGATGTATATTGAGAAAGAAGAGAAAGATGCATTTTATATTGACATGAATGGGATAAAGATTTAAAATCGAAAGATATGTCATATACAGTAATATATAAATTTATGCACAATTCAATAATAAAGTAGGACAAATTCGTATAAACAAAAGCTAGATTTTATAGTTGAAACTATAAATCTATACTATCATTTCTGTGATTTACAAGAAAATAGAAAGAAATTGCTATATTATGTAACAATGGAGCTCAAAGCATCTACCATACCGCAACTCTTCTTTGTATTACATTTTTTTTTTTTTTTTTTTTTTTGCTGATAACCTTTTTTTCTTTTTCTTCTTATTTCTCTATTATATATAAATAAATTATTAAAATTTATATACAGCCATGCAAATAGAATATACAAATTGGAATAAATTTTTCAATAGATGAACAACTTTTAAATTGTATATTAAAATATTCAGTATTTTGTATATATGAAGTTCAGTAAATTAAAAATTAACTCTAGTAAAATCCAATCTACTTTTAGAATAGAAATGAATATATTTTGCATGAATGAATGGATTGCTCACACGCAGATGTCCACCTTGGGTACGGAATATATATATATATATATATATATATATATATATATATATACAAAAGAAAAAGACGATGAGGCAGAGCAAAGTTGTGCTGTGATTTGTCGGTATGACAACCTATATACTTCCGTAAAACATTCTTAGATGTAAATCAACAAATCAATATATTTTTTTTTAATAGAATTTTTTAATATCATTAAAAAACTCTTCTTTTTATTATTATTATTTTGCCACACAAGTCACGGAAAAAATTCTATTTAAAATATTTAATTAAATTTTTCATAGAATTTATATATATATATATATATATATATATATATATATATATATATATATATATATATATATATATATATATATATATATATATGTATGTATGTATGTATGTATTTAAAACCATAGACCACATAAAACAACATGTGCTTTTTAATGAATAAACACGAAATGGGATCTTCAAAACTGATGACAATTTTTACCAGAATGTCAATGTAGCCCCACGAGAGAGCTTGAAAAAACTGTTAAGTATGCAATTTGCGTAAAAATTCATGTTTATGACGTCAGAAACATGTAAAAATTAGTATGAAAATGTTGTGCGGGTTGCATAAATCGAAATTTCTGATCACTGCTACGGGGCTACTCTTGGGTTTTGAGACAAACTAATGTTATTTATGTAAATCCCATCAAGTGTTTTGTGATATAAATGCTTATGTTTTTCTCTGGTCTATTCCTTTAAACGTTCTGGCATTAGTAACATTTATTATTTTAAATTATATTCATCTTTATGTAAGAATAAATTATATGTTGAATGTTTGGTGTGTGGAAATGTTAAGTTGTATTTTGCAATTGATAAATGACGTACAGTACATACAGTGCATTATAACGAGTTATCTTCTTTAAAATTACGTGTATGTTGTTATAATATATTTGTATAGGTAGACATGTCTTTACATCTATGGCGCCTAATACATTAACAATATTACAAAATACTCACTTCATTACTCTTACTGTAGCTTTTTTTATTGCTGTAATTGTTTGGCTATTCCAACAACATAAAGTTTAATAAAAAAAAAAAAAAAAAATAGAAGTATGTCTTATTTTACTAACATAATTACATTTCCTATTTCTTTACTTTTTCCTAGCCAGCTTATTTCTTATACTTTATACGTTATAAATTGCCGTTAAGCGTGTTAAAAAAAATCGAGTATATATAAGAGCATAATTATATAACAATGTAACATTTATATTGAATTCTTTTTTAACTTTTACTATACTACTTTGTAAGTATCTTAAAATTTAATTGTATCTTTTAGCAGTCAGAAGTTACGTATATATATATAAAATTTCTTATTCATACGAAGAAATGTAATAGAATATAAAATTTAAATTTTCTAAGAAGTGGTGGGTTCGTCGTCAAAATTATCGACGCTTGAAACTTTACAAGAGGTGAATATGTCGTTCTCATGAATTAATTGTTGCTTTATATAAAGTATTCATAAGGACCATTAGTTTTCACAGAAATTATTGACTCCTTTTCCACTTTAACGTTGATGTGGGCATCATTAGATGATATTAAATTTCCTCATCTCTCTCTCTCTCTCTTTCTCTCTCTCTCTCTCTCTCTCTCTCTCTCTCTCTCTCTCTCTCTCACACACACACACACACACACACACACACACACACACACACACACACACACACACACACACACACACACACACACACACACACACACACACACACACACACATACTCTCTCTCTCTCTCTCTCTCTCTCCTCTCTTTTTACTTTTAACAACTTCTGACAAAAAGTATACAATCATTTGAACAGTGATTCTTAATAGCGTGACAAGAATCAATTTATATTTTAATATCGATGAATCAAAATAATAGTAATGTCGATATAATTTTTTTTATTCTTTAATTCCTTTATATAAAAAAAAAATAATATTATCTTTTATTGAAAATTGCATTGAAATCAATAATTTTACAGCAGAGTTACGTCAAATGAAACTGCTGACATTACAAATAGAGTTCTTTAATTGCAAGAGTCATTCTATCTATACATTTAATGTTGTCAGTAATGATTTAGGGTAAAAAAAAAATAAAAAAAAGTCTCTTTTAATTCTAAAAACTCTTTATTAGTGAGTATAGAAAACCATTAGTTAACTTTATATTTGTTTTTATTATTTCTAATAATAAAATATCATTTAGTCTATTTTTATAAAATGAAATTCAAATCCTTTATCTTATATTAATATTTTATATTAAATGTCAAAGATAGCTAAGACTTAAAATAGAAGTTCCTTTCGTGATATATGTTATTATTATAAAAAGTAAAAGGTTTCGCACTTTTTATTATTTGTAGAGGTTAAGGTATTAAATCATAACATTCAAAATTTAAAAAAAAAATGTTAATGCAGTGGGAAAAATGCATGAAAATGTGTAGAGAAACGCCACTCCCAATGCTGACATGTTCGTGAGGCAAAAAGTTCACTCAAGTCAACTACTTTCTGTGGATAAACGAATGCCCTTTTTTTTTTCTTCCTCTCTCGTTCTCTCCTCCCTGACAAGTTTCGTGTCTGTAGGCGTGGTTCTTAGTGACGTCATATTTAACCCCCCCCCCCCCCCCACGTGATCTCGTGTGACCAAGTGCATGGTTGAAGATTACAATGCAGAAAACAATCTTCAAGTTATATAAATGTTAAGAATATTATATTATACGGATTAAGTAAACATGGAAATGAAAGAAATATAATAATATATCGATATTTGGAATGAAAAAACGTAAATGTAAAATTTGAATAATAAATATTTAAAGTTTGAATTTTAAAATTATTTGCTCCTCTTCTAACTTTTTAGAATAATTTATTACTTTTTCTTCAAGGTAGTATAAGAGAACTGCACAAATGAAAAATAGCACGTTAATGCTTACGTCGCTCTAAAAGTGAAGAATGAGTTTGTATATCCAAGTTCCTATCTTTAAATACCGGACAGTGGTTAAAGTAAAACCTATACCTAAAGGCATAAAAATGCTAAAAGTGTGCTAATTTAAGCCAGTCTACTGCAAAATAATTAATTTAAAAAAAAAGGACAAAAAAATGTGAAAAAAAAAAAAACAACAAAAAAAACGTAACATGTTGCCAATCCTTGAACTCAATACAAAACGTTTATTTTATTCTTTTTCTTTTATTTTTCTTAAACATTGCTACAGTTATGTGGTGAATTCATGCCAAAAATACACATTTCTAAAATATTATCTCTTTTGTATTGTACATACAAACCTCACAATTTTGTCGCATAAATACGTACTAAAATTAATAATATCAACTGAGGAATTCAAAATTTGATATTGTCTGGTATTTTAGAGTGTTAAAATTAATATAAAACAAAACTCATATTTTCATGAAATTCTTTGTCTTTCAAATATATTTTTCTCTAATATTGAAGTTTATAAGCTTAATTTCTTAAAATTCAGAGTTTCAAACATTGTTTTATATAAACATATTTGAAATATTTTCTTGAATCTTAAGTTAGTATATACGACAAATTCCTTTAAGTCCTTCTGGCAATAAATATTTAAAATTATTTTATTATTGAAATTTATAGTAAATTCCTTTGAATCAATGAAATATTTTAAATATTAACTGTTATCAATAATATTAAATATAATATATATTTAAAATACCATTAAAAAAAATTTAATAGCTTTGTCAATTCTGCAGAGACTTTTTATTTTCACTTTATAATGTCAAACTTGGCAAGAGTAAAATATAAAGTTTTTTTTTTTTTTTATCTATATTGTATAAGTTAGTATTTTTACGTTCTTTTATATCAATATTCTGGTGCACATTTTGGCATCAACATTATTATATAAAAAAAAAGAATAATATAAGAGAAAGAGAGATAGAGAAAAGACTATATAAATAATACGAGAACATTTTCATGAAGTCTTAAGGGACATTTTGTATCTTGGGAATATTTCTTGACAGGTATACAGACAGACTTGTATGTACGTGTGTATGTACATACTTGACTCCTTATGGACTGTCTTTACCAAAGAAATAGCAGGTTATACTGTAGTCTCTTTTATAACCAAAAGGTTTCTTTCTATATTCTTTTATATACAAACAACCAAATATAGTCAATATAATATAAAGAACATTTTTACGCTCTTTTCTATTTGAATATTAGAAGAAGAAAATAAACATATAACAAAAATGACCATCTAATTATTTTCACGTTAGAAAAAAAAAGTTATAATTAATTGATTTTTCTTTTTTATCAACATTTTTCAATGTCATTTTCGTTTCTTACTCTGATAACTAGGGACCAAATTTTCAGTTGCAAATGTCTGCTTGCGCCTGCAAGTTTGGTTGCTCCTCGTACCGCACAACAATTAACTAAATATTTATAAATTTTGGTTCATTCCAGGTATTTTGAGGTAAATTACAGGTAGATAGGAAATATTTTACAAATTGATAATAAGTTGTGCAGCAGGAAAAGTAACTGCTGTTTTTGCAGGCGCAAGCAGACATTTGCAACTGAAAATCCGGTCCCTACTGATAACTTCTTTGACTTTTTTTTTTCGTGCAAAGAGATAGTAACACAAAATGATAGGGCTAAAATTTCAAACGATTTCTGTGTAATCTGTGTATACAGTAAAAAGTTTCTGTTAAAAAGAAAATTTCTTTTGAAGAAATATATAAAATGTAAAAAGGTCGAAAGTATAGTTTGAAAACATACTCAACTGTGACTGTCAGTATCACACTTTTCCACCACATTTATATAACCAAACAACAACAGCAACCAACTCTTTTAATTTTACAAAAGTTATAAATATGCAGTAAAAAAAGAAAAAAAATGTTCATTTTTCATTTTATTACCGTGGCACACGATAAAATACACGTAATGATGGTAAAATATCGCGTTTAACAAACACCATACAAAATATTCACTGCGTATACCCTGTAGCATGACGTTGCATTAATTAATAAATTAATCATAATATTCTACCATTTATTTTATATTGTTTACAATGAACCACGCTATTTTTAATAATTAATTATACCTATTGTTTTTAATGATAAATAATGAGTATTTTTTTTAAACTTTTTTTTTTTTTTTTTTTTTGCCTTTTGTTTGAAAATCTATTACACGAAACTTACGTTATATTCAAATTAAGTTTTTTATTTACTTTTAATTTTTTTTTATAAATTAAAAAATATTGAAGTTTTTTTTTTTTTTTTTTTTTTTTTTTTTTTGAAGTTATTATTATTATTTTTTTTTGTGTGTGTATCTTCCTACAGCATGCTTACCACTTGGGAGTGGTAAAAGTTTGATAAACTATCCCTACTTCTTATACTCTTATTAGTTATTTTCCGAAGTAGTCAATGAATTTAGTGCTCTGCCCTATATTTCAAAAGGATGAGCAAGAAATCAAAGTTTACTCCGAGATTTTTAAAACGCATGTTTTGAGTATCCATCTATAAGATGAAATTATTTATATGCAATTTTGAAAGTTTACGGTCTTTCCTTGTAGAGGTTAAAGCCTAGTTTCTGCTTAGTTTTAGAATATTCTAAGGACATTTTCTGATTGCATATGGTAAACTAAAAAAAAAAAAAAAAAAAAAGTAAACATTTTCAAATTAAAGTTTGTTTTAATTAATGTGAGAACATCAAGAATACTTTTTTTTTTGTATACTATTAAAATATATACGCAGTATCCATCACTCATATTATTATTTAATTAAATTTTGCGAGAGTTGTTAAAAAAAAATATTGTTATTATTATTATTATTTTTTTTTGAGAATACAGACATGTTATGTATTTTTCAATTTATTTTAACAATATTACGTCAAATGTTCTAAAATAATATTTTATAAAATGTTATATAATTCAATATAAAAAATTACATTATTTTATTAAAATTAAGTAAAACACAGAAGTCCAGTTATGTTTTTTTCCCCTTTCATTATTCAAATAAAAGAAGTCAATTTTAAAGTTTACAGTAACAAACAGGTGTTCTTATTATGAAAGCAATATTTTTCAACACTAGTATAGAAGTATCTTTTTTTTTTTTTTTCTTTCACGTTCATTCATAAAGTAGAGAAGGCGGAAAAAAAAAACTAATGGAGTACATCGATTTTGATTCAACGAAAAGAAAAAAAAGAGAGAGATTCATGACTCTTAGGTCATCACATGCTCAGAAAGTAAGTCACAAAATCCGATTACAAATTTTTCTTCTATAACATTTTTATACAGTATTGTTAATATTTAAAGACAGTTATTGAAACTTTATTAAAGTTGTTCTAATTCAATAGAAATTTAGCAAAACCATATTTTATATCTACGTTATTTCTTACAACATTTTGCTTATTTTTCTTTAGACTAATTTTCTACAATGATTGAGTTAAAACCACTTTTTGTTCCTAATTACCAAAACTCAAAGTTTTAATTTAATATAATAGTATCTAATAATTTAATTTCTCATTGTTAGAAGTTTTATGATTTTCAAATTGTAAAGGTTAAATAAAAAGCTCACTTTACCATTATTTCTATATTTCTAACCAAAAAGATATAACAGACTAAAAAGGTAGTGTAAAATAAGATAAATGATTACCACACCATGTTAATTATCCAAAAATATTAGAAGGCATCTCACACACATGTAATTAACAGATAAGATAATTTAAAGAGAACGTGACGTCATATGAAATACGATTGTCAGTTTTATGAATGTTAAATTTGAGTTCTGGTCAAAGATCGGGGTCACAATAGTGTCATGTGCACCTGGGGGATTCTGCGGTTAAATTGCACTTTGTAACCTCCTCCCACTTTTTCCTCCTCCTTTATTCCCCCATCACCCCCTTACACCCATCCCCCTACCCCCCAAACTCCCACCCCTTTAAGTTTACGATCTAGGGCGTAAAATACGAGGAGGCCACGTGATTGCACATAAAACAGTAACACGCTGCGGTAAAGTGGCGCCTTACCAAATAATATTGAGTGAAACAACCCCAATTTCAAATCCTTTGGGAAGTATCTTTTTTAAAGGTTAACTTCAATATTATATACTATATAATTTTTTTATCAAAATCAATAACCTTATTGATTTAGTTATTATAATGTTTTTTTATTTATTTATTTTATGATAAAAAAAAAAATAAAGCTATATTTATAATTTTACATATTTCTTGAAATATTATTTAGGGATTGAAAAGGAAAAAATTATAATAACACAAGTTTTTTTTCTATCGTATCCTGCACGATATATACGTATAATTTCTCGTTATAATTTTCATGAATATACTTTTGCTTAAGTACTGGAAATGAAAATGGTTAAACTGAACGTGTTTAGTGGTGGAAAAGATAACATGTATATTTTTTAAATTATTGGTATTATATATATATATATATATATATATATATATATATATATATATATATATATATATATATATATATATATATATATATATATATATATTATATACATACTTTTATTCAAAGTATTGATTCACTTGGGTAAAATTTTGGGTTAAAAGTGAGAAAATTCTTTATTATATTTTTTTAAAGGTCAGGACTACGCCAAAGATATTATCTCAACCATATCAATCTGTCACTCTTAAAAAGAAAAACGAGCTTTACTTTTTTTATTTATATTATTTATAGTTGTTATAATTTATATATTTTATTTTTATTTTTATTTATTATTACTAATAAATTATATCAGAAAAAAAAATAATGTAATATTTGTATCTCTATAATAACAAATTCCATTGTAAAATTAAGATATAATTTTTTGACAGAGTTTATTATTTGATATCATAATTTTAAAACAAATCAAAACCTAAAATTTTATTAACTTTAACTTCTTCCATTCACACCATACAATGTTTTCAAAGTGCAATAAATTTTACAAATGAAATGCTTTGTAATGGAGATTGCGTGCAAACAAATTTATTGCATTATATTGCACCGTAGAAACAAAACATGACACTAAAAATAAAAATCAATAATATTAATTTTTTTTATTAATGCGGTACTCATATATTTCGAATACTTAAAGGAATAGACCAGAGAAAAACATAAGCATTTATATCACAAAACACATGATGGGATTTACATAAATAACTTTAGTTTCTCTCAAAAACCAGACAGTAGCCCCGTAGCAGTAATTCGATTTACGCAACCCGCACAACATTTTCATACTAATTTTTGCATGTTTCTGACGTCATAAACATGAATTTTCACGTAAATTGCATACTTTGTAGTATTTTTACGCTTTCTCGTGGTGCTACATTAACATTCTGGTAAAAATTGTTATCAGTTTTGAAGATCCCATTTCATCTTTACTCATTAAAAAGCACATGTTGTTTTATATGGCCTATGTGGCCTAGGGCTTTAAATAATAATAAATAAATGTTAAATAAGAAATGAGCTACTTATTCTACATTTCATTAAAAATATTGACTGTAGTGTAACTGGGGAATTTAATTTTGAATGAAATATTACATTTAACATTGAGCTATATTTACTTCCCATTAGTATGAAAAACGAAAATATTTAATAAAAAATGAACTTTTGGTAAAATTAACCTAAAACGTCCTTCCTTGTATATCAAATATTTAGAAATGCTCTACTTTAAATATATATTCTCTTACACTATATTTACAAACATAAAATACAACTTTTATATCGATATATAAATTAATATAAAATACAGAAAATCGTTATTATGTGTACATCGGAAAAGAACTTACAGAATTCTAAGTAAAAACAAGTATTTATTGATACTGGTAGTTTCATTGATTGTGTATTGATAATTCTCTGAAAGAGAAATGTATAATACAAACTCCCGCGCATATTTCAGCTTGTGTATATATACTTACCCTTAAAGAAAAACCTCTAGGTTGAATATATTAAATTATAATGCTGTCATTTTATTTACATAGTTGCTGAATTATGCTGGGTCTCAAGAGAGGAAAGAGATGAGTGAAAGAGAGAAGGAAGGAATAAAAGCAAAGTGTAGTTACACATTGATTTGACAAAAGCTGTGCGCATTGCGAGAGCTGACGTCACAAAATACGACAAACAAACTAAACGATGGTGTTACATATATACTGTACTATTATTTTTTATATAGTAAACAGAGAGAGAGAGAGAGAGAGAGAGAGAGAGAGAGAGAGAGAACGGACTGTCTTTAAAGGATTACATATCGTCCCTTAATGGATCTTTTGGCTCCAGCCTGAAAGCTAGAGTTTTTGAAGCAACTTGTTTATAATAATAATATACTTTAACCAAGTTCTTACAGTACATAGTCAGTTGTTTTTATGACTGATTGCAATGGTTTTAAAAGATAAACAATTTGTGTGCATGATATAGCATTTTGCAGCAGAAAATAAACACGAAATTTTTCTAATCTGTTTTTCCTTTAAAGATGTACTGTACGTGATACGTGATTGTAAAACTTGAATGCAATTTTGCAAATAGAAAACATATTGATTCGATTTTATCATAAAATATTAAAACTGAAAATTACGGTAACAAATATAAAATGGAAAGACGAAAAAATTAGAATGATTATAAATGTTATATGCTTTTAAATTTGAGAGAAAAGTTCACACTCATGTTTAAGTAAAACGTGGTATGTATTTAAAAAAAAAGTTTCAGGAAAACATCATCATTATTCTGCGTCTAATGAAAGAATTTTTTTTTGTAACTGTGATGTAGCGTGTTTGATTTGGTAACTAAAATAATGAGAATTTAAGAACTCTTTAAGCTTTTTCTTAATAGAACCTCTAATTCACTTTTTTATTCTATTTTTTTTTTATATCATTATATAGTATACTTTGTATTGTAGCATGGGAATATATTAAATGTTAGTTTACTATTTTTTTTTATGAAAAAAGTAAAAAAAAAAAAAAGTGTTGTACCATTTCATAGATGTCTATCAAAAAAAGAGTTTAAATCTGTCAAAAGCAGAGTATGTATGTGAAAGTAAGATTGTATGTGAATTATATTGCCTTTACTTTATACCGCAAAATCTTTTGACGTAATATGAACAACCACGTCAATAAATAAGAGGGAAAAAAAGAGATTATATAGGTACAAGTCAGGTAGAAGATATAAATAAAAAAAAATGTAGATGGATCAAACAACATCAGACTTGCTTTGCAGAGCGTAAGATAGCAAGATAGAAAGAGTAGTGAGTGTTTGTGTGTGTGTGTGTGTGTGTGTGAGAGAGAGAGAGAGAGAGAGAGAGAGAGAGAGAGAGAGAGAGAGAGAGAGAGAGAGAGAGAGAGAGAGAGAGAGAGAGAGAGGAATCTACTGGTAAAGAATTTCACAAACATTGGTTCCACTCTCAGTAAAGTTAGAAATGTGATATGTAAAATGTATATATTATGGTTTAACAAGAGAGAGAGACGGAGAAATAAAAATAGTTGGCAATTTGATATGATTTTATGGTGACAATACAAACGTATTGATTTCTAATCCAAATTATAGTCTACAGGGGAATAATAATTTTTGTTATAGTTGTTTATATAAAATTTGTGATTTTTATATATATGTTGTAATTGCTAAACAAATAGAGTTATAAAAAAAAAAGCTATATTTTTAGCTTTATTCATTATTGATTTTTCTCAATAATTTTTGTCGTATTTTATTTATTTAGCAATTATGAACAAAACATATAGACATAATTATACAGTTATTAAATCGATTTTATTCTTTTCATAGATTTTTTTGTCAAATTAAATATTAATATTTATTCGCTACTGCCCTATTATATATATATATATATATATATATATATATATATATATATATATATATATATATATATATATATATACTGTATATACCAAGCCAACACTAGCTTGAGCTATGGTAGAGATGTTTGTAACCCAGCATTAATAGTTTTTTTTTTAGAGAGAGTTTATCAATCTGATTTATTTTAAAATTTAAGTTATTCTTTAATGAATCTTAAAATATTAATTCGTAATCTATTTTACATGTTTTTTCATTAAATATTAAATGTAGATATAAAAGATTATTTGTTTTATTACTAAAATTTTTGAATTTGTTTCTACCTGGATAGGCTTTCTTGCTTTGATCTAAATGTAACCTTTTACCAATTTTGGTATGGATTCTAAATTGTAAATGGTATAAATTATATTATAAATATGAAATATTTATGGAAAATACTATGAAACGTTGTAAAAATAATTTTAAAATTATATTTTCTTTTAACAAAAACGTTATTTTTTTAAGATAATTATATAAGATAAGATAGAAAATTACATAAGATTTTATTACGTTCCATGTCTTTATAGAGTAGAACAAGTCAATAACACAAATACATTAACAAATACAATATCAATAATGTGTTTAATGCTATTATTAGAGTGATATTTTTTTTTAAGGCGGGAAATCAGGTACTGCTGGATTGGATTAAAAAATTGTAAAGAAAGAAAAATCTGAAATTTTGCACCGTGGTGCATTAGGATATGGTATTTTCACAAATTTGGGGGGGGGGGGGGGGTTCTAAATACTAGAACACTAAATTTTAAATTATGAATTTTTGAAGTGTTAGTCCCATAAGAGCCCATGTTAATTTCTATAATTATTTTCTCTCTTATCTGATGGTCACGGGTTCTGAAAATTTTATCATAGGTAGATGTTACAATTCACTTTTAAATGACATCATAAAGTTTCAAAGTATTCTTTTTAAATTTTGAGATACAAGCCATCTATATACAACCCTTAAATGTAAACTAGTTATACATAATTATATTCAAGAAAATTTAGAAACACTATGAAACATGTTGTCAAGCCTATATATATATTTTTTTAAAGAAACATGAATCACAATATTTTATATTACGAGTATTAGAGAGTGCATTATACAGAAGAGGAACACAGTATTCAGGATCATTTTGACTAATAAACATCTTTTGTTTTTCAACATAGTAACTTCTATCATTCCTAGTTTCGAACGAGTGGACGGTGCGAACAGTCCTGAACCAAGAGGGATATCTCCTCAAAAACTTCACATATTAATAAATAAATATTGAAGGCAAAGGTATGATATCCAATTCTAAATAATGTGAACGACTTGTCATTGGGATATATATACCAAAACTGGTTCTTACTGACCGCTTCTGCATAACAAAAACTTCAACAATTAATTGAATGACATTTTATTTTTTGTAACTCATTCAGAAAAATCAGTTAACTATTATATAACTTAATTTCTTTATATAAATACTCATATTCTAAATGATTTTTGAAAGCGCTCAAACTATAGTAAAGTACTCTATAATTATATATATATATATATATATATATATATATATATATATATATATATATATATATATATATATATATATATATATATATATATATATATATATATATATGGAAAATATAGGGAATTTTCAATTTTTGTCCCAACGCAGTAAGACCAATTCTGCATGTTCTCAACGCGTCATAATATTTTTAATTTGAGCCCGATGCGTTAAAAATTTTCACTTTGAACTGAACGCGTTAGGATTGAATTTTCCATGTTCGGAACACGAATTTCGCATCATGAAGCTTCACACATGATCCCAACGCGTTCGCGCTATTTTGACCGCTTCGGACGCGAATTCGCGTATGGAAGCTAACATATTTATATATATATGCATATATTTTCACTATGACGTCATTTTATTTTTAATAGAAAACTAGTCGAGTACACCAAGTAAGCTTTACAACTACATATTAGAAAAATAATTAATTAAAACTTCTTGAATTCTTTTCTTAGTTTAATATTAAATAAAAGTTTTCTTCCACTTTTATAAACTTGATATCTAATATTAATGCATATAAATGTTATTTCATTAAAATACTATATTGTATGAAATACAGTACTGCAAAAGAAAGAAATATTTATGTTTTTTAAATGAGTTTATAAGTATGTATATAGTATATTATACATCTCATTATAATATTGCTCTATTATATATGAAATTTAATCTTGACTTTTTATTTAAATATAACTAAAACATTCTAAAATAACAACAAACATATTTAAATGAGATTTATTTTTTATTGTTTAATTGTACGTATGATCGTGCAACTAAATAATATATACTGCAGTAGAAACGGTGTTTTTGAAATTAAACTAATTGAATCATATATTTTTCCCAATGGGTCACAAAACATTTTACGTAATTATTTTCATTGTATTTACTTTTGTTTAAATAAATACAATTAAATAGTTACCTAAAATATCTTTTATTTAGAAATAATTGAATATTTATTAATATAATTTGTTTGTTCTAATTAATATAGTAATTAGTATTACAATTTTAATGTTTATATAACTATATGTAAGTTCTCTACATATAACTGAAAATCAATACTTTAAAAAATAATAATTATCATTAGCAATATAATTTTTTATGTTTGAATCAAAAATAGCTTCTTTTTATACCAAAAATTTCAAGATCATACATAATCTGCAATAAAAAAATCGGGCATTTCTATTATTTTTATCAATTTATATATATTATGTTTTTGTTTATTAAGATTTATTCTTCAATTTTGTTATACTTATAGTTTTTTTTTTTTTTTAACGAATGAGGCCCCACTCACGCCGCATTCAGTAACGGACATCCATTACATAAGTTCAACATTATTTGCTATTTATAATGTATACATGAAACTATATGCATGACAGCATGCACATACTTACATATATTTACATTGCCCTAGTCCGTCTCCGTCTCCTTTTTTTTTTTTTTTTTTTTTTTTTTTTCACATACGAATACTTTTATATTCATATTTTATAAATGCACATGCATGTATAAGATCTTTGTTTTGTCAGCCCGCTTGCAGGTCTTACCTGGCTATACAAGACTGAATCCACTCAAAAATTACACATTTAATTTTATGATTTACATCCACATATAGTGATAGTTAAAAAAAATTATGTACAGACACTGTGTTATAAAATTTTATTACACTGCCTTCAGGAAACACTGTGCATTCTTATGCAAATTTCGATTATCGCAATGCTTCATAGTAATAACATAGTATTGCAAAAGGGTAATAGAGAAAACTATTTTTACACTACAGTGTCTGTACAATCGTCTTATCAAGTTATAAGTATTGACTAGCGCTTCTTTGCAACTCATTAGTCACTGGTCTTGTAACTCATTAAAAATTAATTAAAAATACTTCCTGCTTCTCAAAACTGGGAAAAAAATTCTTCTAAAACGCAACATTTTTAATACACTGTAAAAAACTTACTCTACAGAATAATAGTAACAATAGTAACTTAATTGAAAAGGTTTTTGTAAACTATAATATCACCTAAAAGAAGCGAGACATATCTTAATAGTAGTAAGTCCTACCTGCATTACTTAATAAGGGTATATCCGGATGACGTCATATTTAATGCGCTTGGACGCCATACTGGAGTAATGAACAACATTGTTCAGCATAGGATAAACTTTGTTTTTGACTATTTTCTGTGGGAAATTGGGTAATATTTAATTATTATTATTTTTCTCACATACTTGAGATACTAATTCCACCTATTAACAATATCAATGCTCTAAAAAAATATTGCTTAGTATTTTTAAACTGGCAAAATGAGTCATTTTCTTATACTGCACCATGTATTGAGTTACCTTATAATATATCATTACCTGTTCGAGGCTAATTATTTACCTACTGCAATTTAAAGCCATAGACCACATAAAACAACATAAACTTTTTAATGATTAAACATGAAATGGGATCTTCAAAACTGATGACAATTTTTACCAGAATGTTAATGTAGCCCCACGAGAGAGCGTGAAAATACTGCAAAGTATGCAATTTGCGTGAAAATTCATGTATATGACGTCAGAAATATGCAAAAATTAGTATAAAAATGTTGTGCAGGTTGCATAAATCGAACTTTCTGATCACTGCTACGGGGCTATACTGTTGGGTTTTGAGACAAACTAAAGTTATTTATGTAAAACCCAAGTATCAAGGGTTTTGTGATATTAATGCTTATGTTTTTTTCTGATCTATTCCTTTAAAGGATTTGTATCTCTGCTAATTAGTAGAGCAGTATATTTTTTTCTGCATGTGCATCATTACTAGTCAAGCCAATTAGGAAGAAAAATTTTTTTGTTACAGATTTAGTTACAATGCATATAAAAAATTCATTGGTGCTTGAATTGAAAGGTGTATAAAGAAAGTTATTTCAATTACATCGTAAAACCTATAAGTAGTTAATCTTATTGTATGAAGGCAAAATAGCTAAAAATATATACAGCCTTGTTAAATTATTTATACCTATAAAATTGTCAATAATTTAAATATAAATTATTAAAGAGTATTCAAGTATAGAATATAAAGGTCAGTACTTAAATAAACAATATAAAACTTTTGTTATCGATGTTTACTACCTGACTTGTTTTTAATTTTATATTAAATTAAAACAAAGTGGTGTATATATATAGAAGTAATACGTGTAAATTGCAACATTAAAGCTGTAAGGTATACTATTTTTCTTGATTAGAAGTTCATATATTTATGACGTCATTGATGAAAAAAAAAAAAAAAGGGAAGACGATGGTCACTTTGAGTCAATGTTTAGATTGTTGATTAAATCAACTAAATTACAGTATTATAATGATATAGGTAGTCAAGTATTAACCTACATATTATGGTGCTCTATAATAATATACTGTCTTAACTTATTTCATCTATAATCTGGAAAGAAACAAAGATAATACTTTTATTAAAAATATAATATAAGGTTTCATTTTTATTTAGAAATTATTTATTGCATGAAATGATATAAAGGAATAACTTAAAGGAATAGACCAGAAAAAAACATAAGCATTTTTATAAAAAAAAATACTTGATGGGACTTACATAAATAACATTAGTTTGTCTTAAAACCCAACTGTAGCTCCGTATAGCAGTGATCAGAAATTTCAATTTATGTAACCCGCACAATATTTTCATGCTAATTTTTGCATGTTTATGACGTCATAAACATGAATAGTCACACAAGTTGCATACTTTACAGTATTTTCACGCTCTCTCGTGGGGATACATAAACATTCTGGTAAAAATTATCAACAGTTTTGAAGATCCCATTTCGTGTTTATTCATTACAAAGCACATGTTGTTTTATGTGGTCTATGGCTTTAAGGATTTTCTGCACTTTTATAATTTTTATGAACTTATATAAAAAAAATCAACGTAATTAAAAAAAAATACACTTAGCTAAAGAAGAACCTATAAAACAATAATTTAAAGAAAGGTAATATTTTATATATTATATTGAAAAAATTAATAGTTAAGGTTAAAAATTTATTTAGTTCTATAAAAGCTCAATAATTTCTAATGAACGAACATTCTTGTGATAAATACTATAGCATGTGTGTCGGTATAAAAATGTTTCACCGTTTTTTTTTTTTTTTTTTTTTTTTTTAAATCGATTTTCGAAGATACTTTAATTTACGTGATATCTCTTACATCACTTTAAAAAAGGCAATTAAAAGAAAGAAGTTTCATGTTACTTTCTTTCTTTCTATTCTTTTTCATTACTTTTTATAACGTATGATATCAACTTCTTCTTTTTTTATCAATATTAAACTTAAATCAAACTTTTGTAATAATTTTTCTTCAAATAAAACTTACAAATAGACGTACAGATAAATAAGAAAAAAGTAAAGTAAAAAAAAAGGGGGGGATACATTTCTACTTCATTATTTTAAAAGCCTAACTGCCAAGTTATTGTAACAAAAGCGTAGAAAGTATCAAAAGAGTTGAGAAAAATTCAAACAAAACAATATTTTTTTTTCAAAGTAAAGCTTATATTGGATTCAAATTTACCTGAAAAATTAATCGTAAGTTAATTCAGTTATTGAGTAGAAACTACGTTAAGCCATGTCATGAAAATTATATTAAATTATACACGTATTTGAATAATATTACAAAATTATTATTACATTTTTAGGTACTGTATTTTATATAATACTGTATAATACACAAATAATACAATGCTATTCTTATACATGATATGAATATGAATAATAATTCTAAAGCCCGGAAGACATTCGTATATCTTTCTTTCATCATCATGTGTGTCCTATTATATGTAAAATACTATTTTCATATGCAAGAAAAAGTAACTTGACATCTAAAACAGTGAATATAAAGTATAAAATGTTGGCTCATAAATTTCATTTTAGTTTTTTTTTTTTTTTTTTTTTTAAGTGTACAAATTATTACCGATTGATATATAATATACATTTTTTTTAATAACTTCAATATTTTTTTATTAGTGATGTATTTTTAAGATGATAAAAATGACGTCACATATTCTTACAGTCACGTGTAACAGTTATAAGTTATATTTTTGTATCGCCAAGTCAGATGAAATTACTATAAGGGAAGCTATAAGTTGTTCTTATACTTACTTACTTCAATGGATTAAAGTTCAGTATATTATATGTCTTAAGATGGAGTGCTATCTTCAGTCGTCACAAAGTTTAGTAGTTTGGTAGCTTCTTCACTTTTGCAAGTGGAAACCAAAGTGTTAAGTTACGTGAGTGAATAGCAAAATTCACGTTGCCGACGAATGAGAAAGAAAAAGAAGAAGTAAGAAAAAAAAATCACTTAAAATTTCTCTCTCACTTGAGTTATATTTATAGTGTTTAAAAACTTTTCTGAATATAAAAATAGTTTTTTTTACTTATATTTATATTATTAAAATGGTTTTATTAATATATATAAAAAAAATTAATTTATTATAAAAGTAATATAATAATTTTTAATATTATATTTATGTAAATATTTTTTTTACTTTTATTTGAAAATGAAAATTTGTGAGACAATTTCAAAAGCTGTATAAATTGGAAATTTTAATTAAACTTTATGAAATGGAAATTGTATTTTTATTATGATTTTTTTTTTGAAACATAAAATATTAACTGCTATGATATATGATAATCATTATGTTTAAATACACTATACTTGAAACAAAAAGTTCAACATAAATTTAATCAGCTGTTAAAATAAATCATTGAAATATAAACATCATATTAAAGATCATTAATTTAAATACTTTACTATTATTATTATTTCTCTTTAATACTATTTATTTTTTTAAACGATATGCAACGTTGCCAATTCATTATATACATATAGATACATATATATATATATATATATATATATATATATATATATATATATATATATATATATATATATATATATATATATATATATTATATATATATATATATATATATATATATATATATATATATATATATATATATATATATATATAATAAAAAGTTTATTTATGTGTGTGCGTTCTCTCTCTACGTTCGTTCATTTTTGCCTTTTTTTTTTTTTTTTTTTTCCTTCTTCATATTTACGTATAAGATGAGGGAGTTTGGTTTAGATAAGTTAATATAAACTTCATATGCTGTGAAGCTAGAGTAGGCAAAGAAGAGTAAGAGGAGTTTGTTGATGGTTGGATGCGAGGAAGGTTAGCTTCTCCAGATTTACTCTTAGCATCATCATCATCATCTTCTTCTTTTTCATTCAGTACGAGATGCGACAAGAGCACGGAAAGTAGTGTCAACTTTTTTTGGAGTGTTCAAACGTCTTTTCTCTCTTACTATCAAATTCTCTTTGAACATATTTTACGTGATTAGAATAATTATAGTGATTATCACAATATAAAGTGAGATTGTGAATAATTTTATTAAGAGTTCAGATTTTATAGTGTTAAGTGTTCATAAGAAGTTTTTTTTTTACAGTGTAATAATTATTTATTTCAATAATCGTTATTTTGAAATATTGTTTTAATTTTTATACAGAAAGTTTGTCAAACATAAGAAATCTCGGTATGGTTCTAAAATACACCTCAACTCGTTTACTTCTACTGTTGGGTGATATAAAATAGTTGTTATTCACTTCTGGGTACATTAAAAAAAAGGACACATCTTAATTTGAATAATAGAAAGAGACTTGAGAATATCTAATTTTTTTTTTCAAGCAATAAATTTATTGCGATCGAAAGAAAAGAAGTCATTTTTCATAATTCTTAATAAATTTTTAGTACAAAAATTATTTTAAATATATTTTTAATTTAGTTATTTTTAATTTTAAAGTTAAAATTATTGTGGAACAATGTCGTGTTTGTGCTCAGAAGAACGAATGCTGGCATGTTTTGGATGGCATGAACCAACTGATGACGTCATACCTAATGAAGGTGATCACTGATATATATATAACATAAAAAAAGTGTACATCTGTTTTAATTTAACTTTCTTAAAAAATTATATCACTCTAAGTAGGGGTATAACAAATTTGATACATATGTTAAAATAATAGTTTTAAATTAAAAAAAAAGACATGACTAATTTTTCACGTGATTTGTGAATCATACATTGACATAATGTATAGTAGAATTTGTAAATGTTCCAAATTTATTTTAAAATAATTTTTCATTTAAAAAAAATGTTTATAATGATTTAATAGTAAGTTATGCCACTTAAATAAACATTGAGAAATTATCATTTTTTTCTACATTCACAAATCATTAATTATGTATTTATTCACACTCTCATGACACAATTAATGGCAGCACGCAATTACTGGCAGCTGGCAGTGGTGTTAAATGAAAACTTGGAAACATTATTAGCTCCTGAACCAATAGAGATAGAGAGATGAAACATGAAATTTTGGATATATCCATTGTATAGAATAGGACCTGATGGTCGCATTAAAAATTCCCGCAAGTCAATATTCTTAAAGTGTTAATATTTGAAAATGACCTTTTTCCATTTAACTTTTCTTCTTCTTTAAAACATAAATACATAACTCCAAATAAGGCAAAGCCTTATCGGTTGATTCATAAACAGAAAAGTACTTTGACGTTTTTGTTTTATAACATAAAATTATTGCGTAATGAATTTATGTACCTTTAGGAGAAGGTTTAGAATTAACACTTACTTTATGGATTGACGATCCATCCTTGACTTTTTCCATTCTCCTACATAATTTATATATTATAATTTATCAGGAGAATCAGGAGAATGAAAAAAGTTCAGGATGCATCATAATAGTAAGCATCAAATTATTGCTTTTTATTTTCATTTAAATTAAAAAACAATAAATTCTTTTTACCTATCGATGCTTCCATGTCAAAATAGAGTATTATGCACTTTCCACCAGCGCGGCGAGTGGAGTATCTGCACATTCCACAGTATGGAGCATCTGTAATGTTAAGTAAATGGCCACTAGTCCACGTACTGTACTGCGTGGAAAGTGTAGATGCTCCTTTCGCCGCACTGGTGGAAAGTAGCAAATTAATACTCTATTTTGACGCGGAAGCATCGCTATGTACTAATTTAAATAACTAACTATCCCGTGAAAAGACATCAGAATGTCATTAATTGTGCCAGGACCATAACAGTTCATCAAATATATTTTATATGAAAAACACGTCAAATTGAGTACTTTCAATGCTTTGTTATAATTTTATCAAATTTGATTCCTATAATGAAAAGCCATATCACAATCTCTTTATTACATTTTTTTCCTAACTCAATATTTTTAAGCGTAACCTTCTGTTATAACAATTTTTTGATATAATTTAAAAGTATCATAACGTAACTTGTTATTATAAAACCCACGAAAAGATAGAAGAAGAAGAAGAAAAAAAAAGTTCAACCTACATATTTTTAGTAACTCCTAGGTTCGAGTCTGCAAGTTATTTTTAAGAGTTAGGAAAGAGGGGAAAAAAATCTACCGTTTGGGAGAAAAACAACTTATTCCATTAACGTTTTATGATATCCTCATAAAATTAACATATTTTTGTTTTGAAACGTTTCATATTCTAAGAAAAAAAAATTTAAAATAAAAAATAAGACAAAAATTTGAAAATATAATAAGTTGAAGGAGAACGATGCTTTTTTATTTTGCTCTTTAATGTAAAAGAAAAGTAAACTATTTTTAAGCTTTACGTTGGATTACTTTTCAACTACAAACAAAACACGCAAGTGAGAGAATTTTTTACTTTTTTTTTTTTTTTTTTTTTTTTTTTTAACATAAGTGTTCTTTTATTTTACATGAATACAATGACAATGTTATACAATACACAGATATTAAAGGATTCATTTTTGAAACAAAGAAAACTTAAGAGGAATGGTTGTTATAATTAAACATTGTAATTTTTCTCAATGAAATACTATATAGTAACTAATTTTTACTTTATATAAATTTAGAAATTAACAGTTATATTGTTACTTTGAAATAAATAACTTTAATGACAAGTTTTTTTTTTATTATGACTAATGATAAAGAAATTAGAAGATGTAATACTTAGAAATATTAATAATATATTAATGAATTTTGAATGAAATAACATAAAAAAATGTTATGAAGCATTCCTAAAAATATTGTTCTAATTTCTTAATAAAAGTGACTATCCAACCCCAAAAAAAATTATAAATAAAATAAAAAACTGAAAAAAGGTATAAAGACAAAAAAGATTTACAATTGCCTGCAGGTTTTGCATTTTGCTGCCATCGTTATATTTATATGCACAAAACAAAATGTATAGTACATGGTACGTATCAAGGGTAGTAAAAACAACTTTACGATGTTTCTGTATCCGTGTGTCGTTATTCTTCATGTGTCTCTTCTTTCTTTCTATTCTTCAACTATTTTTTTTCTTTAAAAGTATATCATATCATTTTATTATCATATTTAAAAAAAAAAAAAAAAAAGAAAAAAAAAGTTTATTGCACATAGAGAGTTTTTGTTTTGTTTATGTTTTGAAATTGATATAGAACTACTTGAGATTGACATTATTTTCTTATATATACATTGAAATATTGTTTTCTGTTATTACATCTTTATATGCATGAATATTGATTACATGATTGAGGTCAAAGCATTTCTAAAACAAAGACAACGTGTTTCTTCGTCTTGTTTTGACACCGTAGATTTGCATACGTATCAAGCACGTGCTGTTGCTACCTTATATTTCACATAACATTATATATAATATGTGTATTAATCTAAATCATATAACGTCAATCTCACTTCCGTTAACATTCAATCAGGTATTAATTTTCAAAAGGAACAGATATTTTAATTAAGAATTTAATATTGAAAGTAAACCGTAGTGCAACTTGGGTATCATGCAGTCATGAGTGATAATTCTATCAGGTTTAGACAAATTTTGACGAGCGAGTAAGAATCATGTTTCCATCTAACGATTGGATTGTAACCATGCATGCATACTATTTTATGTAAGCACAAAAAAAAAAAAAAAAAAAAAATGAACGACATGGCCATGTTTGCATAAGATCTAAAAATAAAATCTGTTTATCTTTTATATATATATTTTATTAAAATGCAAACTATAAATTTTATTTAAAAAAGGGCTATATTTATATATGAACTTAAGATATATATTTACCAAAAAACTAATGCGAAAACTATTTGAAATATAATAAATAATTTAAAGGTGAAATGTTTCTTGTAACATTTATCATATATATTATATTATATATATATATATATATATATATATATATATATATATAATATATATAATATATATATATATAAATTATGCAAAATTAAGCCAATACCTATTAATGACATTTTACAAGGAAGGATTATTTTTAACACAAAGTTGCTAATCATAAAAATCGAATAATCAAAATAGGGTATCAATTTTGTCAATAAAAAAAGTCACTTACGTTTTCACATTAATACACATAATGTAACACCTTTTTTTCTTCACAGGTTATTGCCGGGTATATAAAAAATTAATTGGTTTAAAAAAATCAAGTAATTTTTTAAATTTGTTTTCTTTTAAAAAACGTTGTTTTTAAAAAAAAAAAAAAAAAAAAAAAAAAAGCTTTGAAAGTGATATAATTAACATTTGAATGCACGTTAAAAGCTTGATATTTTATTTATTTTACATGACTATTTTGTAATGATAAATGATACAAGAAACATTTTACCTTTAAATTATTTATTATATTTCGTATAGTTTTTGTATTAGCTTTTTGGTAACATATCTCGTAAGTTCAAATATTTATAAAATTAAATTATTTTGTCTCTAATTTTACGAGTTTCACCTTGTTCAATGATTTATTTTAATAATAATAATTATTTTTTCTGTATTAAAAAAGGCAATTAACAACCAATTATAAACCCAAAGTGATCTCACACCATTAATCAGAAGTACGCACTGCTTCGTCAATAACATAATAAACAAATAATATTTACAAATAACAGGTTTATATGGCAAAGAAGATGACTTATGCAGAATTATTCCATTCTGAATTTTATTTACTGCACTTGTATAAAAACAACTTCTGGTTATTATTTTTTTCTAATATCAACATAGATTCTAAAAGTAAAATCCCATAAATTTGAATACAAAATTTTTCATTACAAAAACTAGATTTTCTGTTGCATAGACACAATATGAAAAAATTGCATGTAGTTTCAACCACATGTAAAAACTTTTTTTTTTTTTTTTTTTTTTTTTTTTTAATAATATACTAGTGCAGTTTACGTTCTATATGTACATCCCATGATCTGTTTTTGCTTACGTCACGTATATGTAAATCTGATTGTTACTTATAATATTTTTTCTTCTAACTTTTTACTGATTTTATTGAATCAATAAATCACAGATGCCACATTTCTCAAAGCAAACCAACATTTTATTTTGTATACAAAAATATAATATGAATAAAAAAATTATACAGACTCTATATATATTTTTTAAACAATTCATTTAAATTGCTTTCGATATAGATTGAAATACTTTGCTTTTCATAGAAATGTTAATATTGTTATGTAACAAAATATAAAAAATAAACGTGGGAAAAATAAAACAATTGAATATTATAAAAATAAAGTATGATAGATATAATTTTATTGTTAAGACATTTTATACACTAGCAATTTCAAAAGAACGATGTACGTCTTTCCTCATGTAAATTCATGCTATTATTTCGTATACACTCCACTGATTCTTTATCGTTAGTTAGCATACAGTTATAATAGTAGTTATAATATTTCTTAACCTTTATAAAGTACGGATCTTACAATCTTAGTTCTAATATATAATAATAATAATAATATGGTTTTTATTTTGAGGCCAAAACATATATAGGCCAAAACCCACTAATATCATCCTCTGACTTCTTTTAACAATATTCAATAATTCGAATATTACATCATTTCAACTATTAATATTACATATAATTTTTAGATCTCATGAAAATATCATACAAAAATATATGTTTCAAGACACATATGAAAAAAAGAAAAGTATACGAACATTTATAACATTTGTTTCATAATTTTAAAACTAACTGAATTTTTTTTTTATTAATAAAAATATGAGTACATACATAAGTCCCACCAAGACAAAGAAGTCTTATCGGTGGATGCTTAATCAACATAATATAAAAAATGTTAGTAAGCATGAAACAATATTACAATAGTAATTAAACAAAATCAGCACAATTAATTTTTTTTTATTTATTTATTAATTTATTTTTTTTTTATCAACAAGAAACAAATAATAAAAAATAAATTGTTATACTAAAATTAGAAAACAAGCAAAACAATTATACCTAATTACATATATACCAATTTTTCACCTTTTTTTTTAATTTTCTTTTACTTAGAGCATAATAATAACTATATTGTTTGTATTCTATTCATAATAAAATAATTCAAATTCATAACATTAATATTTGCCATTATTTAAAAAATGATATGACAATAATTCAGTAATTCAATGTATCATTTTTGTGTTTAATTTATGTTAATAAGTGTACATATAAGTTATTGTTTTTTTGTTCAAAGCGTTCTATGCTTTTCAGGAATATAAATTTATATGAGAAATAAAATTAAAATTGATAATTATTTACATACTAAGTTACGCCTACTAAGATTTTATATTGGCTAGTTCTAGAGAAAGCATATTTTTTAAAACAACCATTTTTTTTTTAATCATTGATAAATAAATTTTTAATTTCTGATAAAATTCAAATGATAAACAATGAAAGTACACAACTAGAAACATACAATAGAGTTTTACTGCATACTTAATTTTTACGATTTTAACTTTTATTAAAATCACATTACTGATCTGATATGTATGTGGTATGTGTATAATATTATTTTGGTTAAAAAAAAAAGTTAAATTGTGTTTTTGTCATAAAAATAAAATATTATTATGAGCAATTATTTGGTATGATTTAAATATATACGTGCTTTTGAAAGTGTTATTGTTATTATTACTTTCATGTTTATATATATTATAATTATTATGTTTTATAATATATTCTATACTCATTAACATATAACCATGAAAATTTCTTATATACTTGCTATACTGTACGATATAATAAAATATATTATTATATAGTAATAATTTTCATCAACATATATTTTATAATATGTATAAATAAAAACATTAATAATATTAGAGTATTGAAATTGTAGATGAAAAAGAGGGTCATATACATGTTTTGCATAATAATTCACATCTAAGAGAGATTAAATTTAATGTCTTGTCTTCTCCAAGAATGTAGTGCAGATAGAAGGTTAGTTTGACTCTGTGTGTGAGTCTGCGCCTTCATTAAAATTACCCACGCACATTTATAAAGTCTTGGCAGTCATAAAATTTGCAGCTCTCGATCTAGCATATCTCTCTCTCTCTCTCTCTCGCTTCTATCTCTATATTACTAACTTAATTTTCTCAACATGACTCTAAAAAAACCTCATCATATTTTAATTTTTTTCTTAAAATTATAAACTTTACAAGGTAAAAAGAATATTATAATTGAACCGACAAATTTAATCAACAAATTAAAATATCTTGTTCTTTAACTAAATGGATAATATAGGTATTGATCTATCGTAAGCGCAAGAAACATTATGTTCTTCATATATATATATATATATATATATATATATATATATATATATATATATATATATTACATAAAACACTTAGTTTCTTTAACATCTCTATTCAACTTCTTAGCACTCTTCAAAGTCATTAGGAATTTTTATAGTATTTTATATAAAAGATTGCTTAAAATTAAATTTATTGTAAGAAACAATTAAAATTTCATGTAAGACATAAAGCCTGTTCACAAATCATCAGAAATATCATATAACTGTGCCATTTACAAGTGTAATCTTTACTATATTATGACAACCGTAAACTATAAATTACTTATTTTAATAATTTAATTCATACATGACTATATTATCAATTCTTGTAAATATAATTATTTTATTTTAAAAACATTTTTTTAAATAATTATGTATTTTTTACGTTAGATATCAATAATAATATTAATATTTTATGTAAGGCAAAGTTTAAAAAAAATTTAAATTTACAAGCTTTTACAAACTTTAAAAAGTTTTAGATTATAAATTAAAGCATTGCAGAGTATAAAGTACCAACAGGCAAGCTAAAAGACACTTTATTATTTTTGGTATAAAATAATTATTTATACAGCAATTTACTTGCTATATAGAATCAAAATTTTAATATTTCAGGAACATAATATTTTTAAAAGAATACTTTACAAGAGATCTTAAACTTTGATTTAAACTTAAATAAAATAATATTAAACTTCATTTACTTATTACTATTTTTTTGTTATATTTAAAGTTGACTTATGCATATTACACATATGTAGGTCTTCACTGCATACAAAACTATCGGAAAAACAAGTAAAACCAAAACCATGCATAAAAACAATGTAAAAACAAAAACAAATTCACTTTCAAGAAATGTAATAATAAATCAACTATTTAGTACGAACAAAACAGTTTTTTTTTTTTTTTACATAAGAGAAACGTTAAAATCCTTTTAGCTGAACATTACTTTGGTGAATATTGTACATTTAGTGTAATATAATTAGAGTTGTGAAGTAGAGTTTGGCCTTGAGGGGGATGGGAGTATATAGGACCCCTTCACGCACCACTTTAATTCCTTTCTACCACCCATTCTCTCTCATATGTATATATATATATATATATATATATATATATTATACACACACACAAACAACAAACCTATACATATATTCCACCACCTTTTTTTCACTTACCAGTTAGCTTATATATCAAAATTGTCAAGACAGCTAGCACACAAGAAACCATATATCAAAATTGTCTTAAAGACCCACCACTTCGTTTTTTACCTTAATAATATAGTATTTACGTAAGTGATTTTTTTTATCAATTTGTATTGATTTTTTTGAGTAACTTTCTAGTCATCAATTTGTATTGTTTACTTTTTTAATATAATTATGGGGAAAATAAATCACAAATAATTGTAGGTATTTTAGGATAATACCATGAATATATTAAATAAATATAGATTGGATTTTTATAAGTCTTTAAATTCGATTTATAGATTCTAAATCAATGGCAAAATGGATTGGATTTTTTAAATTTTGATGTGATTTTACTTTAAAAAACGTTTTCAAAAAAAAAAAAAAAAAAAAAAAAAAAGACTTGAGTGTTATATAAAACTTAAAATTCCCTCACTTTATAAATAGTTTAATTAGTTGTATAATATTCCTCTCTTTCAAAACACCTTACAGACCATAATTTATAAATATAGCTTTATTATATTGAAAATTATGAGGTGTATCTTGAAAAAAGATAAAGCTATAATGTAATTTTATAAAGCAATTTCACTACATAACATTATTTTTTTTTTTTAAGTTTTTCCACATATTTTTTTATCATTTTTGTAGCAATTTTTGCATGAAGGGAACAAAATTTAGTTGCCACTACATGCAATAAAATTTTTAATTTAAACAATTTCTTTATGTCTAATAACCTCAAACTTTTTATTATAAAAATATAAAAAATGCAGGATTAAAAATATGGTAAACGAAAAATATTAAAATTTATAATATTGATTACAATTTTAGTTGAAAAAGTGTGGTTTAAGTATATTTTCATATTTTTAATTAATAAGCTATCATCTTTTTATCGTTTTAACCAACTCAATTAAAAAATGAAAATGTGAAAAATAAAATAAAAATGGCCATAATGTATTTTTTAAGGCACGTTTTTAAATTAAAAAAGTATAAATTTTAATTAATTTATAATTTTTAACGAAATAAAAATAACTGCAAAAACTTCGTTTATTAATAACAAAAAATAAAAATTCAGGACCTGACTTTTTCTTTTTTTTTTCTTTCTTTTTTTTTTTTTTTTTTTACAAATTACTTAGCAAATTATGCTAAAATTTATATAAACTTTTAAGGAAACAAAACTGGAAACCTTAATAAATTGCACATAGCGTTATTTTGGTATATTAAAGTATATTTTACTACCATTTATGTTAATAAAATGATATTTAATATTTATAAAGTGTATATAAGTATGAACACAAAAACTCTTACTACTACGTACTCTTTTATTTTTAGTTTCATTTTACAATGCGGCTTATATGTATAAAACTAAAGTACTCTCCACTTAACTATTATTGCTTTTATATATAATTAGAAAATAGATGTAACAATAATTTATGCATATTTTTATTAAAATTATTTTAATAATTTTTACTATTGTCAAAGAGAAAACTATTTTTTCAACTTTTATAGTATCGAGAATTAAGACAATTATTCTGCGTTTAATTTTTCTTTGTAAAAAAATGATTGCATGTATTGATGCTTATCTTCCTTTTTGTTGAATAGCATGTTGTAAAATATTTAACTCTGGATATTCTTAAAGGAATAGACCAGAGAAAAACATAAGCATTTATATCACAAAACACTTGATGGGATTTTCATAAATAACATTAGTTTGTCTCAATAACCCCCGTAGTAGTGATCAGAAAATTCAATTTATGCAACCCGCACAACATTTTCATACTAATTTTTGCATGTTTCTGACGTCATAAACATGAATTTTCACGCAAATTGCATACCTTACAGTATTTTCACGCTCTCTCGTGGGGCTACATTAACATTCTGGTAAAAATTGTCAACAGTTTTGAAGATCTTATTTTGTGTTTATTCATTAAAAAGCTCATGCTGTTTTATGTGGTCTATGGCTTTAATAAACATATGTCATTCATTAGCCATCGTTTTTCACGATATTTTTTTACATACCTAGTCAAACTATAATGATAAAAGTTTAGCAGTAATAAATTATATTAACAATTGTTAAAGAAAAAGATATAACTGAAATTTACAGTGATATTAGATAATTAAAAGGACAAAATTGTAATTATTTCTTGGTAAATAAAAAATTTTAAAAAAAAGAAGAAGAAAAAAAGTTTTGAAACAAAACTTGTAAATTTTTAACAAAAGAAGTTTATACAACAAAGTTAAGGCAAAGAGAGAAAATTTTCATTAACTTTTTATATTTATATACCTAGGTAATTTACAATACTATTTTTATTTTTGCTTGAGGCTGCATTTTTATGCAACCTCATTTGTGAGGGCAAGATTAAAAGTGACTTGTTTAGCAGTAGGGAGGGAGAGAGAGAGAGAGAGAGAGAGAGAGAGAGAGAGAGAGAGAGAGAGAGAGAGAGAGAGAGCATGATGTATTTTTTAGCCTGCGGTTAATTACTTTTTATTGTCATGATGACAAATGGTACAATTAGTATGGTCTAAAAATAAAGAGGTGTACATAAATTTGATACAAAAGAATCACAAATAATATCATCAGGGATATTTTGAATTTGATAAAATATCTACTGTTAGTTTGTTTTTATCATCTTTTTATTTGTCATGAGCTACACTTAACAATACAAATATTTCCTACATTTTACAATATGTTGACGCTTAACAATATTTATCTTTTAAAATCTTGATTTCTTGGTAATAAGTTAATTTAAATACAAACAGAAATCTCATAGTTAAAGGAATAGACCAGAGAAAAACATAAGGTATTTATATCACAAAACACTTGATAGGATTTACATAAATAACTTTAGTTTGTCTCATAACCCAACTGTAGCTCCGTAACATTGACAGAAATTTCGATTTATACAACCCGCAAAACATTTTCATACTAATTTTTGCATATTTCTGACGTTCATAAATATGAAATTTCACGCAAATTGCATACTTTACAGTATTTTCACGCTCTGTCGTGGGGCTACAGTAACATTCTGGTAAAAATTGTCATCAGTTTTGAAGATCCCATTTTGTGTTTATTCATTAAAAAGCTCATATGGCTTTATGTGGTCTATAGCTTTAAGTATATAGTTCCAAGTTTATTCAAAGTCGAACAAGTCATACAACACAACATATCAATTTATCAGCACAACAATCACACAACAGAGTATTTTACATATTTTTTATTGCAAATTTTAAATAGATTGTCAAAGGATTTTTTTTTTTGTAAACTATATTGTATAACTTTACATAGTATAAAAATATTATAAATACAATAATAATGATTTTTTTTGTCATCTTTGATATTTTTTTATAGTGCAAAATATTGAAACTATTAATATTCTTAGAATTTTCAACATTAGCTTACAAGACTTTCATTTGAGGATCTTTTTTGATCGGAGAAAAAAACTATCACTAATTCTTTTACCTAATTACAGCTCCTCATATAATAAAGAAGAAAAAAAAACTAATTTTATTTCATATTATTCTGAAAGAAGACATTGTTTTAAATTGTTTGAAACGTGAGTTTCTAATTTTTGAATGAAGTATTTTTAATTAATTCTTAAAAATCGAAAATGACGTTACGCTCGGTAATTTATGCATGTGGGGATAGGAAAACGTTACCGACCGTGACATTTCGTGACTTGAAAAAGTTACTTAAAGGAATAGACCAGAAGAAAACATAAGCATTTATATCTCAAAACACTTGATGGGACTTGCATAAATATTTTTAGTTTGTTTCAAAACGCAACTGTAGCTCCGTAGCAGTAATCAGAAAATTTCGATTCATGCAACCCGCACAACACTTTTTACTAATTTTTGCATGTTTCTGACGCCAGAAACATGAATAAACACGTTAAGTGCATACTTTGCAGTATTTTCACGCTCTCTCGTGGGGCTACAGTAACATTCTATTGTCATCAGTTTTGAAGATCCCATTTCATATTTATTCATTAAAAAGCACATGCGGTTTTTTGTGGTCTATGGCTTAAAAATACTAATTGAAATAAAAAATTAAAAATTCACATATCTATCGATTCAGGACGATGTCCTGTTTTAGAATATGCAATAAAATTACTACTATGCTTTTAGACTTCCTGTATACACACACTTTTTAAATCACATAAAATGTGTTAAAATTATTGACATAATCAATATTTTAAATTTAGCTTTTTTTTGAAATTGAATACGTTTTTGTGTATACATATAATAGTTATAATGTAAAATAAAACTATTAAAACAATAAAATATAAAAAACTTATATAAGAAGAAATTTTTCCATGAAATAATTTATCTTCATAATAGTATGTGCTTATTGTACTGAAAATAATAGTAATGATGGATTAGCATACTAAAAAGTTTTGAAGAATCTTTGCTTCATGAAGAATTTTTCAAATCAATAAATAATTTATACTTAAATTGATTGTTACTGATTTGAATAAAAAAAAAGTAAAAACTAAAATGAAATAAAAAGTAGTCATTCAAACGTATAAACAGTTATTGTTACTATATTTTTTTTCAAATCAAACAATACAAAATCAGGCGTAAATGGATACATTTTTTTGCTTATATTGTGTCTAAAATCATGAGTAGAATATTTTTATAGTTTGATATTGTTTTATTGATTTATGTTAAAGTTATATCACAAAAAAACACAGTGGGTAACATTTTTTATGTGACAGAAATTCTATTATATACACAAAAGATTTTGCAGTATCATGTTTTGCTCATTTTAGAATATGTTTTGTTGCCAAAAATTTAATAACTTAATTTATAGCATACATACAGAAATATGAGTAAACAAATAATGAAGTTAATTAACTACTTTTGATATACGTCATGCATGATTATTATTTTGAACATGCTTAGATTAAATATACGTATATGACTAAAATTATCGATATCAATTTCATTGGTAGTTATCAAATATTTAATATTTTACGGTCGAATAACGCAATAATCATATAATATTATAAATAATACTACATACATCGTATTGGTGTCACTTTTTACTTGCTTTTTTATGTCTGTAACTTCAAATATTATATATATATATATATATATATATATATATATATATATATATATATATATATATATATATATTATATATATATATATATATATATATTATATATATATATATATATGTGTGTGTGTGTGTGTGTGTGTGTGTGTGTGTGTGTGTGTGTGTGTGTGTGTGTGTGTGTGTGTGTGTGTGTGTGTGTGTGTGTGTGTGTGTGTGTGTGTGTGTGTGTGTGTTTTCATAAATTATAGGTTGTTGTTTCTAGTTTCATCTGAGTTGAATGAGCAATAATCTATTTTTTGCCAAATTATTCAATGTGATTACCCTGAGTTATTGTTTGTTGTCATAATAATAAGCCTGATAATAGCAGACTCATTTGTCACCAGCTTTTTAGTGGAGATTTTCAAGTCGCAATATTAAAAATACGAAAAAAAATATATAGTAAAAATAATTTCATGATAATGCCTAGATTAAAAAGAAAAAAAAAAGAAAAAAAAAATAGTTAAATATGTTTAGGCGTGAAGAAAGTCTGGCCCACTCTTGCACCTTACTCAATCGTAGTAAAAATTATAATACATTTATTTGACGACATTGACTAAAAGAAGAGAAAATACTTAAACCTAACTTTTTTTAATGTGATAAATCTTTTTTTCCACATTATATTCAAAATAAAAGGAACAATACTAAAAATTATTATTTAGGAAAGTCAGTTTACATTGCTGTTACCTATCTGTGAATCATAACACACAACTATACTAATTGTTATTAAAGATGTGATTTAAACTTAAGTTTCCAATACCAGGAACAAGTGATTAATAAAGATTCTACATTACATTTGACAGTAATTCAATATAGTAAATCACTTATACAATCACAAGATTTTGTAAAATATAGCTGTCAGGCTTTCACATCACCTTAACAAAGTTATTATCTACGGCTTTTTATTGGTCTTGACGTAAGTATATAGCAATTTTAAGAAATGCTAAAACTTATTTTATTTATAATATAAACATAAATTTTAATTTCAAAGTGTTTTTAATGTTCAAATTCATACTAAGGATTTGGTTCTACATGAACATAAATTGAAATAACTTTTGCCCCTGAAAATTTTGTAGCATATGCAACATGTACAACATATATGACCAACAATTTGCCTACCCTCACAGGATGCAAATTTTACACCGAGATAGAAATGACAAAATATCAGCATAGTAATTATTTATAAATGTTACAAATAAATATTATTTATAACCACACGCAATGATGATCCTTTTGCATAATGTACCTTCGTTCCTAACTTCCTTAGATTTTAGTCTCTCCCAAGGACTTCTTTTGCATATGATACTTATATATATATATTTTTTGTTTCAGATCGCAGTTTTCTGGTCGCGAATGCACAGCAAGGACAATGTCACATCATCTATTGCAGCGATGGGTTCAGTCGGTTGTCTGGATTCAGCCGGGCCGAGGTGATGCAGCGTCCTGCGGTGTGCGACTTTCTACACGGGGCGCTAACTTCGCAACACGCCATCACGCACGTCAAGGATGCGCTCGCCGCCGGCGTCGAGAAGCACTTCGAGATCCTCTACTACAAGAAAGACGGTAAGTACTATATATACTCCTTAATATTTATAATATACAACTCTCGTAAACTTCAGCATTTTCACAAAAACTCCACATTAAAATGATATACAAGAATAATTGTAATTTCTAGTTAATTTAATTGTTATTAAGAGCAAGAAAGTTATAATTAACTCATCTTTATTTTAATATTGAATTTTATCACCGTTACTTACTTACTTACTTACTTTCTAACAAATTATACCTGGCAAAGAAAATTTATGTTGTAAAACTTTTGACAAACTTTTGCAGTTATTAACTTTGTTTTTTTCTAAGAAAAATAAATAAAATTCAACGTTTCACTGAATATTATACATCTTGTTAAATGAATACAAAATAAAAATAATAACAATGGAAAAAAAAATTCTATAAAAAATTTGTAAGACTTCGAAAAAAAACAACAATTTGAAATTGTTATTCTTAAACGTATTAATTATTTCGTCAAAAAATATACAAATATTTAACTTTATTACTTTTGTTCAAAGTTTCAAAAACCTTTTTTTATTTGTGAAGCACAATTAATGTTTCATAAAAAAACATAATAGAAACATTAAATTAACTTTTAGAAAAATAGAATAAAATAAATAAATAATATTAAAGATACCAAAAAAATGTTTGTAAAATTATTTTATAATACACACAACGGAAAAATAAAAAGACATTAATTAAAACAAAAGACTTTAAATTAAATAAAAAATAATAATAAAAAGAACTTTTTTTTTGTACATTTAATTAAAAATTTTATGTTATGAAATATTTCTGACTTATGAATATAATAAATTATATTAGCTTATAAATAATAAGGTAACATGCTTTGTAATATTTTATATTGCTAAATACTTAATTCAGTACATACAACTGTCATAAAAAATAGTTTGTAATATAAAACAAATTATAACTTTACTTCTATTATACACTCTCGCTACTTTTTTTTTTTTTTTTTTTTTTTTTTTTTTTTTAATAGGAGAGTTGCACATTTTGTGGCATAAATTGCTTGCAGAAAAAACTCATAAAAATTACACGAGAGAGAGAGAGAGAGAGAGTAAAACACGTAAAAAGATAAAAATATAAAATACTGGATATACATAAAACTAAAAACAAAGTTTTTTCCCCCCCGACTTGATATTATCAAGAAACATAATGATACTTAATGCTTGGTTTTATATGATATGGAAAAGAATAAAAGTCATTAAAGTAAATGAGGTAGAAAAATAACACAATATTCTATTGTTTGCGTAAAATATTTTTATACATGTTAATGTTTCAACCTATTGTTAACATGCTTGTTTTTAATACAGACTTTTAAAGTTTAATAAGAACCTTTAGCAGGAAAAAAAATTATTATATTCAAAATTTGCAATATAGTAGCAATGTATCATTATAGGAAATAATGTTTGCCTTGGTGTAACTATATATTAGTAATATAATTCACGATGTTATTTTAAGTTTATTTTAATCCATGTTGCAATCTTTAATTCCTTATATCTGATGTTATTAAGATATTATGAAAAAATTTCATTAATCACTAATGGCTTTGAAACAAATGGCAAAGAGTTGTTTGCAAACAATGGACAAAATAAAAGTCATTCGATGAGTAAGCAAAGCGTCTTGCGGTTTTTATATAAATGTAATTTCTTTTCATTGGAATTGCTTTTTTTTTTACTGATACTTTTTTTAACAAAGAATGTAAGCGTAGAACAATAGTACTCTTCGAAATGTCAGGTTAACAGTAGTAACAAAAGAAGAAGAAAAAAAGCAATAATTATTAATTATTATTTGTTTTCAATATTTTATCTTTTTGATTTTTTTTTTACGTTTGAAATAAATGACGATGAAAAATAACACACACACAACCATGGGCATTTTTTTTTTATAATATTCTATTTAGAATAAAGAGGGAAAGTTAATAATGTATTTTTACATTAGGTATTGAGGGAAACTGAATATTTTTCAAAAACTCAAATTTGTTAATAAATAATAATAATAAAAGCATAAAAATTGTATACAAGAAATAGTAAAAGTTTTGGCTAAATTATTATTTAATATTCATGTAACTTTAAAAAAATATATGAAATTTTCATCAAAGAACTTGATTGAATGCCATGTTCAATTAAACGAAATAAATTTTGGCTGGTTTTTCTTTTGAAGCATAAACTTCAATGTTGATTTTAGTATTAGTGGAGTTTGTACATAGCTATAAAATATTAAAATTTCATTTCGTAGTAAAATTTAAAAAATCATGAAAGTAAACATTGAATTTTATAGACATTGACGTCATTACAATCATCAAAATTTTAAATTTTCTCAAATCACTAAAAAATGCTGTAAAACGTAAAAAAAAAAAAAAAAAAAAAAAAAAAAAAAAAAAAAAAATAGATAGATAGATATATCAGAAATTACAATTTATTTTAACAATAAATATTTGTATGTTACTTTAAATGTATTAAATAGCAATATACACACGTGTATTACACATGCAGTAGTGGTTTTTGAAGAGATAAATTTATATCCATGACTACTTCAATACTATTCTATTAATAAATTTATGTAATGTATTGACATTGCGGTACAAAATTTGACTTAATTTAGTTCAATTTATTCACATAAAGACTAAAAAGCAAACTGTACTGCTGCTCCATATAAATATAGTTAACTGAGATGACTTTGAACCCCTAGTTATCTCTGTCTTGGGACCGCATTTTAGACATTTGAAAAATGTTACTATTGTTCAAATTTGTTAGTGATCTCAATGGCATATTTCAAAAATTTGATATGAGCGGTCATAGCAGAGATCATTGGGTATTCAAAGTCGCCTCGGTTGACTGTTTTTATGTAAAACAACAGTTTAAAATTTTACGTCACAGTGTTTGTGCATATTAATAACATTAAAACAGAAATAGAACACTATCAATTTATTCTTTCTTTTGACCTTATCATGAATTTATAATACAAAATAGAAACTTATAAAAATATGAAATATACAGGAAAAAAAATACAGAAAACAAGTTGTTTTTTAACAGTGTATTATATCTTTCATTGCTTACCAATATCAGTGATTTCTTCCTTGAATGTCTTTTGCACAATGGTTAGAGCAAAGATTCAAACCCCACACTGTGCCAGCAACATTTTTTTCCCTTTTAATCAAGATGAAAGTGATACATGGTCAGTGACTTTGTTACAGAAGTAATTGAGTGCAATGCAGTCACTGTTAACAATTGGGAGAGAGAGAGAGAGAGAGAGAGAGAGAGAGAGAGAGAAAATCCCGTACAACATTTTAAGCCTTTACCACAATGTAAAAACCACAGAATATAGAGAGCTGTGGCTAAAGCTTTAAAAGCATCAGAGTAAAGCATTTTTAATACTCTCTAACAACATGAAAAATTATCAAGATTATGATTTAAACAAAAATAATGAAAATGAGCCATGGAAGAAAAAAAAATTTATAAGTTGCTTTAAACTTGAATACTTTCTTTTAGAGTAACTAGAATTTTTATTTTAATAATTTTCATTCAATATTTATATTTCATTAAAAATATACTTTCATTATTAATAAAATATAAAAGTTTCAAGAACTTTTTTTTTCTAGTCATTTTTAAGTTAATGAGAAAAAAAAAATCTTTCATATAAACGGTAATAAAAATTTTGCTACTGTAAAAAAAAAAATTTAATATAAAATGCGTTTAAAGTTTTATGAGTGAGGGAAACTGAAGTATGACCTGAAAGAATTTACTATGGACTAGATATATACTATCAATAAAAATTTCTTCAGTTAATATAAAGTAAAATAGATAATACGAAGATACAAGGATAAATTCCACATTTTCCCTGTATTCTGAACTACTATAATATTTTTTTTTCTTTTCTATTTTGTATGTTATGGTCATAATGCAAACTTTTCTATCTATACTTTGTATAAAAGGTGAAGAAGGAAGAGGATGAGGAGGAGTAGGGATATCATCACATAAAATCGTTTTGTATTTTCAACAAAATTGATGTTTTGAAAGTCGTTCTAGGGGATGTAATGTGAGTGGCCTACATCGCAGGGGATGTGCTATCATCTCAATAGGCTTTACTTATATTGGCGAACACGCTACGTTTTATATAGCTCTCTCTCTCTCTCTCTCTCTCTCTCTCTCTCTTGCTCTCAGCAGGGGAGATACACAACTTTCTTCAACTTGTCTCATCCTTAACATTCATTTCTATCTCGGAAATAAGATTTTTCTTGACCGTTTTATTTATATTTTTATTCTTAAACCAAGCAAAACTTATTCATTTGGTTCAACATGAGCTTCAGTAACCAAGTTCGTATATAAATAACCCAAGTCTATATGTTGAGATTTTTTTCCAACACAGTGGTTTTGATTTGTTACGTAACAAATAAAAGGTTTTTTTTATGTTTTTAGTCCGATAGAGATAAAATGGTGTTTTAATTAAAAGTATTAAAGACACAGTGATAAAGACAACTCCAAATATATGTACACCCCTCCCGAATAAATCTGACCCATTGCGTTAAAGTTTCTCCTTATATAATTAACATTTGGAAATATGAGCGCTGCGGTCAGATTTATTCGGGAGGAGTGTACATAGTTTGGGGGATAACCTAGCATCATTTAAAATTATTAATTTTAAATCTTTATTCCTATAATATAATTAACCTCATCATAATTTCAATGCTCCCTAATCTGTTGGTCACGGGGTCAGAAATTTTCATCTTCAGTATTTTTTATTATTTAATTTCAAATGTACCTGAATATGAATTGCCAATTTTAAATTTTACAGATATGAGCGTTCCAAATAAAGTTTTTAAATACAATTTATACAGTATTTACAATCCTTGGCTGTCATATTTACTGTGTTTAAAAAATAGCATATCAAAAAGAATTTATAAAATCCTTTTATTTTAAAGCAAATAATGCATAAAAAAAAAAATGAAAAATCAAAACATCAAAGTTCAAATAATTTTTTTTTCTTTTCTGTAGATTATTTTTATGTAAATCATGCTTCTCGTATAGGATGTCTACACAATTAAATATAATCATTTTCATACTAGAATGGTTGGGGAAAAATACATGGTACTTTTAACATAAATATAACGTAATTTGAATTGGCAGTATTAAGCTCTGACCGCAAATCTTATTGATGCATAAAAAACTTTTTTTTTTTTTTTTTTTTTTTTTTTTTTTTTTTTTTTTTTTTTTGCTTGCCATATTGTGTTATCGTGCTATATAACAATCCTAGTCCCAGTCAAGACATTATCTTATCGACAGGTAAGGACTTTCCAATTAATGGAAAAGCACACACGGGCCGGTAAACAAATCGGTAAACATACAAGTTTTTGTTTTCTTACTCTGCAGGCTTATAAATTATATTGTATTTTATTAAAATTTCAATACTATATTTTCCATTTTTGAAAGCTCCAAATATTTTTTTTGTCTTTTATCATGTTCATATAAAAAAATCTTATATATTTTCTTTAAAAAAATATTTTACTGAAAATAAATAATATACCATTCTTTTTGTTGGAAATTAAATTTCTAAGCCGCAGGGTAGTTGGATTAAAAAATACGATAACGTGAACACAAAATCATGATGTTATAATTTTAAAGTAAGCATTTTTGTCAAAATTTCTCCTTGTTTTTACACAGCCTACAGTATAATATAATAAAAGTAATAGTAACGTTTAAAATAATTATACGCTATACGGTTATGTTTTTACTTTCACAAATGAAAAAGACGACTTAATTTTGCCAGAACTTGCCTTTAATTTTTTATCCATCTTTAGTTTATAAGATTTATATTACGTATGAAAGACACGTATATGTTTAAGTATTCCACATAGGGTTACCTAGCCAATTAACAATGATGACACAGTCTACTCTCTGAATTACCTGTTCAAAGTCACGTTATATTGACCGTTGTAACGTTAATTTGTAAAATCAAAAATCTCCTCAACAAATTTAAAAATTAGAGTTAAAAAATAAAAATCGTATATATTTTAAATGTGCGTATATTTAAAAATGTAAATTATATACATAATATACTGTATAAAGATAAAAATTTATTTTTAAGAAAGCTTTTGTTCTAATCACATTTACTATGTAAGCTTGTAGCCTTTTAGTAAGATTATTTTACTGATAAGGTAGCTTTACTCTTAGAGATATAGTAGAAATCCTTATACTGGTTTTTGTAAAGAGTGAGTCTTAAAATTAAAGTAATTTAGAAAAAGGTTTAAGTTTAAATTTTTGTCACACCGAAAGTAATTTATTTAAAAAAAATAATAATGAATTATAAGCTTTTTTTACAAGTGTTCAGCTTCATATAAAATTCTGAATGCAATTATAATAAGTTTGAAACTGAAACATCTATTAACACGACTGTATAAAAAAATATACATAGTAAAACTTCTACTTGAATTAACATTGAATTAAATTGGTTCATTAATAGTTTGACATTGTAATGCAAGATGAAGAAGAAAATAAGTAGAGATAATTATGTACTTATAATGATTGTACCTCTTATAATCTATCAGAATATGGGTATGTGGTATAGGTAGGTAAGTCATAAAAGAAAATAGGAAGGAAGAATAAGAAGTGAAGAGGAGTATGAGGAGGGTATAAGAGGAGGTGTCGTAATTAACGTAACTAGGTGGGGTCGTGTCTCTATGGGGGTAATTTGGCATAGTGCCCGCAGAGAAGAGAGTTGAGAGAGCGAAAGAGAGAGAGAGAGAGAGAGAGAGAGAGAGAGAGAGAGGACTATGCCTACTGGAACATAAGAGAGGTTGGTTAGGTCGCCCATGATTGGAACCCAATACCAAAAAAAGGCAATGAATTTCTCTCTCTCTCTCTCTCTCTCTCTCTCTCTCTCTCTCTCTCTCTCTCTCTCTCTCTCTCTCTCTCTCTCTCTCTCTCTCTCTCTCTCTCTCTCTCTCTCTCTCTCTCTCTCTCTCTCCTGTCTCTCTATACCTTAGTATGATGATGAGTCAAGTGTTGACATTGTTACAAGATATTATCATTTAAAAAAAATTACAGTGTAACAAATTTAAAGCTTTAAAATACTTATAAGAACAAGAATACAAATTAATCAATTAAATAATTTATAGTTTAGATTTACAGTTGAATAAATTTTCTCAGGTATATAAACGAAAATCAAAGACACGTTATAAATCTAATACCAGAGAGGGGGGGGGGGGAGTTGTATTCAGTAGAAAATGACAGTTTAGTGAAGCATAACAAATTTATTCTCTTTAAACTATATTAGATATTATATTATAACATAACATAAAATCGAAATAAATAAATATGTTATTGGAATGAAAACAAAAAATCAAAGTGCCGTGAAGAACTCTCTATGGAACTCGAGGTTTTGTGAGAGGAAACAAACATTGGGTAGGACAAACCGCAACCACCGCTCATTCCACTATATACGTCGTTGAGCTTTTTATGTTACAATTTTAGATAATCTCTTTATTATTAGAGAAGTAAAGCACACGCTCTCTCTCTCTCTCTCTCTCTCTCTCATTCTCTTCATAAAAACTTGCATTTCCGATCAATACACAAATATTTGTCTCGTAACCACGCCTGCTGCTGCTACTTACATAAATCGATCTTTTTTTTTTCTCTCTCTCTCTCTTTTTCTATTTTATATTATCGCTATTAACCTACATTCTATACAATATACGTAATGTACAAACTCTTAAACTTTTAAATCCTTTTTATATATAAAATAATTGTATATGGTATTATTTTCTTTGTATATATTTAAAGTAGTAAGATTTTATTTATATATGAATTTAAATACTGAAAGTCACTTTTCGTATCTAGAAATTTATTCAAAGGTACATTTTTGTTATGTGTTCATTTTACCTTTACGAGAAATTCTCAAAGCGTTTAATATCAATTTATCATACAGTACTGTGAATAGCAATTATAATTTTGTTAAAGCTTTTTCATTTAATAATTATATTAAAATTTGACTTAAAAAAATCAACGTATAATTAAAACAACAAAAGGGTCATTCAATCGCACAAACACCATAGTAAAAATATAATTCACTATTATAAATTTATTTAACAATTTTATTTATTATACTTTGAATTTTTCTTTTACTATCATGAATATAAATATATGCTAAATTTATGTGATGTACTTTTTGCATTTTATAGTCACTTATACGCCCTACTATTTTAGAGCAAAATATCATAGAGATGAAATCTTTCTTTTATTTTTATTATTATTTTTATAAATATTTTTACAAAAAGCATATAACAATGCGTTGAAGCAGTTTGAGTTATAGTGTTCATTTCTAACTACGAAGGAGAACATTTATAGATTCTAAAATGTGGTATAATATTACTGAACGTAGTCATGCATGAAACACCGTAAAATTATTAAAAAAAAAAAAAAAAATGATAGAAAACGTTTTTGTTTAAAAAATTAATTTTAATACTTATAATTTTTCATGTTATTAAGCAAAATGACGGGCTTTCTCATCTAATATTTATTTATTATATTGTGTAATAAATATAAATTATTTTGCTTTTAGATTTTTTTTTCATATTTAATAATTTAAAAAAATGGATAAACTCATTTGTATTAAAATATTATATAATAATTTAATAACTGAAACAGCACAAATTTAGACATTTAAGCGCTTTACATTTATAATTATTTTCATATAATATACACTTTAATTTATTTTAATAGATAAAAAGAAGAAATTGCATAATTTATTGGGTATACTTATTTGAAATATATAATAAAACACAATTATTATAATAATATTATTTACATAATAATACATGCTGTATATAAATATAAATAATTTGGAATTATAACATTATTTATGCTGTACAGCTTAAATGTTATGTTATGTACCATTTTCACTACAAATACTATATTTTTGTGTTGTGTTGTTATATTATGGTGCTTAAATTGAGCTAGCATGCTTATTGTATTTGTACATTTCTGAACTGTGGGTTAAATTGTGACAGAAATTGTCTGTCAAACGATTTTTACCGCACCTATGCAATAATAATAAAATAAAAAAAAATAAAAAAAACATGAAACAAAAAAACGTAGGACACATTCCAATGAAGACACATGGGCATCCCCCTAAGATTCGATGCGATGCATAGAAATAAGATAGACGCCAAATGCTGCATTTCTTCGTCTCTGCAGATCAACTTGAACAGGACAGGAATCAAGTCGTATAAGGCGATGGGTAACGCGCCAATGAGAGAGATAAGAAAAGAGTAGTTGGACGAGAACGTGTTGGTGTGTTTTGATGAAAGTTAAGTAAAAAGGGAGAAATGCAGCAAGGTAAAATACGTAAAAATAAAAATCCCTTTTTACTAACATTTTTCAATGCAAAAAAAAAAAAAAAAAAAAAAAAAAAATACAGCTCTGGATTCTAAAAATGTTATGATATGAAGATTTTTAAAAGTAATTTCTAAAGTCTTAAAATAAATAAATAATAATATTTTAAAAACTCAATATTCTGTGCAAAATTTACGAATAAACCTAAAATTCGACTGAAAAAATACATAACACCGGCCAGATCTGTCAATGAATAAAATGTTGATAAATGTGCTTTTATATAAAAATATTTGGATTTCATCTTCACTATATTTTAAAGTAAAGCAGAGTTTATTTTTATGATTTTGAAATTGGTAGTCCTCTTTGTGTGTGTGTGTGTTTAGATTTGCATCTCTACGAGCGTTTGAAAGAAAAGTAGGAAAAAAATTGCTTTTCAAACATAGATATTTTTATATAGCAACAAAGTTACCAAAATCTGATATAAAATGTATTTTTTGTAAAAGTAAAATAAGATTTTTTTTAATAACACTCTTAATAAAATTGAAATAAAAATAGCTACTTATTTAATTATAAAATGTGTTTTAAATAAATTTTGAATTTTCTTATAGAAACATTTTATTTAAGGATTAAGACATTTAAATTTTAACTAGTTTATAGAGTTAAGAAGAGGTTTTTCTGGATATGCATAGAAAGTTACAACAACTTGAGTTCCATTTTCGTTGCCAGGCAACCAAACTTGTACCTCTCTCTCTCTCTCTCTCTCTCTCTCTCTCTCTCTCTCTCTCTCTCTCTCAAACATCGCTCTTGATTAGTAGATGAAAATGATGAATTTATTACTGCACACACACACACACACACACACACACACACACACACACACACACACACACACACACACACACACACACACACACACACACACACACACACACACACACACACACACACACACACACACACACACACACACACACACACACACACACACACACACACACACACACACACACACACAAAGTAATTCGATTAAAAGCTTATATTATTTTATAAAATGAAAATGAAATATGAAATTGATTAATTATATATAATAGGGATTTTCATAATATTATTATATTATGTACGTATATCAGAGTGATAATAATTTAATTGTTTGTGATTTACTATTATTACAAAAGAGTGGGTAGTAATGAATGAAACTATTCTGCATTTACGTCAAATGCATAAAATTTATACATTGGTGACTACAATACAGTATAATATGATATTAAAACATAGAAATATAATAATACGTCAAATTTATTTTAATTCTCGGTTGTCAGTTGGTATAATGTTGATATAAAGAAAGTTAAAAATCAAATAGTGATTCATTCTATTTAATTTTGATAAAATATTTAAAAGATTTTATAATAATCCAGGTCATATAACAAGATAATTATTATACGTTACAATGTGTATAATAAACAAATACAATATCGTATATCACTTTTAAATAAATTGAATTTTAAAACTTTTTTTTTAACCACTGGTAACCACTGGTACCATCGAAAATTTGTCTTGTGTGTGTTTGTGTTTTATTTTTTTTAAACAATTTAAACTTAAGTTTAAATAACAACGTAGCATTTTAAAGCTGCATTATTTACTGTTTCCAATACTAAAACAAAAGTTTATAGATTTTTCCTTTAGTTTTCATTATTTTCTTGAAGTTTTACTATTTGTTAGTGCATCTGTTCTTAAGAGTTTGTTTGGTTAGTTTTGTGGTGAAGTTACGAGGATAATTGATTTCAATGCAGTATGTCTTAACTAATGACACAAATAGTTTTGTCTGTAAAGAATAAGACATGTTTATCATTAAAAATAAATGCAATCCTTCAAATGCCTACTTGGAAGTAAGCAACCAATAAAAATAAAAAATAAAAAAGAGAATGTAAAGTAGGATATTGTTTTCTAAGAATGCTTTTTTTAGTGTTTTATATAATATTATATATATATATACAAATATATATATATATATATATATATATATATATATATATATATATATATATATATATATATATATATATATATATTACAAGTATTAGTGTTAAAATAGGAGCACATTATGTTTGTCTCTCATATATTATGTTCAAATACGTTCGTTTTAAACTTTTAAAGTACACTGAAGAAATTCTTTTATCTTTCATGGACTTAAGTGGTGCTAATAATTACATATTTTTTTAAGTAAATTTTTATACTGATACAAATTATATAATCGTGGTTTTATGAATGAAGATACAAATAAATCATATTAACTTTAAATCTGAAATGAACATTTAGTATTCTTATAATTTAACCCTCATATTTCACTCGGTTTAAAGAGTTTTCTCTCTTTCTCTCTCTCTCTCTCTCTCTCTCTCTCTCTCTCTCTCTCTCTCTCTCTCTCTCTCTCTCTCTCTCTCTCCGTGTGTGTGTGTTTAAAAATATCGCAATGAATTTTTCCCTGTTTTGTGGCAGCTCATGTCACCATGGTGAGTACGTTATTGTACAGCATACATACCACGAGAGGTACATACATCGTAGTAGCTACTACTACTACAGTGTTGGACGTACAGTACTAGCTATATAGCTGCCCACAAAATAACCGCTCAATTAGCCGTGATTTACGAGCGGCACCAGCTGATGATGTTGCGGTGAGCATCATGACGTCATATTATACTTCAATTTGAATAAGATTCGATTAATTGTCTTAATATATCGATTATAATGTACACATGACTGTAATAATATATATTATACCATTTATACGCAGTGCATATTTTCCTCGTATGAATAATATTGCAAAGTTGATGCTAGTTTATGAAAGTTGAAGTTTGCTATCACAATCATGTGTACTTGATATTTTATATTTTTTAATAGGCTAAAAATATTCACTTGTGTGGATTTAATTTTTTTTCTTGCAAATGTCCACTGTTGCCATTGCAAATTTGTCTTGTATTAAAAAAAAAACTTGAAGTCAAAGTTTAAATAACATCGTCCTATTGTAAAGCTAACTGTACGATTCAAATAAAAGAAGATAATACTAACTATTGACTAGTAGAGGATCATATGTTTTGAGGCCAACTTTAAGCGATTTCGCTCACATCCGCTTCCGTTTCTACTTACTACGCATGCGTAGTACGTCGAAACGGAAGCAGATGTTAGCGAAATCGCTTAAAGTTGGTCTTAAAACAGTTATTCCTTTATTAGTCAATATAGTATTTTAAGGCTGGTAATTTTATTATTTTAATACACTTCTTCTTAATCAGATCCAAAAATATATTCTGAAATATCAGAAACACACGTTATTGATTTCAGTATTATAGAATGAAATTTCAAATTGACTTATTTTCACATTTCATCACCGCACACACCACTACGCAATGATAGTACCTATGCTAACTATAAATTAAAGTATAATACATTAAATGAGAATTCATATTATAATTAAATAAAAATGTTCGTGATCATTTCTGATATCTACGAACTAAAAATAGCAAATACATAATGTAAAAGGGGGAGAAAATGCAGGCATGGGCTATAATCATTAAACTTAATTAAATTATACTAATTAAAATAGTAAGTTAATCATGACATAAATCTACAGCTTACAAATAAAAATCTTAAATTTATATTAAAATATATAATATAAGGGTAGGAGGAAAAAAAGCACTGCAGTTGATAAAAAAAAACTTTTTCTTTTTTAATTTAATAGCTATTTTATTAGATTTTTAAATTAAAAAAAAAAGGCAATTTTATGAAATAATTGGATTAATTTACAAATTTGCGTGTATTCAAATTTTTATACTTGCTAATGATAAAGAGAGCATGTTTCTATATATAAAGCCTAGCTGCGTATCATGTCAACGTATATAGTAAGTAGATTTCAATGTTTCGGGGTTTTCACATCAACGTTTCCAGTGAACAGGGTACGGCTAACTTTTAATGCGTCTATTTATATTCGTATATATGATAAAATTTTCTCTCTCTTTCTCTCTCAAACTCTTCTCTATATACCATACTTTATTCAGTTATACAATTCAAACAATATAAAAGTTTTACGAGAACTATGGAAAAAAAAAGAGTATTATTATAAGAGAGTTTTCTTCATTTTCTTTTGATGTATATAAGAAGCATCCTTTTCTTAGGAATTAATGAAGCTTTATCAATGCTTATTTATGTAAAGAATACCGCAAAATCTTAAAGTGATGATATCATGAATGTTATAGTTAATGAGCAAATAAATAATACGACTTCTATAAATTATTTATATATATATAATATTTATGTATATGTTAGTATGATTTACGTAAAAGATAATCAATAATTTAATCATATTATTATTTCTTATGTTTTTAATTTAAAAATAATTTATTTCTAAGATTTTTTTTAATTATAAAATAAATTTTGAGCATAATATAAAATAATGCAAATTTTTGTTTAATAAGAAAGAAAATTTTCTTTTTTAGTGTTGGCTCTGCAGTCATTATTATATGACGTAGTGAGTGACGTCACCATTATTATTGTTAGAACAATGGAGAAGAGAAAGAGAGAGAGAGAGAAAGAGAGAAAGAGAGAGAGAGAGAGAAATACTGGTTACAGTGATCACTAGCACTGCATGCACCAAGGCAAAAGCAAGCAAAATCCCAAAGTAAAAGTCCCCCTCTCTATATATTATTATATTACATCTTAGAGGAATGAAAATACCAGCGCTAGACAATATCTCTTCTAATTACAAACACTTGCAATTCTCTCATCACTATACATACACAGTAATAAAAAATTAATAAAGGAACATGATGAAAAAAAAAAATAGTGCATTTTGAGCTAAAAATTACCATATAGCATATTTATATATAGCTGAATAATTAAACACGAGTAACAACCTCAACTTGAAATATACGCTCTTTTAATTTTCTATATTTATAAACATAACGATAAAAAAAAAAATCTTCCTGTAGAATGTAATACTAACATTTACACAGTGCAATAATGTTGATAATATTAAAAACTACATCGAATATTTTTTACGTTGTAAATTTTTAATAAACATCTATATATTTGTATATATATATATATATATATATATATATATATAAGTGAAATCTCATACCAAAAGTATTATAAATTATATTTTCAAATAACTGCGGGTATTTTGCTCATTAGCATGCATAAGTGATACATGATTATAAAAGTATTGTTCTCCACTGCAGTAAACACTTAACTTTGTTTCTAATTCTTTTTCATTGTTAACAATTCTTTTTTCCTCACAAAAAAAGAAGAAAAAAAAGTTTATTATATTCTTTAAGTTACCACGATTAATCTGGTAATGGCTTTCTATTCTTTCACGATGCAAACTGCAAACATTAAGCATTTTTAACGAAAAGAAACTAGGACAAGAAGTATGTGCTATACGTACGTAAAAGTTAAAAAAAAATAATAATAATAAAAAAAAAACTATAATATTTAACAATTTTCACACCTTTCTAAGAATGGTAAAAAAAAATTTATTTAAATTTTTTGTTTCTTCTTAAGTTTTTTTCCAGTTCATATTGCAGTATTTTTAAAAAAAGAAAATCGTAATCTAACAAAATTGTTTTAATAGAAACATGCAAGAACTCAATTATTTATTTTTATGTTTAAATTTTTTTTATATAAAATATTATGGTTTAAAAAATAAAATAAAAAATATATAATAATTTTAAAATAACTCAAAATATAATGTTTACCTTCACAAGAATAGTATTGTAATTCATTTTTATAGCTTTGTATTTTATAGTTTAGAATTAAGGTGATAATAACAATAATTTATCTTAAGATTATATTTTTGAAAGAAAATAATATTTCAACTTTTTAAGAAATTTTTGTATTACAAACTTTAAGAGTTTTTAACACAAAAGTGTTATACTGTACAGTTAAATAAAAATAAATGATGTAATAAAAAGTTTTCCAGATATATACATATTTTTTGAGTAAGTGATTTAATTAAATTTTATAAACTAATTAAATAAAATTTAAATTGAAGTTAAGTGGAAAAAAAATGAAAGTTTTTAAATTTAAAAACTCTTTACGTTTGATTAATTATATTTAACAAGTTTGAGATGAAATTGTATAGGGGGGGGGGGGGGGAGAGAAAGAAGAAATAAGTTGTTTATATAATTGAGAATGTATAGATTTACAAAAGAATAATTAAAATTTCATTATGTAAGCCAACTTTATATCAAATAATACAAAATAACAATGATAATAATACATTCATTGTTATATCAAACTTTGATCTAAATAAGTTTTTATACTGTATGATAAAAAAAAAATGCATTACCATTATTACAATCTAAATATGTTTACATTTTATCTTTACTTTCATTTGTTTATTTATTATTATTATTTTTTTGAATTCATTGTAAAAACATTTTGATGAAATCACAAAGTCATTAATCATATTTTTTGGAAATATACAAAATATCAATGTATAATTAAAATATATTTAAAAGGAAATTAAACATAATATCATATATATTTTATCAAAGCTGATTTTGAAAGATAATATTATTATTATAAAGTGTGAATAATTTATTATGTGTTAGGAAAATTATTTAAATAAAAATTGTTTTTAATGATTCCAAGTTATTGATGAAAGTAAAATTCTCTCTCTCTCTCTCTCTCTCTCTCTCTCTCTCTCTCTCTCTCTCTCTCTCTCTCTCTCTCTCTCTCTCTCTCTTCCTCTCTTGCTGCTTTCGGTCACAAAAAAAAAAAAAAAAAAAACTTCCCGTAACTATTAACTCACACAAAATTTCTATGATATTTTTTTTATGACTTGTACTTGACAATTTGCAATAATATTTTATACCAAGAGTGTTTAATCACACTCTAGGAAACTACTATGGCATACTAACTAGTTTTATAAGCATCAATTTTATTTTTAGTATAAAATTTTTTAAAGCTTTTCCTATAAAAATAAAAAAATAAAAGTTACAAAAATGTTAAATCCAATTATGCATAATGTTTATTATAAACAAAGTGATAATAATAAAAATGTTATAAAAAAACATAATCTTGATTAACCTGGGTCGGTCGGTTGGTTGGTCGGGCTATATTCTTAACTGCATAAGGCTCGGCGGGTTGCGTGTTCATCCTGTTAACGATATTATTCTTTTCTTCCTTCTTGAAGACACTAAACTAACTTGACTTATGACTAATTACTAAAACTAGGGTGTTGGTATACGTAATAACTACTAAATTAAACACGGTCATGTTGCGTCTATGATTTTGTATTGTACACGAATTACGGTACTTTATGAATAAATTATACAGAATGACTTTTCACATGACTATCGACTTTGACTGCCAAATTTCTTCTGCCCCCGCACTGGCTTTTCGCCCTGGCGAGGGGGAGAGTCACCTGACAATATGTCACGTGACTCTTTTGCGTGGGAGGTGCTGCCACTAAACGCATTATGGGAAACGGCTAGACAAGGAAACGCGGTAATTTAAAAACTAGACGGCTAGACATAATATTTGATAACATTCGACCATCCTGATAAACTGCAAAGTCCCGTTTGCTAGGTGAGGGGAATGAGGGAAGAGATTTAAGGTTTGCGTTTTTGTAACTTAACTTTATGGACCTACAAAAGAAAATTAGAGTTTACGTTTTTGTAACTTAACTTTATGGACCTTCAAAAGAAAATTAGAGTTTACGTTTCGTAACTTGACTTTATGGACCTACAAAAGAAAATTAGAGTTTCCGTTTCGTAACTTGACTTTATGGACCTACAAAAGAAGATTAGAGATCAAGTTTTGATAACTTTGACCTGGACTATAATGAGTACCATATGAAAGACAGATATGAGTGTTCGGCCACCCTGGGTACAGTTTTGACCGCATAACTGAGTAGAACATAACAATAAGGAGGGGGGAGAGGGTAAAAATTTAGAACCCTAATTGGGAGGTTTTACGTTACGTTAGGATATGGCAGTGATAAAAACAAAAATAAAAAATATTGAAGTTACTGAGTCGATATAGTCTTACAAAATGAATTAAAAAATTGAAATACATTGCTGCTTAAAAGCAGAATAATTGGTACAATTGGAACATCTGCTTGCATCTTCTTCTGCGCAGAACTACTTAGATACGTAGGCTTGTAGATACTTGGGTCGACCAGTGACACGTTGAGGTCTAGGCTGAGGTGTAGGAGGTTCCTCGTCAGGTTCCGACAGAGTAGGCGATGGCGGGCCTGAAGCTATAGGCTCGTCCGTGGTACTGTCATCACCGTCTGAGTGGTCCTCATCTAGACTACCTGAAACACTTGGACGCCATACTTTAATACGTGATACATGAGTTGTCATGGTGAAATTCTTTCTGCCTGGTTTCCGCAGCCACTGGATCCTGTAAACATCATGAGGTAAAACACAGGAAATTACATAGGGACCTTTGTAGCGGGGGCAGGTTTTGTTAGGTTGGCCTGTCGCTACTGGAGTGTGAGGCATGACAACGATGTCTCCCACTTTGTACTTGGGAGCAGGGAACTTGTGAGAATCATACTGTTTCTTCATGAGTTCTTGAGAGGCTAGAATGTTGCTTGTAGCTTCATCGAAGCGCTGCTGGGCTGTCGGGGCTGGAAGGTCAGGCTGCACGTGCAGAGGTCTGAGCGCTCCATCATGAAAGTTAGGTTCATAGCCGTAGACTAAGTAGAATGGGCTGAACTTGGTTGCTTTGTTGATGGTGGCGTTCAGGCAGCACTGAATTGATGCGAGGTGAGAGTCCCAGTCCTTGTGGTCTTCACGCTTGATGTGGAGCAGAACTTGAGTGAGGACCGAGCTGTTGGCCCTCTCGACCATGCCATTGCCGTGGGGGTTCTTCGTAGCGTTCAGTACGTGCTTGATGTTCCTCTCGATGCAGAATTCCTTGAAGTCATTTGATGTGAAGGCGGTGCCTCTGTCGGAGATCAAAACTTCGGGTTGGCTTCTTTCACAGATGAATTGACGTAAGCAAGTGAGAACATGCTTGGTAGAGGTGCTACGTACTGCATACACGTGCACGAACTTGGTGAGATTACATATCATCACGAACAGTTCCACGTTGCCCTTGGAGCTTTTTACGAAGGGTCCCAAGTGGTCTATATGCACGGTGTGGAAGGGTCTAGGTGCAGGGGGGATGGGGTTAAGAAGACCCGGCTGAGGTCCTCTCCTTCCTTTTGTAATGAGGCAGTCAAGGCACGAATTGACATGAATTCGAAGGTAGCGTCTCATGCCTGGGAACCAGTAATGGTTTTGCACCAACGCTATGAGGTGGTCCAGACCTGGATGTCCCATGAGGTTGTGGTACTTGACGGCAATGCTCTTGCGCATGGAGTTTGGTATCACGAAGAGGAATTTGGTGGGGTCTTGAGGCTTCTGAGGAAGTACTTGCCTATACAAAATTCCTTCTCGGAGAGTGAAGTTTTGGGTCTTCGACTTTTCATCCGTCGATAATGAAGACTTGGGCCTTGATAGGAGTACCTTAAGGTGTTGGAGGTCAGCGTCGTACTGTTGATACATGGCCACCTCATCAGGGATTGAGACGGTGAACAGTACTTCAAGCTTCTCCGCAACGAAGTCATCCATGGTCGTGAAGCTGATTTCACCTACAGGTGCTCTTGACAACGCATCGACGTGTTGCATCTTGACACCCGGGCGGTGCTGGAAGTCCACATCGTACTCTTGTAGAAGAGAACTCCACCTGGCAATTTGGGGATTCTTCGTCTTGTTAGCTTGCATGTAGACAAGTGATTGGCAGTCCGTCACGACAGTGAACTTGATGCCAAGGAGGAACTGACGTAAGCGGTCCACGGCCCAGACTATGGCCATGAGTTCCAGTTTACTCGAGTGGTAGGCCTGCTCTGCTGGTATGTTCTTGCGGCTTACGCAGTACACAAGGTGCATCTTGTTGTCCTCGTCAGCCTGGAGCAGCATGCCTGAAATGCCTAGAGCAGAAGCATCAGTATGAAGCTCCGTACGAGCCTTGGGGTCATACAGCTTAAGGACAGGGTCAGTAGTTAGAATGGAGATTAGCTTTCGAAAAGCTTGTTCAGTCTCAGGGGTCCAGGCAAAAGTTGCCGAGGCCTTGGTGAGGTCTGTGAGTGGCTTCGCTATGGATGCATAGTGGTGGACGAAGCGTCTAAAGAAAGAGGTAAGGCCAACGAAGCGTTGGACTGCGGGGACATCAGATGGAGTGGGGAACTCTCTGATGGCTTGAGTCTTGAGGGCACCTGGACGGATGAAACCGCAGGAAATCAGGAAGCCCAGGAAGTCAGTTTCGAGTTTTCCGAAGTGACATTTGCGTAACCGACAGGTGAGACCTGCAGCTATGAGTGCGTCGAGCACTAGCGTTAGCTTGTAAATAAGGTCCTCGAAACTGGATGCTGGTATCAGGACATCATCCATATAGCAAAGGGCTACATTGAAGCGGAGTGGTCCCAGTGCCTTGTTCATCAGGGCCTGGAACTCGCCCGGAGCATTCATGAGTCCAAATATCATCCTTTCAAACTGACCGCAGAAATCCGGTGTGACGAAACCAGTCTTGTGCTTCGTGTCAGCCGAGAGTGGAAGTTGTAGGAAGCCATGAGCCAGGTCGAGTGTAACGAAGAACTTAGCACCTGAGAGTTTCTCCAGCTGGTCATCAATACTTGGTAAGGCTAACCTGAAGGGAATGGTTTGACGGTTCAGTTTTCTCGTATCTAAAACCAATCTGTACTCTCCTGATTTTTTTCGTACAAGCAGAACGGGGGAGGCATAAGGAGACCTTGACTCGGTGATGATGCCTGCCTTGAGCCATTCGTTGATGATCTTTGCGATGGCTTCTCGCTCTGCAGCAGTGGTCTTGTAGGGCTTGGAGAACACAGGCCGACTGCCAGGGAGCTCATCGATACGCATCTCCGAGAGAGTGGTACAGCCAAGCTCGTCTAGGGTTTGCGCAAAGCATTCACGTTTGAGGTTTAGAAGATCCCAGACAACATCAGCTTCCTGAGGGGAGAGAGCGCCACCGACGTTGAAGTCATCTTTGTTGAGTGGAGTGAATTCTTTTTTCTTTACGGCAGGTTCCAAGGAGACAGTGCATACAATCTCAACTTCTTCGGCTCGACCAATGGAGGCACCCGGAGTGAGGACCACATCTTTGTCTTTGATGTTTTGGACTGGCACGGTGGCTAGGCCATCAACACTTTCAATGAGTTGACAAGCTGGGGACATCTCATTTTGAATCATGAGAAAGTGGTGATCCGTCATCTTGGTTCGAACTTGCACGTAGTTGACTGCAGACTTGGAGATAGTCGCTGGTTGGTCAACGATGAGTTTTATTTTGGTCGAGGAGTCCTCAAGGATCAAGTCTTGAAAGGGGGCTTGTTCCTTTGTACAGAGTACGAAGTTGTCGTTATACTTGTAGTATACAACGTCACTATGGTTTAGAAAAGTTTGACCTATAAGGAGGTCAGCACTGAGGGCAGAGTCCGGCACGACGAGTAGAGGTACTTTTGTGAGGCCAACATCATCAATCTTGATATCCGCAAGACACTGACCTATGGTTGAAGCAGCTGGGCTTTCCGTGTTGCCAAAGCCAAAGAGTTGATGGTTGGACCTTGAAAGACCTAATTTCAGTGGGGCAAAGGCTGATTCTCTGATGATACAGACTTGGCAGCCAGTGTCGATGACGCACTGTAGGATGGTGTCTTGGATCACCGCAGACTTTACGATGACTTGGTTGTTGGTTGATGTAGCGACGGAACCAACTTCAGCTCGTTGTGTCGGACCGGTTGGGCAGTCTCGATTGTAGTGAGGGCCCTTGCAATGGGTGCACATAATAGGCCTAGCGGGCAAGGTACAGGTGTCCTTCAGATGGCCACGAGTTTTGCAGTTGAAGCAATACTTGTGCCTGTTGTAATTGGAGTCCCTCGGTACGGCAGCAGGTGCCTGAGGGGGTAGAGGGGGAAGGGGTGGTATGGCAGGAGCAGGATTTGGCCGTTGATGATAGGGGTTGCGTTGTGGATTACCGTTGGAGCCTTGACGAGGATTGCCTGAGGGTGTAGGCCGGCTACGTCTTTCTTCGATGAGAGATGCATGTGCAGCCATGAAGTGACGAAGCTTGTTGTTGTTTTCAAATTGGTGACCTGTGCACTTATCCTTCAACTCTGGGTCGGAGAGGTTTGCTATAATCTCCGAGTGAAGCTTGCCTGCCTTGATTCCTAAGCCTGAAGCAAGAACAATTTTATGATTAACATAGGCAAGGTACGGCTCGTTTAGACGTTGGGCACGTTTCAAGAAAACAGAGTGGGCATCGGCAAGACAAAAATCAGGGAAATAGGTTTCAGTGAAGGCGGACTGAAATAATTTCCAGGTTAGGGGTTCACCTATCTCCGCAAGCTCTTTGTACCAATCCTTTGCAGCGTCGCACAGCTTCTGGATAGCTGCGTCGAGGAGGGATTGGCCAGAATACTTCTTGTTGAAATCACCAAGAGATAAAATTTCATCGAGCCATTCCTTCGCTGGTCCGCCTGGGTTAGTGCCCTTGAACATGGGGATAGACCGCAGGTGCTCTGGGGAAACAGGAGTGACTTCTGGGACCATAGGAGTGATCGCTGTCTGTCTGGTGCCAAGCTGCTCACGTATGATTTGTTGTAGCTCACGTCTTTCAGAACGAGACTCAGCCATGTAGAGGGCAAGGTCAGATTGCTGTGGCTGAGGGTAGACGGGTGCCTCGATAGAGCGAGCAACTAGTGACTGATCTAGCTGGGCTGGACGAGGGGATGCTATGGAGTTATGAGCAGGGTTTGCATGGTATCCGGCTGGTAACCCATATGTGTGAGAATGTACGGGTTGAGTTTGATAAGCTTGACGTGGGGTGGCCTGATAGCATTGAGTTGGTGCAGCAACGTAGGCATCTGCTTGATGGGCTAGGTTAGTATGCGGGGGAACGTTGCGAAAATTTTGGGTTGGAACAGGGTAATACTCAGCTGGGATTTCCACTGGGTGATACTGAGGTAGAACAGGGTGTCCTTGATGTGAAGTGTAAGGAAGATTTTGGGTCCTCCTCATCTCATAGTGTGTCGATAGGAGAGGCACGGGCTGTACTTGAGCGACTACCTCAGGGTTCTTATGTGGGGCCATAATTGGATCAATAGGGGAGAGGACCGGAACAGGTTGTGCTTGCTGATACACATGCGGGGTCAAAGCAGGATAGGCTTGAGGACGTCCTGATACTTGAGGTGTGTGAGAACCATACCATTGAGGGGTCTGGTCCCAAGGAAGGCTTGGACGATGAGTCGCGAAGTCTTCTGGTTGGTGCTCGTCAATAATACGAGGAGTCCAAGGTGAGTGCGGAACACCACCGCTGTCATAGCCGAAGGGTATGAAAGCGTTATTAGTAGGGAGTGGGGCCGATGTGGCTCGTTGCGGAGGTTCCCTTCTAAGTTGATGGCTGGGGTCTACTTGCCATGGGGTAAGTGGGGCTGGCAGACCTGCACTAAATGGGGCGTAGTTTTCTTGTACGAGGGACTGAGTGGCCTCGATACGATTACTCGTACTCGGTAAGTAGTGTGTATGGCCCAACAAAAGAGGAGGGGGAGAATAACCAGAGGGCATGTGACGTAAATTGATAAGGTTACCATCAGTGGCCTGAGGGACAGCGCCGGGGGCAACATCTGATTGGTAGGGACCAAGTGATCTTGAGAGTTGGGGTTGCTCACCCTCGGGAGTAGGGGTAGGTAAGGATCCCGGGACTGCAGGACCATGACGGAGTGTCGGGGCGGAGTGTGGTGCACACATAATACCAGGAGGTCTACCCGAGTCTTGACGTTGGGTGCAAGCAGGGGCTGAGTGCACTTGATGAGGTGAGGGGGGAGGACCCTCGGTTCGAGGATCGAAATTACCCGAGAAGAGTTGGGGCTGGTAGTTGGGTATAGTTAGCGGGGGCAGGGGTCCAAGAAATTGTTTCGCATGAGTCACACGCGACGGTACAAGGTTAGTAGGTTGTTGCATTTCTAGACCAGGGCTCACATGAGGATTACTTGCTGCGAGTGGGCTACTAGTCGAAGGGGATAGGGTGTTATGGGATACACTGGGAAGCCCGTCAGGGTTTATGGTTACTAAGCGAGGTGGGCTATGGTTAGGATTTGTTACTTTTGGAAATACATGATTAGAGCTAGCCGCTGGGGTAAGACATGGGGTTTGATTTGAATGCGTTAAAGAGAGAACGGGTGTGTGTGACACAGAGGCTTGAGCAGACGCGTCAAGTAAAACGGAGGATACATTTGATAGATTTGGGGTATGATACTGGGGTGTTATTGGAGCTGAGGAAGTTGCAACACAACCCCAGCCCGGAATACTGTACATACCCTGAGCATTGGTTTGTCCAACATTACCAGTACGGAGGTCTTGGAGAGATGCGTTGGCATGTTGTGGTGCCGTGACAGGCCGCAAGTCTCGACACGATGACCTGGTATGTTGTGGTGCCATACCCAGTTGACAGTTCCGGGGTGATGGTGTGGGCTGAGGTGACGATACAGGTGCAGGAGAAGCTGCGCCGGAATAAGTATTGCCACTTCTAGTAGTCACACCCAGTATGTCTGCTCGGGGTGTCGAAGACAGGGAGGTACGTAACATCATCTTCGCTGAAAAATATTTGAATTAGCGAAAATGTAAAATTACAAAAGTCAGTCACCCGAGATGAGCTGACTCACAAATTTGTACAATAAGTTCACACAAAACTCGGTGCGAGTAGTGAATTATGATTATACACTCGCTGCCGAGGGTGAAAAATGAAATAAAAATGTATACAAAATTTAAGTAAAATATGTATACCAAATTTGATATATTTGCAGTTCCGTAACGATACGAAAGCACCCTAGTTAATTTAAAGATAAATTAACTAGGTAAATATGAATTTACTAGGTGCAATAAAGTTTAAACACATGTGGTCAGACGAGCACCTGTGTACAAACACACCTGACACAGACAACAGAGATTGTACAGTGCCGGAAAATTGGTCCGGGCCTTTTATTTATGAAAATAAAAGGCGCAGAGAATATTAGCAGGCAACAGACGAGCTACCAGAGGGCTAATAGAGTTGAAATAACACCAAACTTGATCAGAGATTGGCGTGAAATGACCACATATGTACTGTACCGGTACGATGATCAGCGTGGTCAGTGAATAATTTACATAGGATCACGAGTGGACCCCAAAAACAAAAATAAATGAATGATAAGTGAACAAAGATTCATTTATTTGTGATACTAGACCGTAATATATTGAAGAGATGACAGGATGGTTCACGATCTAGCAGGTTGGTGGTGGCGGCAGCGTGTTCGCGAGGCACGTTGACGGCATCATCTTCCTTATTCGGACGAAATTCATCCCACTTCTGATTACTGTTAACGATATTATTCTTTTCTTCCTTCTTGAAGACACTAAACTAACTTGACTTATGACTAATTACTAAAACTAGGGTGTTGGTATACGTAATAACTACTAAATTAAACACGGTCATGTTGCGTCTATGATTTTGTATTGTACACGAATTACGGTACTTTATGAATAAATTATACAGAATGACTTTTCACATGACTATCGACTTTGACTGCCAAATTTCTTCTGCCCCCGCACTGGCTTTTCGCCCTGGCGAGGGGGAGAGTCACCTGACAATATGTCACGTGACTCTTTTGCGTGGGAGGTGCTGCCACTAAACGCATTATGGGAAACGGCTAGACAAGGAAACGCGGTAATTTAAAAACTAGACGGCTAGACATAATATTTGATAACAATCCTAAATGATGGTGGCGCTACTAAACATGCTTATATATTTTTTTATAGCTATATAGTGGTAAGTTTATTATTATACGTAATATATGCACTAAGTAATGGATGTTTAAGAATCCTTATTTAAAAAAAAAATGCGGTCTCACTATAATATGTAACAATAAAACAAGTATTTTCAACCACACGCATATAAACATACATAATTATCATATAGCAAATTTAATTTTAGTAAAATACTATTATTTTTTTTAGATCTGCATTAAAAAATACGTAGCAGATAAAAATTACAAAATGCTAATTTAATATTAGTAAAATATTAATTGAGGTAGCACTTTACCAATAGTATACTAATAGAAAAGATTACAGCTCTTTTGCTAATTTATAAATGTATAAAACAGCTCTTTTAGTATATTAAATATTCATGTAAACGATAATGGTAAAATACAGTATCAACAAGAAAATCGTTTTCTCTCTATCTCTCTTGTATGTTCTTCAACTCAAATAGAAATTTGTACTGAAAATCTCATTATATTACGTATCACAGTCATCTCCCCCGCAGCGAAGCAATGCATTGATTACATTTATGCTTCTCTAACTACTGGAATGCAGGTCAGCTTTATGCTTCAATTGTTCCCCCAAATATGCTTCAAATTGATCTAAAATCAACAAACCAACCACTCAATGTAAATTGGATCTATATATAATACAAAGTTCTATTTAAGTATTATGTACAGATATCGTCATACGTGTTAGTGAATTACTTCAAGAGTTTTCAAAATATTATAAAAAACCTCTACTGTATTGTCTCAATAAAAATGAGATTTTTTTATTACCCGTTTTTGAATTTATCCTCTTGTCAACAGCTATATTTTATCATACTTGATATAAATATAAATTTTCTTTCTTATCATCATACTCAATTTATGTGAAAAAATGAGTAAAATAGCTGCGTTATTATTTTATTTGATTTTTTTTAACTTAACATCACTTTTTCAACGTTATCAATACATGATGTGAAGGCCATTATCACGTCTTCTCGTCAGACTATACCAACCATGTGGTTCGATTATAGCGCGGACACATTTTGCCATCGTAAATATATAGGACATACGAGAAACGCGACCAGAGAGAGAGAGAGAGAGAGAGAGAGAGAGAGAGAGAGAGAGAGAGAGAGAGAGAGAGAGAGAGAGAGAGAGAGAAGACGACGACAACGAAGAAAAATATTAATAAAAAAAAGAGCTCGCTAGACTCTCGAGTATGTATGCCGCGAGTCATTTTCATATACACACTGATGCTCATCATTTCTCCATTTGGAACCAAGAAGAATAGAAAATAAAATACTCTAGGGAGTAAAAATATATATATTATATAGATATAAGGCAAAAAAGATTTTAACATATTTTATGTCGTCAAAAATCTTTACATCAGAAACTGAAAATAAATTTTATTGAAATATAATGATATTTTAAAGTTCAAATGGTCACTCTTTTATTAAATATTATTATCTACATACAATTTTTTCACTGAAATATACTAATAGCATATAATTTAAAAATATAACTTTTATACAATTTTTTTTCCTTCCTATTCATTTGAGGTTTAACCTAAAAAGCAATTTAACGTATACACTCAAAAATTTATACTTTATTATACAATTATTTTAACGACATTTTATTCAACAAGTAAAATCAATTAACAGATTTTTTTTCCTCTTTATACATATGGTCACACACACACTCTATACGTAGTATATATAAAAAGAGAAAGATAATTAAATTTTATTTTATTTTCATATATTGATAAAAATTCGGTCCTATTATAAAAATGTCATAAATTTTTATTACTAATTAAATATTAAAAAATGAAAATTTAAAAACTAACGATATATATATATATATATATATATATATATATATATATATATATATATATATATATATATATATATATATATATATATATATATATATATATATATATAGAGAGAGAGAGAGAGAGAGAGAGAGAGGCATATATACATATAGTATAAATATACACTTGCTCATTAGATTGAATATGAGTATTTTTAAGACGCGTGCGTTTATCGTGGGTGATTATTGTAATGGGGGTTTATATAGGGATCGTTATGTATAAATATAGAATCTTTTATTCAGAGAGAGAGAGAGTTTATAAACGTCAAGCGTCATAGCGGCCTTATCCAACCGCAACACGCTTCATTATTATTATTATTATCCTACATAGAGGAGCACAATACCAACGTTTGTTATAATTTATAAATATGAACCAAAGCCTATAACCATTATACTTTGTTTTAAATATAGAACAAAAAAAAAGTATTTTAATATGTAAACACTGAAAAACATCATTTTTGTTGTTATTATTATTCATTCTAATACATGTTAAAACGATAACATTTTCATACCACTCGTACATGTTATATAAATTATCTTCATTTTACCTCACAGAAATAAAGTATTATTATTAAATTATGATTGTTGAATGTTCTTACCACTGAACATTTTTGGATAATTTTTTTATTACGTTAAAACATGTAAACGTGTTACTGGTATTAGGTAAGTTAAAATGTTAAGTCTTAAAGGCCTTGTCAACTTACTTTTTTATCATTTAGAATACTAGATTGATAATTACCATATCTTATTATCCATGAACTAGTCACCAACACGTTGATTTTATATTTATTTTCATTTTTTTTTATTTTAGCGGTTATTTCACGCATCTGACGTCACAATGTACCGATGGGGTTGTAATAGGGGTAAAGAACTTGGGGGAGGGGCTTAAATTTATCACGTGACCAAAGCGGTGACTGTGATTGGCGGCGGTACATTGTGACGTCAGATACGTGAAATAACCGTTTAAAAGAAAATAAATGAAAATAAATACAAAATCAACGTGGTGGTGTCTAATTCATGGATAATAAGGTATAGTAATTATCAATCTAGTAATCTAAATGATAAAAAAGAAAGTTGATAAGGGCTTTAACTTCAATAGCTTTTTTAAAAAGAAATGCTGAAGGAAGGATAGGAAATTAGACGTATCGTGACGTTTTTCCGCGTGCATCGAATTAGACCAAGTATTGAACGTTGGTCAGTATTTGAAGAGTACATGTACTATGTACTGTACACACGTACTGTACTTCATAATATATTCACTGTACAAAAAGAAAAAATATATACGTTAACTATTATATAAATTTTAAAATAAAAATTAAAAATTCTACTTTGAATCTTCCATTAGTTTTCATTAGCATTTTTTTTTTTTTTTTTTTTTTTTTAATTTTAAGTTTTCACATCTCATATTATACTAAAAATATAAAATAAGTTTCAAAAATATTCAGTATATAATTTTGACAAAAAAAGACTAAATTTGCTTACACTTACACATAGACACATGCGTAATTTTGTTCTCTGTAAAATAATTCAATTAAAATTAATTTAATTACTACGTTATCCTTTTTACAGACGAGTAATTTAACATTGTTGTTCAAAATTTCAAGCTGATGGTCATTTACGTTAAAATTACATTTCAAATCTATGCTTTTGTAACCTCCATTAATATTCCTTACTAAATTAGTATATGTAATATCTCTCTAAAATTAGATCGTGATTGCTATAAATTTGATTATAAGTTGTGATTTGTGTACATTTCAAAATTTAAACTATTTTAAAGATATTTAATATAAATATACAATTTTGTAATGTTTTGTTAAAAAGTTGTCTTCATATAGGAAGATTGATTGATTAAGTTTAAAATGATTTATTACACAAATACTAAATGATTTTTAGCTATGCGATTTGATTCCACAGGAAAGACCGAGACGTATTTAGCATTACTTTACATCTTTTAAAGGCATAGAAAACATGAAACAATATGTTATTTTTAATCATTAAACAGAAAATGGGATCTACAAAACTGGTGACAATTTTTACCAGAATGTAAATGTGGTCCTACAAGAGAGGGTGAAAATATTGTTAAGTATGCAATTAGCGTGAAAATTTCTGTTTATGACGTCAGAAACAGGCAAAAACTAGTATGAAAAAGTTGTGCGGGTTGCATAAATCAAAATTTTCTGATCACTGCTACGGTTGAGTTTTGAGACAAACAAATGATATTTATGTAAGTCTTATCAAGTGTTTTGTGATGCTTATGTTTTCTTATAACAAATGCTTATGTTTTCATGTTGTCTATGATTTTAACATATCACGATTTTTAAAACAAAATAATTGTATTCTATAATATATTTATTCATTTTTACTTAACATCAGGTTATGTATATATAATACAATACATTGGTCGCATGGTTTCATTCTTAATAAGCGAGCTGTGCTCATACAAAAGCAAATTTAGTAAAAGAAAGATAAATATTTTAAAAAGAAAGAAAAGTTAAGCTACTATATCTATTTTTCCTGTATTTTAAGTACATTAAGTACTATTCATATTTATTATAAGTTGACAAAAAAAGAAAAGAACTAGCAGAAGAAACAAAACTATGAAAACAATTAATAAAGATAATATAATTGATTAATTTGACATTCTTTCATAATTTCATATAGTATCTGTTCTGAAACAGCTATAGAAATAGATAAAATTACATATTTGCTCTTAAAATCATAATATTCCCTACGTATAAAAACACACTAACATACAAACATCAACTATTGTAACATTATGATAAAAATAATTTTGAAAAATAAGCATCAATATTTTTATTATTTATAATTATCAAAAGATACAATAATCCAACAGTGTCACAACAAAGCAAATTTTAATTAAAATGATATAAATTTAAAGCTATATATATATAATATATAATCTTATTAAATATGATCCCCCTTCAAATTACAACATCAGTAAACATTATAATATTCACTTGATATATACATAAATAAGCAAAAGCTTATAATATATATATATATATATATATATATATATATATATATATATATATATATATCTAAATGTTAATAATTGTGCTTGTCATACATTTAATTAGCTAATTATTATTATAATAATTATTAAATGATATTATATGTGTTTTTTTATATTTAAACGATATACTATTTGATTCATTTGATATTATATTTTTTGTTAAATGTTAATATTTAATAAACATATAAATTACAATATATTATAAATTATTTCCTAATTAATATTAATATTTTAAATTGATTTTTAGTTATTTAGTTAAAAAAAATGAAATATACTGTATGAGGTCATATTGCAATATCCCAAATTGATATGTGCTTAAAAAAATGATTTACAAACGTTTCAAAGAGTTTCTTTCATATCTAATATTACATCATATTATTATACTGTAGATATATAAAGGAAAAGAAAAAATGTATGCACATACAAATTGTGCATTTTTATCCCATTATATATTTTTTTTTCTATTCGTGATCATTGATAGTGAAAATAATGGTTAGTTTACTTCATCATGCAAGGTTATGCAGTGTAGCAAGTAATGTTTATGACCGCAGTAGATGCTGGTCAATGTCTGCATTGCACACGATTACCTTGGTCAGTAAACAAACCATGAGGAACTTATAGAAATTATTGTATAAAGAAAAAAAAATAAACGTGATGTGAATTCAAAGCTCACTATTTTGCTGAGAACTTTATAAAATCTTTTTCTGTACTAAAAATAAAAAAAATAATAAAAGTTAACATTTTATAATTTTTTTTAATTAATTTTGAAGAAAATGAGACTTTAAGATATTACATTTTATGACTTTTTAACACGGAAGAGTATTTTTATTGTGCAATATATTTAATTGCATATAAAAATTTAATGTTTTTAATGAATAGTACATGCAATCTAATATATCACACATTGAAAATGTTGCTTCGTTTAAAATGCACTTTAAGAAAAAAAAATAATTCTGTTCTAATTTAATATAGACGAAGAGTATTCTAGAAGGGGGTCTAATATCAACTTTTAAACAGTACAAATTAAAAATTGAAAATTGTTTTTTTTTTCTTTTAGTTTTTTTTAAGTAGTATTAAATACTAATACGTAGAGTGCTTATAGAATAGGCACTCTACTTGTCCCAATCGTTTATAAATTCTAAAATATATAATGTGTTAATTAATAGTAATGTAAAAAAATTACACTTAAAAAATAATTGTTACTGAATCTGTATATTATAATACAAAATTATTATAAAAAAAGAAGACTAGAGTAATTTTAGTTTAAATCAGGTGCAGTAAGCTAGAGAGTAAGAAAACCCAGTCTAGAAGATTTGTATACAAATGTTAATGGTAAAATACATCTATCCTGTGTCCAAGCATTATAAAGTATCATAATGTCATGAGTTTTCTCTTTACAGTATAAGTCTCACGTGTCATAGAATTTTAATCTTCAGTGTCACATTTCGCATGTTTTAACTTCATTATACGATATTTAAACTTTTATAAATTACAACAACCATGGGATCATGAAGATATTATGTCATGCCAGGTATATTATAATATACTATCAAAAATATCATTAAATCTCAAAATAAGAGAAAAATACTATTTATATACTGTACTCTACACGAAAAGAAAAGACTGTAGAGTTAAATAATTGAGCTTAATTATATTATTCAGTAAACCTAATTTTACATGTTGAAGAAATTTAACCTAATCTACTGCAAATTCATTCTATTGTTCAATGAATAGTGTATAATTACACACTCAACAATAAATTATTATATTGTACACCATAATTTATAAAATGTGTTTCGCATAATTATAATAATAATAATTCTTTATTGGGTTTAAAATGAGAAAGTACAATATATATTTAAAAAAAAAAGACAAAAATAAAAGTAAATGTAACCCAACGGGTGATGAGAAAAAGGCAAAATGCCTATACACTGTAAGTGATTTCACACCTTTATCAGAAAACTGCTTATATTATGCTTGAAGTATACAAGTCAGTTAAAACACTTAAAAATGTAGCTCAATTCTCAAACATAGTAAAAATATTATACTATCGTTCAACTCTTCCTCAATTTTCATTCTAAGTCTTTATATAAACAACTTTCCTCATATTAAGAAAGAATACAAATGTTAAAATAACAGATAAATACTAAATATCTTTAACCTCTCAAGAAATATTTTTTCGTTAAAAATTTATTTTTCTACAATTTATAAAAGAAGAAAGAAACAAATATATAATAACATTAACTTTGATAGCAATAACTATTTATTTTTTCTCCTCTATTTTTCTTTTCTCAACAAGAAAAAAACTTTGCTACACACACGTACAAAACTTTTACAAAAAAATGAATTGACGTCTCTTTTTCACCTCATTTCAAAAATACATGAAACTGTTTATATGTATGTATGTACGTGTGTATATATATATATATATATATATATATATATATATATATATATATATATATATATATATATATATATATATATATATATATATTATAATTTAACTCAGTGAGTAAAGTTTTATTTTTACAAACGAGAAAAGAAAAGAAAAGCACAGAGAGTAGATTTTAAATATAAATAGAAATAATAGGTAGAATCGTTTTTACAAACTATTTCATTTCCATTTAAATTGTCCCCAATGGAAGGTTTATTTCGTTTTACTTCTGAATGCGTACGTCACTACACAATAGTATGTTGTTACTTTATATATATATATATATATATATATATATATATATATATATATATATATATATATATATATATATATATATATATATATATATATATATATATATATATATATATACAAACTGAACGGTTCACCAAGTTTTGAAAACAACCATTCTATAATTTACATTTATCATTATTTATTACGTATCCACAATTTTTTAATGATACGTAACATTATACGTACATATATACATATATAAACAATGAATAAATTAAAACAAAATATATAATTTATGTAGTGGTCAAGCTATAATTTGATTAATGATAAAATGCTCTTTCTTCCAAAGTCATTTTTCTGCAAATATATTTTTACACATCTTTTATGGAAACTATGAAAACACTTCAATGCAAATCTAATTTTTATACAATTGTGACATAATTATATATATATATATATATATATATATATATATATATATATATATATATATATATATATATATATATATATATATATAAAAGTTTGACAGTATTAAAACGTTTACATTATCGTATCATATATCGTCAATAATTTTATTGAATGGTATAATTATAATGATTATATAGATATTAAATAACATTTGAAAACCCCCTAATGTAACAAAAGATAATGTACCACAATAAATATTACAATGGATGTATATCAGTGAGATATTGTAAGTGTCCCACTTGGCAACGATGTTTGTTCTAGTTGTTCTCTACCCCCCTCAACCCCCAATATACCCACCTCCATCCCTCCAGTATACCAGAGCCACGTAATACCATTTAACACCACCACCCTAAAGTGTTGGCTGCAATGCGTGGAGTATTGATTGGCGTATATATATATATATATATATATATATATATATTTATATATATATATATATATATATATATTTATATATATATATATATATATATATATATATATATATATATATATATATATATATATATATATATATATATATATATATATATATATATATATATATATTGTCCATGGGCAAAAGAGGAAGAAAAAAAATGACTTTAGAGTTTGCCAGCTTTATAATAAAGTATTATAATGTTATATCGGTCAAACAATATACTCACAGCATGACGTGTTAAAACTTGCACAATATATTCAAGCTGTGTATGTCCGGAATGTGAATACTATGGGCTGGAGAGATTATACGTATATATAAAACTCGTGCTATCTCTCTCTTACTCTCTCTCTCTCATTCTCTTTATCTCCCTTTATCTCATAAAATATAACTTAATTTATAATTGTCTGTGTGTGGAATTAAAATTTTATTTATTATTTATTATTATTGCTTGCAGTAAAAATGTATAATTTATATATATATATATATATATATATATATATATATATATATATATATATATATATATATATATATATATATATATATATATATATATATATATATATATATATATATATAATATTATTTGGGAATTTTACAATGATTTCTCTTTCTCTCCCTATAGTAGTAATATGCTAGACAGTTAAACTTAATTTTATACAATTTAAAAAACATTGCTTCAATCGGTTAGTACTTTTTTATAGAGAGAAAAAAAAAAGTCCCAGGAGTCTAATTTACAACTACAAGAAAAAAAGCTTAGTTCACTCTTAAAAAAATATCTCACTTTTAATCCTAGTTCATCCCTTTAGACTATTTAACTTCTCACTGAGTTTTTTTTTCTTTCTACCCTAAAATTTAACCACCTTTGAAATACCATACACTGGTAACCCTTGCATATTCAACTGATACAATGAATATTTAAATTATACCCATGTTCATTAGTTAGAATAATAAAGTATATCACAGTCAAAAAATCTACATTCAAATATTTATCAGTATTACTATATCAAAAGATTTTTAAATAACTCTTTTATATCATTTTGATTAATTAGAATCAAAATGACAACTACTTTAAAAAATATCAAAATATATTTATATAAAAATACAACATCATTTATTAAACATGAATACAATATTGTAACGTTATTATATCTCTATTATACAACATAAAAATATCATTTTTATTATTCTTTTTGTCATCATTATGTTAATATATATTTTTTTTCTTCTCTTTTTTTCAATTGATCAATAGAATATTTATTTTATCAAAGAATATAAATGTCAGAATATATTACTATCTATACATTGTTATTGTAAAAAAGAAAAATAGATGATGGGTGTCCTTGTTTGTTCACCATATTATTATAAAACAGAGAAAAATTATAATACAAAATGTTCTCTTCTGTTTGAGTTCATTCGTGGTATTGTGATATAAAAAAAAGCAACATTAAATATAAAAAGTTTTGAAATTAAAACAATAGATTTTACATTTGCATATATTGTTTACAAATTTATTTTTGTCTTTCCGCATATTTTTCAATTTTTATTCATAAAGTGTTCTAATTAATTAAAAACATAATTTTACATACATAATTAAATAAACAACATTTCAAATATATACTATCAATGCAAATTATAATTTGTAATTTTTTTGTGAGTTATTTGAAATAATTTTGCAAATACTTTTGTTTTTTATTTAAATATCTTCAATATTTTATTATACATTAATGAAACAATGTATAACATTGTTGAAAAGCAATAAATATTGAAAATTTAAAATATTAAATTTCTGGATAACAAAAAAAAAAAAAAAAAAAAAAAAAAGAGAAAAAAAAAAAAGAAGTTATATTATTGAAGTTTGAAATTTAGTAATATTATCTGTGTATGTATGTATTTATACGTATATGAAATTTGATATTTTAATAAAATAAAATGGGAATACGTGATAATGGACTGACTTTTTTCTCATCATTGGGAATTACTTTAATATTATTTCATTTGCTCATACAATGCTCATTCTCTCTCTCTCTCTCTCTCTCTCTCTCTCTTGTTAATAAAAACACTTCCTCATCTGGGTTATTATTACATTCCTTTCATTTAAAACCTTTTTAAATCAAAAACATTTGTTCCATTTTATTAATACTATCTATTACATAATGTCATTCCAATTTATTAAATCTAAAACATGCATTAAAAGAAGTGACTTTTTAATTTCACTGAAAGGTTTTTTTATATATATTTTGACATAACAATATAGTAAACATGAAACTCACTCTCTCTCTCTGTATTCTCTACTTTTGATTATGTTTAAAATTAATATTACAAACACACGCAGATTATAATTTGTGCTTTTATAGTAATATATATTATATATCAAAGTAAATTATTTCTAAGTTTATCTTTAATGACGCAACATCAAAGTATGCCAACTTATATGAACCTTAATTAGAATTACACATTATTATAATCAGTCAAGTAATGTAGAGAAATAGTGAAAAGCAAAATCACAGTTGTGAACTTTGTAAGTTCCTCCTTAACAATATTTACTGAAGAATAAAATTATTTGCATGAATAAACGTTATAGAGGAATTGCTTTTGTCAATTTTGATAAAATACCACGATGATCAAATAAGGAATCCATCAAAAGAGAAACTAATTGATGAACTATCTTTGAATTTCGTAAAGAACGTCAATTTAATATTGATAGTTCAAATTACAATATTTTTTTCAGTTTATATGAAATATTCTTTAACGATGAGGATGACTGATGCGGAAATAGTCAAGAGAGAAACTTAATATTCATAATAATTTTTTTATACCGTATGTATATCCAACAAAATAAATACTATAATTTTCAAATGAAATTGAGAAAAATTGTTTTGTATTCCGAAAAAAAAAGAAGTTAAATGAGTGCGTCTGTTTACTCCTAAAAAACAGAAAATAAAGTGCCAGAAAGGAAACCATGTGACGGTAAAAGTGCTAGAAAAGTTGGTGCCAGCAGCAAGCTAGGCCTGAGATACCTCCCACTTTTATCGTCACGTGGTTTCCTCTTCTGGCCACTTCCTTTTCCGCATTTTGAGTAAACAGAAGCACTCAATGATATTTTTAATTTGAAAAATGTCTCTAATTTGACTTAAAAGTTGGCGATAAAATTTAAAAGTCCACAGTTACATGTTATCTTTGAAGTGTAATACCTTAAATAATTGTTCATCTTTGCATGTATTTGATATATTAAAACTTTTGAGTAACATTTAGTCTTTACTTCTTGTTAATTTTATAATTTGCGACCGCACAGTTTGTGAGATATCAGCCGGTCAACTACTTCCCGATTATAATCAAAAAAAGACAAACTGCGAAAGGTGAGACATATGATATAAATATGAATGAAGTTTCTTAACATCGCAGTCAAAAATATATACGTAATAATTACTTCAGCATAACAAACCAACATATTATCAGCAACATTGCATAATAGTTATGCTGCCTAGAATAACAATTATGTTTCACAGCATAAATATTTCTGTAATTCTAAAATAGAAACGTATATTATGCTCTATGACGTAGAATCGGCATGAATTACGGAATTTTCTTCTATCTATGGAAAGTCCGTTAAAGGAATAGACCAGAGAAAAACATAAGCATTTATATCACAAAACACGTGATGGGATTTACATAAATAACTTTAGTTTGTCTCAAAACCCAACTGTAGCCCCGTAGTAGTGATCAGAAAATTCGATTTATGCAACCCGCACAACATTTTCATACTAATTTTTGCATGTTTCTGACGTCATAAACATGAATTTTCACGCTAATTGCATACTTTACAGTTTTTTCACGCTCTCTCGTGGGGTTACATTAACATTCTGGTAAAAATTGTCATCAGTTTTGAAGATCTCATTTCGTGTTTATTTATTAAAAAGCACATGTCGTTTTATATGGTCAATGGCTTTAAATAAGCCATGAAGATAATTCTATATCTTCTAAAAAAAATAGCACTGAACAATGAAATAAATTGTAAATTTACCCAATAGGTGAGGAAAGAAAAGGAAATTGCAATAAGCATTCTCCCCTTATAAGTAAAAACGTTTAGAAATGAAGTCTTATAATTCAATTATAGACTAATTAAATGAATGCAAATTTCCAGTTTATATTACTTTTTCTTAAAGAAAATCCATCATAAATAATACACATAATAATGTAATGAAGTCATAGTATTTTCCTATATCTTCATTTTGTCAACTTAAAGATTATCTTAACTCCGTGGATAAGTTGACATTGATGCTAGTACCTAGATTTATGTTCTGTCATGGTTTCACAGTAACACTAATGCATGATGGATTTTGCAAGGATCAAGCAAGCTTACTTTATATGTATATATACACAAGAGATATAGTATTATGCATGTATATATAAGTACATGTAGAAAAATGAAAGTTAACATTAGAAATATTTAAAATTTAAAAATGTCATTTTCAGGACTATATTTTCATATATAAGAAATGAGAACCAGAAGTCATTTTACACTCAATTAAAACGTAATTACATAAACGAAATAACCCTTGTGACATTTTTATCTTTTCATTTAACATTTTTTGTAACAAATGAATAACATCTTTACCACGTATTTGATTCATATTTAAGTACCTTTACTTTCAAAATCTTGAGTTTATTGATTTTTTTTTAACATACGCAGAAAAATCTTATTCTAGAGTTCTTTTACATAAAAAAAAGAGGAAAATATAAGAAATTTTTGATTATGTTCTTTGAGATGTGAGTTTGACAACAATTCTAAGAATGTAACAGAGATGACACACGCTGTATGAAAAACCACATTTTCTTGTTGTTCACAAGACTTTTACCTTTAGCTCGTTAATCTTATGTTAGAGAACAGGAGGTGCTTGTTATGACAAGTCAATTAACTTTACGCAGCAGTTCTCTCTCTCTCTCTCTCTCTCTCTCTCTCTCTCTCTCTCTCTCTCTCTCTCTCTCTCTCTCTCTCTCTCTCTCTCTCTCTCTCTTTCTCTCTCTTTCTATATACACACTTGTTTGTGTATATATTTGTATAATCATTGCGTAGACAAATAGAATGATTAATTATCGAGTTCTCATCACATTTTTTTATATTATAATATATATATATGGTTCCTATAAAAGAAGATATTTTGTTTATAATACAAAGCAGTTTAAATTTATCAATTTATAATTGAAATTTATTGTAAAATCTTTAAATTTATATATCGAATTTCCAAGTTTTCTTATTCATTTATTTTAATTGGGTTAATGCAAGCATTCGGCTACTTTTAAGTAGTCTTTACACAGACTCTAAACACTGTTATAATAATTCAAACTATGATTGTCTCTTGAAATTTTTTGCATGTTTTGTTTAGGGAACTGTAAACTATTAAACAACTCTGAACTGTAATATAAACTATATATCCTGTAAAAATAGGATTTGCATTTTAATCAGTAATCATAATAATAATTTTTTTTTTTAATGAGAGTATTAGTTTTATCCATTTATATATACACTGACAGAATAAATTATTTAAATTATGCTGCATTTATGTCATTATAATGATCCTAAATTAGAACAAAACAAAAAAATTGCCGTAAAACATAATATTTATGCTTTAAAATTAATATGCAGTATAGCATAAATAATGCTGCATTGTTCAAATTTTTCTGAATATGAGCTATCATAATTATTACGTATTTGTTTTTGTCCGTGTATATATGTATTAAAAAAAAACATTACTTATTCATGCTCAAAATAAAAGTTGATGTTTAATTTCAATTGATTTTTATTTTCCAATACGCATGCGACAATAAATAAAGTCCATACAATATATTATAAGTTATTCTTGCTGACTAAAAGTAAATCTATAAATATAAATCTCGACATAAATTTAAAAATATCAATTTTTATTTATTGGTTATGTTCTATAATAATAGAAAATTATATTTTATTTACTTTACCATAATTACAATAAACATTTTATTTTTTATCGATAAAATAATTTTGTATAATATAATTTATCATAACATGAAATATTCTGTTTTATAATTTAATATTTTTAATACAATAATCATTCAAATTAGTAAAATAAATTTTTCTACTTTCAAAACCACGCTATAAAAGCATAATATATAATATAAGTATTATTATAAAACATATCAATAATAATCCAATTAATTTAAAATACCGTAAAATTGTGTGTGTGTGTATATATATACACACACACACACACACACACACACACACACACACACACACACACACACACACACACACACACACACACACACACACACACACACACACACACACACAGACAAGTTTTTTAATACTGCATTTTTATATTTTTGTGTAAATTTGATGTATTTTGTATTATGCATATCGTTTTTTTTTTTTTTTTTTTTTTTTTTACCCGTATATTAGGATTAAAATAAATATATACTAATATGTATTTGATCATAATCCTTTGTTGTGTTATATCCTTTTTATTGTTTAATTTAATTTTAAATTAATAATTAAAATTATGTAAATATAATAAAAAATATTATTTACTATAAACGCATGGATTAAATTAGATAAATTATTTGCTAAAAATTTGTTATTGAAATACGAATTTGATTAATTTGATGCTTTCATGTAAAATATCATGTTAATATTTTGACATAAAGCAAGTGTTTCTAAGAATGCAATACATACATTTAAAATATATAAATACAAATATGAATTAAGTATGCAAATTTCAGTACCATTATCCTTTCTTAGTATAAATTAATATAAACTTATGTAAAATACTTTTCTTTTTTATTTTAAACTTAAAATTATTCACTCACAAAAAAGAATCTCAAAAAGTCTCAAAAATACATAAGTGCGGTAATTTATCTACTTCTAGTTTTCACAGTTTTTTTTTTTTTTTTTTTTTTTTTTTTTGCACATAATGTGAAATATGATTGATGAATAAAAGGCAAGTAAAGCAGTGTAATATTCGGCGTGTGATAGATGAGGCCATAGCGTGGTGCCTTGCAGCACAACGGTGGGTGCGTCACATTCGTAGATAAACGGTTTCCGGATTGTACTGATAGTAGACGAGTAAAAAAGAAAAAACGCAAACGGATTTTCCTGCTTTTTAAGCAACAGGCAAGAAAAAAATAGGGTAAAACTTACCCCTTCCAAATTAAAGAATATCAATTTTTGTCACTTTAGTGCGATTGCAAAATAATGTAAAGCAGTAAGAACTGACATTTTAAATATTTTTATGTGTCTACAATCAGATATAATCATGCATTACACGTGCTAGTAACTAAAATGTGTTGATATTTGATAGTAAGTAAAGAATTATTTTTCATAAATTCAAATTAATGATCAAAGTGCATATTCACAAATCAAAATTATTTAACTCAAGTGTAAAATAATACAAAAGCTCGTTCTATAAACTAACACACAAAAATTAAGCCAGCTTCGAAAATGTTCCTTTGTTACAAACATCTGATTATGACGTCGTAACCTGTTTACTACGTTTATACATATGGTTGATCATTGTTATTTCTTCTTTTAGAACTTTGGATATGATAAGAATGAAAGAAACTTCCCAAAAAATATTCCCGTCTCAATATTCAATATTCCCGGCTCAAAAACAAGATCAACCAATGAATGTGTCTTATTTTGTTGGTCAGCCAATCACTGTTATTGAAATTCACTATACTTAACAGAACGAGCTAAATTAACTTTTTTCATCTCTTTATGCTTTTATTTTGAGTAAAAAAAAAAAAAAAAAAAAAAAAAGGACTTGCTGAATATTCTAGGAACTTTTTATAGTCGCACTTGATGACTGTTTTTATGCAAATTCTAAAAACTCCAAATGTAAATAAAAGTATACTTCGCATTATAAATATATATAAAAAAAAGTCAATTATATTACTCATACAATGTTTAAAATAGTATAACATTTCATCATAAAAGCTTATTATAAAGCAAAAGGTTATATAAAAAAACCGAATCCATTATAATTTATAGTTGAATCAAGAAAATCTTGGCTATAAAACAAGCCAATAATCAAAGTAAAAAAAAATCACAATATTGTATACTGGCCAAAGCCGCAACAATATAAGTAAACACAATTACATATTCTTAACAATGAGAAATGAATATTATTGTTGCAAAATGTATTGTGTTTTTGTAGGTCATGATATAAGAACACTTTTAACATTTATGTCAACCTTACTTGATTTTCTTTTTATATGTATATAAAGCACATGATTGTACTTAGCTGTAGTACATTGTTACGTGCCATATTTCCATATTTTTATATCACAGAATACTAAAAAAGAAAAGAAAAAAAAATGCAGAAAACTACAATAATATTACTAACCTAAACATTGATTGATATTATTTACAAATTTAATTGTTTACTACTCTAAAAAAATAATCGTTGAAAAGCTTGTATACAGTTTGCAATGGTTTAAGTATTGTGGATTGTACAGCTATGACGTCACTAAGCGTTGAAATTTTAACTTTAGTGACGTCACAAGAGTTAGGAATGAGAAAAATGTAGATTTACAACGTCGATGTTTATTTTATTGTAATTTTAACGCTTGTGACGTCATTTATGCTTTTATCGTTAGATTGTTGACGTTTATTGATCTCATAACCGTTAATTCCACATCACTTAAAGCCATAGACCACATAAAACAGCACGTGCTTTTTGATGAATAAAACACAAAATCGGATCTTCAAAACTGATAATTTTTACCAGAATATTAATGTAGCCCCACGAGACAGCATGAAAATACTGTAAAGTATGCAATTTGCGTGACTATTTTTGTTTATGACGTCAGAAACATGGAAAAATTAGTATGAAAATGTTGTGAGGGTTGCATAAATCGAAATCTTCTGATCACTGCTACGGGGATACAGTTGGGTTTTGAGACAAACTAAAGTTATTAATGTAAGTCACATCAAGTTTTTAGTGATATAAATGCTTATTTTTTTCTCTGGTCTATTCCTTTAATGCATTGCAAATCTGTGTACAAGCTTTTCAATGCTTATTTTTTTAGAGTGAATAGAAACTTTCTTTGCACGTGAAGTTAAACACTCTACTGTATAAGTCAATAATACTCTTTTAACACCTGTCGATTAGATCATAATAAAATATAAAAAAAACGTGCAAAATATATATATAGAATGATTTTCTTACTCCTCACACTATACAAAGTTATCGTATATATATTTATTTACTTACGTACATCAAAATACATAATAATAAATATGTTCAATAAATAGAGAAAAATAAAAACAAAGCTAAACATCAAAGAAGTCAAGACATGGCATTAACACCTTTGACTCATCATCATATATTAATATTTAACTTTTAATAAACATAAATTGCATGCAATAAGTGAGTCTAGTTTACATGGAGCAATATTTTTTTTATGCAATAAATTAAATTGAACGCAATCAACTAAATTTTCATAAAAAAAAATTATTGATTTATTATTATTATTTTAGTTTAATTGCTTTTAATTGATTATAATGTACTGTGTATACCACCAATGTACACAGCGCAAGCCTGTTTTTTGTCAATAAATAAATTGGCCCAAATTTTTTTCTCCCTTATATAAACAAAGTTATTTCATTGCTACATTATAGAGAAATTGACAAAATAATGTAATTACGGTAAAATGTAATTGAAAAGCTACGCAATAAAATTTCGTAATTAAATATTCTGTATTAAAATGCATTAAATTTAACTTACAAATTGTTTAACATAATTTATTTTAATAACAACATCTTACTGTAAACAAGTTGTAAACAGAAAGCGGTTAAGTATTTTTTTAATTAATACGAGGAACTTCCTCGTTTTTAATTCTATTACAAACATACTTCTTCATTACTTACTAAACAGAGTAGTAATTGAAGTCTATAAATAGAGATTTACAGAATATTATACATATATACAAAATATATTTATATTAACAAATACAGTACAGTATGTTTATATATATGTGTATTTCTATATAATTGCTTACATAAACATCACTTTTTCATTAAATTCTAAACAATAATATGATCAATATTATATTTTGATATACATGAACATACGTATATACGTAACAAATTAATTAAATTTTAATATTTATATCATAAGTATTATGTAGTGTATGTATATTACTATTTATTTTATTACATGTTAAAATGTAAAATCAATATTTAATAAGAGTAAATATTAGGGCTAATAGAGAAATATTTACTTGGATGTGTTATTAGTTATATAATATGCTTTTACCTCTCTCTCTCTCTCTCTCTCTCTCTCTCTCTCTCTCTCTCTCTCTCTCTCTCTCTCTCTCTCTCTCTCTCGACCTAGAATTTAATTAGTACGATTGTTGATTACATTACTATACCGTAAATTAATGATATTATATAATATTATTACAGTTATACAGTTTCAATAGATAGTTTAATTTAACAAGTTTTAATTTTGAAAAAAAAAAAATTTCACATGTTGAATAGATTTATTGAATTGTTATGTGTAAAAGTTTTTACCATATTTTTTTCTTCGTAAAAATATTTTAAAGTTTATTTATTTTGTAAACATTTGCATCATTATTGCTGAAATGAATGAAAATTTATATTTATATCTGGAAATGAAGCCGCATTTGCTTTTTTTTTAACGCTGCAAAAGTTTTTTATTATTATTATTATTATTTATGATTATGAATATTTTACCAATATAAAAGCAAAAGTTCCCAAACACGATAAACCTATAACCACATAATTTTTTTAATTTTCTACATCCATAGAATGGAGTATTGAATCACGAAATATTAGAATATATTCATCGCAAAGAAAAAAGTATTATGAAATGCTATTATAAATTTGTATGCTGAATTTTTAGTCGAAGTTTTGTTACGCTCTCACAATGCCTTTACAATTAAAGCTCTATAATTATTATTTTCACTAAACAATTATTCATTTGATAAGCCTTATCGTAACTTATCATATTTCCTATTGGTGATTACAAGTTCTACACAAAACTAAATGAAAATAACTATATTTAGTTGGTTCTGCAAAGTTTATATAGTTAAAAGATTGAACAATGATTGGGTGCCCAACAAAAATATATATACTTTTATTGGTTGCTATTGTTTTTTCGTTCATGTAGAACTGATAAAAATGAGTTTCTGTGGATTTAGTAACTTTTTTTCGAAACTTTTGTTCATCCTTTTAAGATCTATACGAAGAACAAACAAAGAATCAACCATACATAAACGTCGTAAACAGGTAGTGATGACATGATCAGGTGTTCCTAAGTAAGGAAAATATCTCGGCTGCAATTTTAAAGCTCAATATTTGTGTGTGGTTTACAGAACCAATTTAAATGAATTGTTATTTAGATCTTAAACGTCACGTTTATTGTTTCAGGTACAAAGTTCCTGTGCAGCGAGGTTATTGCACCTGTCAAGAGTGAGGTCGATGACATTTGCTTGTACATCCTCAACTTTGAGGACCTCACTGCAGCCTCACCCCCTCTTGATGACACGAGGACTGGGGCCCCAGGGGCAAGTGGGACCACCAATGCCGCGGCAGCCGCAGCAGCGAACAACCGTCTTGGACGACGTAAGTAACCAAAGTCACCTGTTTTCTTCTTAACATCATTCTAAAATGTACTGTTAGTCTGTAATACCATCTTTGGTTTTTTTTTGACCAATTACAGAGTAAATAACAAAAAGCCTGAAAATTCATAAATGTACAATTTTTTTCTCTAAAAAAAAAAAAAAAAAAAAAAAAAAAAAAAGCTTTTAGTTTTGCTTTTTTAAGAAGCTAAAACATTAGAAATTGTAGTATTAAGTTGACTTCTAATATTCATAAATTTTCGATAAAAACTTGCATAATAAAAATCAATCAATGTAGTTTAAATAGGAATAATTACATTACGCACATTCTTATACAAAAATCAAGAATACCTAGAAACAACTGTAAATGGATAAATATAAAAAGTTACTTTTTCACAAGAGTCTGCATTAAAATAGCTTTAAGCTATGAATCACATGTGAATTGAATCGAGTATATGTAGCATTATCATTAATTAATTGTTTTTGTGAAGGGTATTATAAAATCAGGTAAATATCTCTCAAGTTAATTCACATTATTCAAAATACTATTCAAAGGGCTATTTGTACTATTATTCAAAGTACAGTTGGTACCCAAGTAAAGACAATGAACTAGGCGTAAACAATTAATAATACACAAAATATGTGATATTATTTGTTTTGCTAATGTTAAATAATACTTTCAAATAATCTCCAATTCACATATATATACAAATTTAACAATTTGTTTAACCCATTCTATTTATTGTCTTAACAAATTTTCTTCTCATTTTGAAATATAATGCACTCATATTAATACTGTATCTTAAAATATTCTTTCTTTCTATTTTTATTATTACATAAGTCTAGAAATATAATAGAGAACCCACTACGTTGTATAATAAATGAGTGGAAAAAAAAAAAAAAAAAAAAAAAAAAAAACTTAAAACTTTTTTTAAATACACTTCTGCACTGTATTTATGTTGGCTCAAGTCAGTAAAATGTACGGCAAAGTGTTTCGAATTTAGGTTATGCCCTTGTCGCGTTTCAAATTACTCAAAGATACATATATAGTACATGCACAACAACTACAAAGTAAAAAAGACACAGACAATGTCGCTATATGTAGATTATGCCAAAAACTAAATTAACTGTTGTTTTATGATTTGTTTGGAGAAGATAAAAAAAATTAAAATTCAATATTTACTTGAAGCTAAAATTAATTTCTACTTAAGAGTTGGTCAAAAAAAAAAAAAAAAAAAAAAAAGTCCATAAGTACATGACTATAAAAAAATCTTTACTTGCCGAGTTAAAAAAAAAATCTGTTTCCTCGCCGTGGCTAAATACTATTTTAAAAGGATGTTAAATGAATAGTAATTTTTTTATTTAAAAATACTACATAGAGCCTGGATATTATTTCTTCTTCTTCTTGGCAGAGTCTCTACATTGCAAAACTAAACGCTTCATAATTCCGAGTGCTTAATTTACGTGCAAAACACCTGCTGGTTTAGAAAACAAATATTCAGAAAATTTCACGTGATTTCTCCTACAACAATTAAACGAGTAAATTAGTTATTATCATTTTGCAAATTTTCAAATTTTATTTGCAGATTTATTTTCATAAAATTTCCTATTGAAAAAAACAGTGAGAAAAGTTAGCAAAAACTTTTTTTTATTACCATAACCTCTGCATGCTTAGTAGCAGATACTCAATTTTAAAAAATCTAAAATTGGAATAAATATATTTTAAAATTAGCACGCAAAAATAATGCGAATCAGTTTTAGAACTTTTTTTATAAAAAAAACTGTTACATACGTTAAATTCTTTATAAATAATGAAAAAAAAAAGTACTATAAATTTAATATAGTTAAAATAATGTATGCAAATAAGTCATGTAAACCAAGTAAAAAAATACTAATTATCAATTTAAATAATGAAATAAAATACAATTTTGTACATAAATTAATAGTAGAATGTGATAAATTTCCAATCAAATACCAGTAAAAATTAATTGCAAAAACTTGGTAATTTGTTATTCAATTGTTATTCTGAATTTGTATTTTTTTTTTTTTTTTTAGTTGTGGGAGATTGGCGTGTGGTAATTTAGCATGTACATAACAATAGTGACGTGCATTAAGTTTATTTTGTATTTCAATTTGACATAATAATGATCCTTATCACACAGGTGAGATAAACTGGCGTGTTATTTCATAACAAAACAAAGTTGCATGTAATTATTAAAGTTCATATAATAAATGCATATTGCTGTGACGTAACTAAAACTAGTTCAAGTATACTTCTCTCTCTCTCTCTCTATTTAGCTCCCATGCTTTATGTTATTACAAATTTATTTTAAATCTGAATGAACGATAAAAATGTTATTATACACTTTTTTCCTTGACATTTTATATATTATATAATATAATGTTAAATTATATATCCAGCTCATGATAAAAAAAAAAATGTTGAAAAGGAGTGCAATTTCCGATTTAGATTAGTATGCAAAACCTTTCCTTTGAAACATAAATTCATTATTTATCAAATAGGATATTTTATATTATAAATCATTATATATATTTTCTAAATATTTTTTATATATAAAAGTGTGCTACAAACTTAAAGCAAACAGTGAAAGTAATAATATGAACGGTATTCAACTTCAAAATTTATATTGTTGTTCACACAATTGTAATAAATTTTACCATTTAAAAACTCGCGCTATATTTTCAATGATACTGTTTTTATGAGAAATATTATTATTATTATTAATAAATAAATACATCATAAGTCCCACCAAGACAATGAATTCTTATCGGTGGGTGCTTAATCAACATAATATAAAAATGTTAGTAAGCATAAAAATGTAAATTAAATAAAATCAGCACATTTCACTTGTTTTTTAACTAAGAATATAAAAATATTGTTACTATATTTAAAACAAACAAACGAATTATATTATTTACATAAATACCAATTTTTTACTATTGCTTTTAATTATTTTTTTACCCTTCACATCCTTGATAAATTTTGGAATGGCATTACAAATTAGCGGTAGTTGAACACTGAGTGTCCTCTCACCGTATCTATTTTTAAATTTGGGCACGACAACCCATGTACATGTTAAAATATATTAATACAAATTGCTTTTAAATATTAACTTTCAAACGTATACAGTTAAGTAGATGGTTTAAAAGAAGAAGAAAAAGACAGTTGACTGCAATTAGCATTGATTAATTATGTATGTATGTATATATATATATATATATATATATATATATATATATATATATATATATATATATATAGCTTTGTTAATGATTATGTAATTAATTACTTAAAATGCAAAGAAATACAATTATGTTATACTTTCTTGAAAATAATATTTTATGAAGATTACGTTAAAAGAAAACATCACAAAGTATTGATTCATTCTAAAATAGATCAAGCAGAAGTAAAAAAAAAAAAAAAAAAAAACTACTCAACACAGCGTATAAATATGTTTTTGTATATTTTGTACTGCAGATAATAAATTATCAAATAAATCATGATATTTTTGTAAAGTCAGCGTGTTATATGAGGTGTTGTTTTTGTTTTAATAAATAACTAAAAACAAACTTTTCTTGTCAGCATATTCCATAGTTTCTAAAATATTAATTAATTAATGATGCAGTTGCAAATGCTTTAATATCTTTGTTTAAATGTTCTGTAAATCTCATTTGTTAGCAGACAAACACAAAGTATTTTTTTTTTTTTTTTTTTTTTATTATTTCAAACACACAAATATACAAAGTCCAACCAAGGCATAGCCTTATCGGTTGGTTCATTTATTGTTACACAATCATGTCTTATTATATTATATTACTACATATACATATTTTTTATTATATATATTTCAAAAGCAAATAAAGTACGTATTTACACAAAAACATTTTTTTTTTTTTTTTTTTTTTTTTTTTTTTTTTTCGTTTAAGAGAAGTATTTTTATAATACAAGAAGCAAAAATTAATCATCATTAATCAATACAAACAGCAAAAAATTGTTCAACATTTTATAAATTATCAAGAAAGAATTTTTTCATATTAAATTTCGTTTCATTTTTATTTGCAAAACTTTTTAATTCTGATGGAATTTGATTCCATAATTTAGGAAGTAAAAATTTTTTTGTCCTTTCAGTGAATCTATTTACAATTCTTGGTACAAATAAAGGATTGGTCACTGCTGTTCTGGTACTATAAATATGAGTTCTCGGTATACCATGAGAATTTTCAAAATAATTTTCACAAATAAAAGAACATTTAAACATTTCTTCTATTGGCAATATCTTAAAGTACTTAAAATATTCAAGATCACTTTTTAGCTTATTTCCTTTTTTTAAAATTTTTAATATTCTTATTTGCATTTTTTTCAATTCCCATAATTTACCTGATTTAGTACAACCATAAGATAATAAACCGTATAATATATGTGGATGTACAAAAGAAAAATATAATTGTCTCATCGTCTGTTCATTCACATATGATCTTACTGTTTTTAATTTAAAAATTGCAGATCTCAATTTATTTAACAGTTGCATAATATGCAAATCCCAATCAAATGTTTGATCAATAATAGCTCCTAAGTAATTATAATTATTTACTTGTTCTACAACCTCACAATTACAATTTAAAGTAAAATTATGTAAACACTTATTAGTATGAGCTCTTAATTGAATATTTTGCATAGTATATGTATACTTATTAAAAATGTGCATAACTTTTGTTTTTTTCCTATTAATTAATATTTTCCTATCATGCGACCATTCCAAAACTGAATCAAAATCATTTTGTAACATTTTATTTGCAACTTCAAAGTTACTATGAGCCGCTATCATAAGTAAATCATCGGCAAACATTTTTGCTTTACAATATTTTAGTAAATTAAAAATTTTGTTAACATAAATTATAAAGAATTTAGCACTTAAGACCCCTCCTTGTATTATACCGCATTTTATTATTTTAATTTCACTTACAATATTTTTAATTTTGACAGCAACTTGTCTATTTTTTATAATATTCGCAATTAACATTAATGTTGGTCCTCGTATTCCAATTTCTTCTAAATCTTTTAACAATAAGTCATGGTCTATAGTGTCAAATGCTTTGGAATAATCAACAAATAAACAAAGAACATGATGCCCTTTTTCTAATTCTTCATTTATAAAATTGGAAACATCATATAGACATTTTGCTGTACCCTTTTTTTTTTGATAGGCATATTGATTTTTATTTATAATATTGAATTCTTCTAAATAATCAGACAATAATAATTCAATATGTTTTTGTATAAATTTATCAACAAAAGCAGATACAGCAACTGGTCTAAAATTATTATATAGTTTATGATCCCCACCTTTATAAATTGGCCTTATCAATGATAATTTTAGATTATCAGGATATACTGAGCTTTCAATACACATATTTGTTAATCTTATTAAATATTGAATTAATGATTCGCCACCAAATAAAATATCCTGAACACCTATATTATCATGACCTGGTCCTTTTTTCTTACTTAATAAATTAATAATATAAACTGCTCGTTTCTCATTTAATTTTGGTAGATACATTGATTGTAAATGATAAGTATATTGCTTCTTTACAGCTTTTGAAATGTTTAAAGTGGGTGTTTGAATTTAATTAAAACTTGTGTTAATTAATTTTAATTAATTCATTTCTTTATTGAAATTTAAATTTGTTTTTATTTTTTTTAGATAGATTTTAAACGTGATACACAAAAATAGCAATTAAATATATTTTACTAAATGGAAAAGTTTTTATTGTAAATGTCCATTAGTATAATGAATTGAGGGTCACATGTAAAAGAATAAATATAGTTTCATATGACCAACATATTAATACTATCTTGATATCAAATATAAGTTTTTCTCGTTGTTATTGGTAATTTTAATAAAAATAATGAGATTTTTAATTTTTTTATGCATATATTAAGATATATTTTTATCACTTTTAGCTTTTGTGAAATCTAACAATAAAAAGGAAGAAAATTTGATATAAGAGAAAAAATTGCCTTTCTTTTTTTGTTATTTCTTTATATTATTTATATCCTAAAACTTGAGTATATTAGATTTAACTCGTGTTTTCTATTTCAAGAAATGAGAAACAAAAAAGCTTTGGGAATTACAAATACAAGAAGAAGAAGAAAAAAAAATCCCAACTTTTTTTTTATTACTTTTCTTTCTTAAATTGCAAACTTAGCGTTGTATTTTTTTTTTTTTTTTTTTTTTTTGTTAGAGTAAACATTTCCCAAGACAACGATCAAAAATCTGCAACCATTTCAAGATAACATGATATAAGAAACAATGTGGAGAATCATAAATTTGTGCAAACACAATTCTTTCTCAATGCAAAAGAAAAACAAGAATAATGAAATATAAAATTTATAAAATACATTTCAACCCCCTTTTTTTTTCTCTCGAGAGAAAACCAATACTTTTACATTTTAGATGAAATTATTTATTTATAATATATTAGATAGCCTACTTTGATTGTATCGTAGAATGTTTATTTTATAAACTTTTTTTCTTAATTATATTTACAATAATTAGAAGAATACAAAAATAAGCTGGGTATCTCTGATAAAAATATGTTCGAAATCGAGCTGAAAATATTTTGACCGAGCTGGTACGGTAAGGCAGCTGACTCGTAACTCTGTACTCCTCACCGAGTATTGGTTCGAGTCACTGCTGGGTGCGTACGTGAAGTATGAGAGCACAACACGTTACACGATGCATGTTTACATGCATTCCATGACGACGCACAGCATTCGGGAGGTGCATCATCGATGTGATTGCACCGACCAGCCTGCTTAGACGTTTCCACGGTTTCTCTAGGCTCTCATGGCAAATGCCGGGCTTTGTACTTCGACCGTGGCCGGCCAGTGTGTGCTTTTCCATTAATTGGAAAGTCCTTACCTGTCGATAAGACTATGTCTTGACTGGGTCTGGGATTGTTGTAGCACGATAGCACAATATGGCAAACAATATGGCAAGCAGAAACAATGGTAAACTTTAAGCCTAAATCAAATTTTAGGATATTCAGACCACTGAAAGAATTTTCGAATTGATTTCTGAAAAAAACTGAAAGTAAATAAATAAATAATAATAAAAAAAATGGTACAATTAAAAAAAAAACACATTTCATTTGTGCTTTTGCGATGTATTTTGTTTTCTATGCAACTATAGGATAACACAACCTAAAAACTAACCTAAATACTTTAATACAAAAAAATACCAATGTGTCATTTTCAAATTGCAATGAAATATATTTTTAATTATTAGAAAATTATAAAAATTGTGGTACTTAAAAATGTTATATGCTTTTTCAAATACAAAATATCTTAATAAAACTACCTAAAATATTCTGTCTTAAAACTATCCCATCCTCCATCCCCCCCCCCCCCTATAAATAATCTAAATCAAACATCAATATAAAGATTTAAAATTCAAAATTCAAAATTTCTTTATTTCTCTCTTTCCTTCAATCGTATACAACATACATCGTATTCGTCAAGGTTAATTAACAGACAGAAAAAGTCAAAGCACTTACATACTATATGCACAATTGGTGCTACTTTTACATTTAATAATAGCTAATTTATAATTAGCTTGCTACTCGTTGAATGCTAATCATAAGCAGAAGTTGAGGTCAGGGCTAAAAAACATTTTTTACTGCAGCAGCCATACAATGGATAGTCTAAAAACAAAAAACAAAATTTAAAACTTCAATGAGTAGTTAAATTCGAAGTAATACGAAAGTAGCAGTTTACGTAAACAAGTTATTGTTATCCTTCAAATACTTAATATTTAATATTTCTTTTCCAATATCTGAAAAGAAAGTTTCATATAACTATAAATTATTATATTGTTTTATAAAAAAAATATATATATTTTTTATTTATCAATAAGATGAATGTAGCTTTATATAGAAGTAGAATATAACGACAATTTGACATTGCAATGTCTTTTCTTTGTTAAACTGCCAAAATTTAAAGGAAATATATCAAACATATATATTTTTTTGTATAAGCCAATATAAAATTGTATTGAAACAATAAGCTGATCAATATTTCTTATATATAAAAAAATATAAAGCGCATAAATACATGAACAAAAAAAATGTTGTTTCAACATTTATATATTATTTATTTTATTTATAGAGAGCTTCTTAGATTTCATTCTTTGCCTTAAACGCTAATTTCTCGTCAACATCAGAATTCCTTATTCCAAACTTAGAGCTTTGGAATGTTTATTATTATATATATATATATATATATATATATATATATATATATATATATATATATATATATATATATACATACATACATTGATTCTTTTATTTCTCGTGACATTTCAATAAATAAGATAATAGAAATGGTGAAGAATAAAGATATTTGCCAACTTGGCTAACCAAATTTCTTTCCATTCTGTATTTTTGGCATTCAGAGTTTACTTAAAAGAATGTCTGAATAAAAGGAAAGTGAAATAAATAGGTTTTGATATTGATTTTTACGTCTTAATAATTACATTGCAAACGATCTGTTATTGATACTATCATTTCCATTCTATAATAAATTAGGTAACTTATCACACTTACGTATATTTTCCTTTATATTTCAATGCGTAATTTGTACGTAATTATATAAACTTAGATATTTTTATAGTTTTCAGCTAATATTTTGTACCATTTATCACATTATTTTTAACATAAATACTAGTGTTGTATAATTATAATGTAACTTGAATTTTATTAATATAAGCTTTCAAACTTGTGAAGACTCTTACTTTAAAGTACAAGATGATGTTTGAAGCTTTAGTAAATCCCTTTTTATATTTTCCTCTTTTCTCTCTTTCATCATTTTTTTTTTATTTCTTTCTTTTTCTTGTCTATAATTGACGTGTGACATTTGTTATTTTGTGACAGTGGGACGAGCTCGCCAGTCGTTTCGTCAATCTCTCAAGATGAGTCCATTACGAAGAGGAAGAGCTTTCTTTGAAAATTCTTTTGGTTCACCTTCCCTTGCCGTGCCACCTCAACCACCCAGACCAATTTATGAAGAAACTTCCTTGGACAGGTAACATCTTCTATATATATATATATTTTATACTATATATGTTTCACACATTTTCTTGTCAAAAAAGAACCCGTTTTATGACAACTTTTTTTTTCTTTCTTGACACCGTACTTTTTAGTTCCCTTGACAATCACTGACGCGAATGAGGAAGTGAGATTTAAGAAAAAATATACAATAAAAAAGAGCAGAAGTATTTAAAATTCCCCTTTTTTATAATTTATACAAAGTTTTAGATAATTTAATCTTTCAAATAACATTTGTTTAAGGATTAACTTCTTAAAATGTTAGTTTAAAATTTTCGTTGATTAAGTTTAAAATTTAACTGTATATTATAAAAGCAGAAAAAGTTATAAAAATAATTATGAATAAAATTATAACTGTAATAGTGGGAAAATGTTTTCCCTCTGTTGGATTTACTTTCCTCATATATATACAGAACCTATATACTTACAATAAAGAGAATTCTAGGAATAATATTTTGATTTTGAAAATTAATCAAGATTTATTATAGTTTTACCATAGGATTTACAATGTAACATTAAATAATATTACATTCACAGATTCGTATTAACCTTTTGTCAAATAATAACAATGACAATAAATTTGTGCTTATGCCCACATGCAGCGTGAAGCGAGCAACTAATTGCGTTTTATTTGACATTATACAGCACAGCAGTTCTCTCTCTCTCTCTCTCTCTCTCTCTCTCTCTCTCTCTCTCTCTCTCTCTCTCTCTCTCTCTCTCTCTCTCTCTCTCTCTCTCTCTCTCTCTCTCTCTCGTTGTTATTATTAAAGCACTGAATGATCTGAACTCTATAAGCACGTCTGGTGTCTGTTGATGACGCTTACAATAGCTCTCACTCAGCATTCTCGCTTTTTTTTACAACTAAAAAAAAAAAAAAAACTCTAAATAAATATATGCAAAATATTCAATAACATATTTAATTGAAGTATGTAAATTTGGTAACTACTAATAATAATTAAATATTTCCGCAAATATAAATAAAATATAAGTTTCTTTCACTAGGAATAAACAAAAAATATATATTATATTCTCTTTTTAAAAAGAATATATAAAACTAAGTATAAATGTTTAAGTATGTATAGCGAGTAATATATAGACTATTGATTCCATTTGATCCTAAATTTGTAATTTGGTCACATACGTTTCGATTCTATCTATAAGGTTGATACAAATTTAGTAATTTTGTGTACAAATTTACAATATTATACATTGCGAGATACGTATAACACACAATATATTTATATTGAAAGTCTATAGTTTAATATTATGATAGTATTATTTAATATTAAATAATGAAGCTATTAAATTATTCATAATAATTAATTAGTCATAAACAACAAAATTAATGTTATTATTATTACTATTTGACCTTGGATTTACCAATAACCTTTAATCGAACATATACAGTCAACTTTATTACATTTCAATTACAATGAATAACATTATCCTTTTGTATATTATTTATATAAAAAAAGTAATTTAAAACCAGCCAGACTATAATTATTATATTTGAATTTCAAAAGAAAAGTTGTTGGTAATCATAAAGAAAATAAATGAATACAAATACAATTTTTACGTGTTTCAATAGAATAAAAGCACTTAACTTTTTTTTTTTTTTTTTTTTTTTTTTTTTTTCAATTCAAAGATTCTATTGATAAATGTTGCACATAAAAATATCTAGTTCACTGACATATAAAACCTTGAAAATTTCTATTTTGTTAGATAAGTTATAATGAGACATACGTTTTAAATATAAAACCACATACATAGATAAGTTTTAATTAGAGGTTTCTATATAATTAACCAAATGCAGAGTTTTCTTATATTATGTGTGTTTACACAAACCAAAGCATCTTCGTTATACTATAAAGTAAAAAAGTGAAGAAGTTATTACGTCAGAGAACAGATGTATTTAACTGCAGTAATAAGAGATGTTTAACTATATAAAAATTACATACTACATGTGCACACATCACAGTAATAACTTTTCTGCACGTGGCTTATATAGCACACAAATTTATATCAATTTTATCACGTCAATACATTTAATATTTTTTTAAGTAGAAAAGCAATATAAATAAATGGGTTTCTTTATTAAAAATTTGAAAGTTATTAAATTAAACTTCTAGTTTTTTTTTTTTTTTTTTTTTTTTCAATTTAGTTACAATGCTGTTAACTTGGTTAAAAAAAATCCTAAGTTCACTCCTATCAACACGCGAGTCACATTTGTAACATTTGACATTTGTGTAACAAAATTGTAGTCATATAAATCATTATTCTTTTTAACCATATTGTTTTAGTATATACACTGATAGCATTTTTTTTTTATAAAAATATAACCATAACACCATACATCTGTATACACTAATAGTGTTTTGGTTAATGCTATATAGCATTACTTTCTATAGTAAAAAAAAATTAACATCTTTTAATACCATTGCGCATAATTGCATTTTGTCATCATTGTTTTCAGTCATTAAAAATAATGTAAAAAAATAAATATCGGTAGGTTAAATAATATGAAAAAAAAAAAAAAAAAAAAAAGGGTTAAACAACTTTTGTTATGAGATCATTGACTAGGAAATAAATGCCTAACTATTCTTTTTGCGCAATAATATGGCCAACAGAGCAAGAATTTTTATTTATTCGTGTTATTGTTCATGCGGCATTTGAGATGAATGGATAAAGATAATAAGGATTATTCTATACAATATACCCCACTTTCATATGATATATCATATATATATATATATATATATTATATATATATATATATATATATATATATATATATATATATATATATATATATATATATATATATATATATATATTTCAACTATAATATAAAATCATAACATGCGATATAAAAACAACAAAAGCAGACAAATATTATTGATTTAAAATATCTCATTTCTCATCAAAAGAAAAAAATACGCATTACATATGAAAGCTCTTAGTAAAGAATAATATAAAAAAAGTGGCTTCAGTGTAATAATATGTTTGTTTTTTCTTTCTGAGGGTAAGAAAAAATATTTTTTATGTATTTTTTTAAACTGAAAAATATAAGTCTAAGAAAGTAAAAAATTAAAGTATGTTAAAACTAATTAGGTATTTAATACGGTTGTAACAAGTTAATATGTAAAGTATTTTTAATCATTTTTATCATTATAGTAACAATCAATTGCACTTTTTAAGTAGCGCTACCTCATTAAGTTTTTTTTTTTTTTTTTTTTTTTTTTTTTTTTATGACTTCTAATATAATTATGTAAATTTATGTTGTAATATTCTGGTCAAGAACAAGTAAATATGGCTGAAATAGTCGTGCATGTTTCTTAAATAAAATTATTAATATTTAACACAAAAAATATTTTCATTTATTTTTCTTTCTTTATAAATTTGCAATTTATGTTCTGATTTGTAAGTTTAATCTTATTTAATCGATTAATATGGGTGGTATAATGTGTTATTATGTAATTACTATATGATTGGTTATGATTGTAAACTGTTTATCATTCTCTTGCTTCGTCTCTCCCTCTCTCTCTCTCTCTCATTCTCTTGTAAACGTGCATATACATGTAATACAAGGGATAAATTTGAATTAATATTCTCTCTCTCTGTGTATTACTATTAATATAAGATTCAAAGTATTATGTATCTCATTTTGCATTATTTAAAGTAATATTCATAGAATTAAATAATAATATTATTATATTTACAACTACATAAAACTTTATTCTACGTTTTAATTGTTTTTCTATAGTTTGGTTTTGAAGGACAAACACCTGTATTTATTAGCCTCAAGGTAATAAACATAAATTTAAATGGTAATTAATTTAAAATAAATAATTGAAAATAAAAGTTTTATTTTAGTATCTAAAAGCAAAATTTTAATAAAATATAAACCAAAATATTTTTATATATTTGAAAAACAATTTTCATATTTATAAAAGAAAGGTTCTAATGTTGAAATAATTTTAATGAAATGTATCAACAATAAAATGTAAACTTTATTAAAATTAATTAATTTCTTTATATATAACGTATTTATTTGTATAGTACTGTATTATTTTTTTTAATTAATGTTATTTCTTATTACAGTATAATATTCTTGCGTCATTACTCATTAACTAATTACCATGTTACAAATAAAATCATGAAACAATAAGTATATTTTTATAACATATATTAACCATTGTTAAAAATAACATTAAACTTTTTATTACTTTTTATTGCAGTAAGTTGTAGAAAATTAAAATACATGAATAACTTTTTTTTTTTTTTTTTTTTTTTTGAGCTTAACTGTTTTTATAATAATGCACAAAATATTAAATCGACAGTTTTTGTTATCTCATATTTATTATAAATTGAACACATTTTGTGTCATTAAATCTATTTTTGTCTTATAAAAAATTAAATACGCAGCTCTTTGTAGCATTGAGTAACCATGAAATTTGTGTGGTTTTGACATTTTCTTTGATCTTTAATTAATATTTAAGTTACCAGTTAAATAATACAATTTAAAATCTAGAAAGCAGAGATTTTTAGTAACATTAAAACAAAAGTAATGAAAAAAATCAAGTTAAAAAGATACAAAAAGAGAATTTAACACTTGCAATTAAACTCTCTTTTTTTTTTTTTAAGATTTAAGAATAATTAAGTTGTAACAGACAATGATTTTTCAGCTTTTATTTCATTATCTTTCTCTGTCTTTCTTTTAAAAATTTTAATGCGTTAAAATGTCAAAAAGAATAATGAAATTAATATAAGTCAAATTAAGTTTCTATATTAATAAATATGTGTCTTGGGAATTTTAATGAATAATTCAGTCTGGAGTAATAATTAATGCCTCTAATTGTTCTTCATGACTAGTTAGTTATAACTACTTAATATTATTCATACAAACTTATACAAATCTATAAATTTAGGGATATATTATATACTATTTGCAGTTACTACATTTATAACAATAAATAATAATAAAAACTTCATAAACTACATATCACTCGATATTTTCTTGATTGACATCTCCAGTATTTTAAACTGTCAATATCATGAAAAAAAAAACTTGTTATGACAAAATGTCATGTAGCATGTTAGTACGAGTATGCATGTAAATATAAAAATGTACATTTGATGTACTAAATTTTATCATTATATTATTTAAAGTATTAAGTATCCATTATAATTGTGTAACAATCTTAAGGTGCATTAGCGTTGGGTTTGTAAGATTTCTCGCTCATGTTTTAACCATATGTTATACTTATAGAAATTCACACAACAAATCGTAATGCAACATCATGCAACTAAAGTGCAGTCTCAATATATTATATACTATATATATATATATATATATATATATATATATATATATATATATATATATATATATATATATTATATATATAATATATATATATATAATGATTCAATTGAAATATTATGTGAATTGATTAACCTCAATAAATGAAGTAAAGTTACATAAGAAGTGAAATTAATTTTAGTATTTATTAAAATAACAACAAACTTGTGGAAATTTAGTTTGTTAATCAATAATTTTTAAATATAATATTTTATAACTCCAGCTATGATATATAGCTATTCCTGAAATATATAAAATATAATAATATTTTTATTCAGGGCCCCATGTAGCGTTATTATTTGTTTTACACTCGTGCGTTTAGTATAGTTACTCAACTGTACAAAATTTTAAATTAATTTAACACTAGCATGTTTTAAATTATTTACTAATCGTGTAAAATTATGTGTTGAAATAAAACATAAAACAGTATCATCATAACTCGTCGCGCATGAATTTTGTGAGTTACTGTTTAAAAATAAGAATTTATATATACTGTAGTGTAGAAACACAAAATAGCGATTTATATTTTTTTGTTATAAAAAAATAATAATAATAAAGTAAAACATTTTTCTAATATTATTATGTCACCTAACTTACAAAGTTAGTGACATGATTAATAAAATGTTGTAAAGAAAATGTAAATATAATGTAATATACATGACAATATAATATCTAAAAATAAAAATGTAGCAAAATTGCGTATATTGTTCTACAAGTTGACATGCTGTATCAAAAAGAGCGGAGTGTCGTAGCAAAAATGTGAATAAACTGAAATAACAATTCAAGTTTTCAAGTAGAATTTTATAGAATTTTTTATAGCAGAAGCATGACTTTTATTAGATTTTAACATACATTTTGGATGTTAATGAATAGAAAAAAAATACTGAACATATAAATTCTTAAAAAATATATTCTTACAATGAACAATTCAAAATTTAATTACTGAAACTGAATTTTTAATGACTTTTTAGTAGTTTTCATTTCAAGATTTTAAGTGCCTTAAAAGTAAACAATACAGTAATAAAAAAAAAACTATTGTACGAGATTGGTTTTAGGTTGTTACGACGGCCCAAATAGGTCAGTACACTCAAAGTACAAGTTCTGTTGTTGCACTATAAGTTCACTTTGAGACATTATCAAGAATTATTGTAGTGGAAAACTGCTTTTATCATGGGCTTATACTTAGTTGAGAGACTATAACAGACATACAATAGAGAAATAATAGAATATAGAGAGATATAGGATATGCGCGCTATACAATGGCTATAATACAGAATATTAAAAACTACAATTTTAGACGAAATTGCGTTATAGTTACAGTACTTTATCTTACAAGAGTTTATATTTATATTCATTTAAACGGAGCAAAAAAAATCTATGTATTTCAATAAAAATATAATTTGTTCCATTGCCTTTGTTTATGAATTAATGAATTCATATAACATAGCAATGTAATATGACAAAACCTTTCTTACATTTATTTTTTTAAATACTGTATTATGTTTCAATTTTTAAAAAATTACGTCATGTCACAAATTTGTGCATTTTTTTATGATTAGAATGCATTTCTGATGCATACAGTATGATACTATCGTAATATTTTATGTCCGCAAATACATTGTTGATGAGATACAACAAAATTAATAATTAATGGTAAATTGTCAATTAAATCAATGTTATTTATAAGTCAAGTATGACAAGATTGTCACAATATTTTGAAGCGTTGATCTGAGTGACATTTGCACATAGAAAGAAAAAATTTGTCACCCTATAGACCCCCCCCCCCCCTCTAACCCCTTCCTCTTATGACACTCGAGCTTGCGGCAATTTTGCCAGCCACCTCTCACTTCAACTCAACTAGATCCTAAGATTAAACTTGTGCTGAATACAAAAGCACTCACATTTTTATATATATATATATATATATATCATTCTTCTTCTTTTCAAATACTGTATTCTATGGCCTTCAATGTCTCTAAAAAGGTTTCAATTTTTTTTTTTTAATTTATTGATTTTTCTATAATACAAAAGAAAATAATAAAAAATAATATCATTGATTTTATTCTGTTGTACATTTTTTTTTTCTTTTGTTTTCTATCAATAACTTTGGTAATTGATATCCTGTAAATCACTTGCTAAATAAAAATATTTATCTATGTCACTAACATATAATATTTCTATATAAATTAAATAGTAACTTGTTTATAAAATAATATAGCTTTATATATAAAAGTTTGAAATTAAGCGAATCTTAAAAATTTCAACTTAAAGTTTCAATTTTATATTTCGATTAAAAGAAAAACTCTTTATTTTATATATAAAATAAAACTGCCAACAACAGATATTAAAATAAAGAGAGCAAATTTCTAAGAAAACTTTACTATATTATCTAATTTTATAATCTTAAAATAACAAATCAGACTTTAATGGTTATAGAGAGCATATCATTTGCACGATGCACTTTCATGTTCTATTTAACTTTTTTTTTTTCTTAGAATTTTATACTGAATTACTATAATCATTACACAGTTCCGCTTTTTTTATGACATTATTATTATTTACGTGATATATTTTTTTTTATATATATATACAAAAACATGTTAAAATATGACTATTCAGCAACACACAAATATGTGCCATATACGTTACACATATTATATAATATATGACAATTATTTATTTACAACAAATCCCATACGTAGTAAAACAATGTTACTATCACCACACCACAGTAATAATAATAATATTTACACATTGTAAATTTTAAAATATCTTACGTACATATCAAAATAAAATTAAATTAAAATACATACATTCATACATATAAATAGCCAATGTTATACAATTTTCTAATGATGTTTATAATTAAAGTTAACATGTTAAATTTATATTTTATACACCATAGTTTGTATTAAAAAAATTTATATATAATTTTAATTTCATTCATATAAAATTTACATATATTACCATTTTATAGAATTTATAATTATTATACTGTTTTTGAAATAATAATAAAAATAACTGTAATATACAGTGCATTAAAAATAATGTTATATTATTTTAAGATATATTTTATGGTTACAAAAAAAAGTCATTTTTATTTCTAAAATAAGCTGACGTTACCATTCTATCGGAAAAATAAAACACTCACATTTCATATATTTACTCAACCGTATGTTAAAAACAAATATTATAAATCAAATTTTATATCATATACTTTTATTACAAATTATACATTTTTATATCATGAAATTATTTGATAATAATTTCTTATTTCACGTCATCATATATTACATAAAAGAACAACAATAATATTTAAATTTCATTACGAAAACATTTTAATTAACAACCATTGAAAATAAACATCTTATACATTATTTTTTTTTAAATATATATATTAATGAACCATTAATTTGGACTATTGAAAGCAGTTGATACTTGAAAACATAGAACGTTATAGTTATAATATAGAAAACATGAGCATTTATATGACAAGCACTTGATAGGACTTAAATAATTCTCAAAATCTAACTGTAGCAGTTTTTCAGTTTCATATATAGGTTTTAATTGTAGCACCGTAACAGTGATTAGAAAATTTTTATTTATGCAACCCGCACAATATTTTAATACTAATTTTTGTCTGTTTCTGACGTCAGAAACTGAAATTTTCACGCAAATAGCATACTTTACAGTATTTTCACGCTCTCTCTTGTGAGGTCACATTAACATTCTGGTAAAAATTGTCATCTGTTTTATTTTGTATTTGATCATTAAAAAGCACATGTTGTTTCATAAATGGTCTATGGCTTTAATAAATTTTAGTTTTCATATATTTTTATAAAAAAAAATAATAACAAAGTACTATTGAGATTTTTCTTTTTAGATTTTCTTTTCCCTTAGATTTTAAAACTTAGCTGATGAATATCTGATTTGACTTCATAGTTTTTTAGTAAGGTGTTCCAAACTTAATAAAGTTATTGTATAATAATTCTGTTATATATACTATACGTTATTATAACCTTAAATAAAAGTAGTTGTTCATTTTACTTTAATGAGTATAATGATATTAAAAGGGATGTACTATACTGCGTTGCATGTAAAGTTACTTTACTTTGTGACAGAACTATGTACTACTGCACGCTGTCTCTCCCTCTTTCTCTCGTGAACCGCGTTTGTTATTGATCAGTGGGAAAAGCGTGAGAAGCTTTCTCTCTCTCTCTCTGACTAAAAATTTTGCAATGCATTGCATGCCTTGATAAGTCCAACGTATAAAATTGGCTCACAAAAAAAAAAATCATCCTCTTTATAATACATTCGCTGGACTATAATACACAAGTAGAAACCCATTTAATTTTTCACATTTGTATGGCGTGTATTTTTTTCTGTTAAAGAGTATAGAGACTATGTATATGTATATAATGCTATGTAAATGAAAAGAGAAAATTTTAACTATTGTATTCAAATTTTACAGTAATTATTATATTTTATCTTCTTAAACTTAATGAAAATAATAGGGGACAAAAATAGGTTCCAAATTATTAATTTAATTTTAGTTATGAGATGAGTTGAAGTTAGCTTTAAGATTCTTAAGTATTTTTTGTAGTATTTGTTATAAAATGTAAATTTATTTCCATTCCGGGTTCCTATACCAAACTTGTGTTATTATTACTTTAATTTATATAGGAACTAAATCTTTGGTATTTGCCATTGAATTAATTAAAATGGTTATATTTCACAACTAAAAAGTAGAGTATTACACGTATTTCATGATGAATCTCATCAGTAGCAACAATTTAGTAACTCGATAAGATGTATTATTGTTGCGTTGTTTGGAACAAAGGAAATGGATCAAAAAATCAACCCCCCCATTGAGGGCCTCAATGTCTATTCTATTCTATTTTTTTTCCATCCCTTACCCTTTACAACAGAACAGAGAAGAGTTGATATTTAAAATATATACTGGCATGAATCCAAAATAAAAATTATATTATTTTATAAAAATATAAATGTCTGCTGATTCTTTTTTATACATATTTTTCAAGGATTAATTTTTTATGCTAAAATATTTATTTTACATATTTTAATATAGAACATGATAAATCAAATTAAGTCTCGGTTTTTATTATATAAGAAAAAACCATTAAAACAAAATACCCCTTTCCATATTATATGCGCAATATGTTATTTTCTGTATAACAATTTTCAAAGATTTTGAAACTATTCATTTTGGTAACACATAATAATTTTTATCAATGTTGTTTTCAAGCTAGCAAAACTTTTATTTTGTTATATTAGCTTAACCTATTTTTCTTTTTGGTCTTAGGCTGATATATCATATATTATTATATAAAAAAAAATTGTACTTTTAAAGTCAACAATTTTTTTGTTAGCGTATGGCACATCTGTGTTGAAATATGTTGTGTGTTTTTGTGAATAATTTTTTTTCTTTGGTTTTTTGAAGATGCTTTTTAGTCTGGCTGCGCGTGTTTGCTAATACCACGCAGAGGCGTCGTCATGTCTATATTATGTATCACGTACATACATATATGAAAGATTTACGTGTATTTGTATGTTGACAGGAGCGAAGTGCTGGAAGTTACCATTCCGGATAAGCCTCCACCTTTACCACCGCCACCGTCATCTAGACGTGGAGCACCAGCTTTACCAGCGCCATCAAGAATACCGTCTTTTGTAGTACCACCCACTACCACAACTACAGTTCCAACAACAACCACTTCTACATTACCTGGCAGCACCAGACAACGTAGCAACGTGCAAGACGGACAACAGAGCGCGCCAATGGCATCTCCAGAGGTATATAATAAAATACACGTGATTTTACATATTAAAAACTGAATCAAAATAATATTATACTACATAAAGATGATGATGTTATTAAAATTATTTACGTATTTAAGACGTAGAAAATTTATGAGATTTTCTATTTTAGATTGTACCCACACGTTTAATTGCTTTAATGAATTAAAGTCTTTCCATGTGTTCCAAGTATTTACCATAATAAAGAGATCATAGAATATGAACAACGTATATCATCATTCTGAAATGAATGCGCATTTATATACGCCTAATTGGACTTAAATTTATGCGATATTTTAGCTATCAAGAATTAAACAAGCAAAATGTTGAAATTTTTTAAACAAATCAATAGAAAGGAAAAAAATCTAATTATTTGCACGATTATGTAAGTTGACATTGAATTTCATGAATAATTTACTCCTAATTTAATTTTTTTTACTAAAAATTATATTTTTTTGGTAAGGTGATTATGAAATAAATTCAATTTTGAAACTCACAGTGACATTTGAATACTAAACTTTATTTCAACCAAAATTATATTGCTAATACAAATATAGAACTTTCTTACAATTATATGTTATACACGGATGACGATAATTATGATAGTGCGATGTCAGCAAAAATTATTCAAAACCACATTATTTCTACTATATTAAATAATGGCTTTGCTTCATAACAAAAAAAAAAAAAAAAAAAAAAGTGTACACAGCACAATTATTTGTAAAATTCTGAAATAATCACATTTATGAAATAAATGCAGAATAAATGACAAAATGTGTTCTAACCGTGTGCGAGAACATTATTTTTTGAAAGTTAAATTTTGCATATTAGCATTTCTTTAAGGCGGAAAATCAGCTGCGGGATTTGACCAAGAAGTTGAGATGAAAGCAAAATCTAAAACTTTGCTCAGTAATACATTAGTTATCTTCAAAAATGAAAAAAATAAAATAAAAAAGGAGGGTTACTACGGTAGATTTTAAATTATAATTCAAATTTAAATTATCTCTGAGTGATGGTCACGGGTTCTGAAAATTATATCATAGGTAGCTGTTACTATTATCTTTCAAATGGCATCATAAAGTTTCGTAGTTTTCTTTTTAGATTTTGAGATACAATCTATATACACACGGAAAAAATTATCTAAAGAGTTACTATTTAGACTTTTTTCATAATAAATTCTTTAGATACAAACTAAAATTTTTAGAATCTAAAGAGTTGACTATTTACCGCTAAAGAAATTGCGTTTGTACTAACGAGTTACTCTTTAGACTTTTTGCAAGAGAGTTATTGTTTAGTACTAAAGAGTTATTGATATGTATCTAAATAATTTATTAAAATTATGTTTTCCGTGCACACAACTCTTAACTTTGTGTTTTGACGTGTTTTTCAGGTGTCAACACGCAGTGTGGTTGCTGGTGATGCCTCCAGCAGTCCTGAGTCCATAACCCGGCAAAAACCTCCACCTTCAGCACCTCCACCACCTCACGCTCGTCTCCGCTCAGCCTCCTCACTGGATGCAATCTCAAGACAAAAACTTGCGGAGGCGGCAGCCGCTGCTGCAGCAACCGCTGTACCAAGTCGAAGTGCCACCATGAGTGCATGTAAGTCCGCATTTACATCACTTCCTTCTATATATATGTCTTTCTTTGATATCTTTAATCTTCTATATTTAAATCAAAATTTAAGAAAACAGTTAAAAAATAATTCAGAGTTAATACCGTTTTTTTTTTTTTTTCGTTTTTTTTTTTTTCTTGTTATTAGAATAATTTGGTTTTAAAAATCAGTTTTCTTAAGTATTGATCTAAATAATTTAAAAAAAAACTTCTAAAAACAAAATTTAATTTATATATTGATGTGATTGTTAATGTGACAGCTGATCGATGTATTCTCTCGGCTCATGGGTGTTGTGTGTGTGAGCATCTCATATATATTGGTGTTTATTCTTATTACTCTTATTATTGTTATTACTATATATATTATATATATTTATTATTATTGTTGTTGTTGATGTTATTATTATTATTACCATAAACCTGCAGTGCACAAAAAATATCTTTTTCCATACCTCACGTAAAATTATTTGAGGATTTTGGGAAGAAAAAATAAACCCAAAAGCATTTCTTATTGTTACCGTATTGATCCTTTTTACTTTATACTATAAAATAAGCTGATTAAATTTAAAATTATAATTAATCAGTTCGTTTTTAGTGTAAGTTATTGAGCTTGCATCTATATAGTAAATTAAATTGTGTTTCCAAAATTTACACATGATTTTTCGTCTTATATTGATAGTGCCATTTGATTTTTCCTTACTAACCAATTAAAAAGTAAGCATTATGTAAAATACTGCTGATGCTAAATTTTAACTTTTTCTTATTTTCCCTGCTGATATAGAATCAATATAGGCGACAATTCAATTGTAAGATAAAGGCGACGCACCCTATTGTGCAAAAAAAAAAAAAAAAAAAGTACCAAATAAAAAAATGTTGTAACCATAAAATAGCTATAATTTAAAAACGATTTCATAAAATATTAATATATCATTTTAGTTGGAAGAAATAAAATATTACTATAATAGACTAGACATTAACTAAAATAAGGGTTAGTAAGATCCCCTGCTTTTTTTTAACTTACATATCCACTCTAAAATATTAAAGTCCAAATTTTTACCCCTTACTGTCACAAAACTATTCCAAAAAAGTATATATTTTTATGTTAGTTACTTAAAACTTCATTTGTGTGATTTAAACTCAAATATAATTTATGAAGTAATCTCATTAATTTAAGTTATGTTTATAATTATGATGAAACATACAGAATGTTATGTTTTTAACATTAGAATAATACAAAAATAGTCTACCTTTTTTCCCACATTTTCCCAAATGTATATGATTATTATATAAAAAATACGCAAAACAGGAAATAGTATTATATCCAATTCTCATGATAACAGAACAGAGTAAAAAAAACACACAAAGGTATGTGGTAGAGTTATTAAATTTTTAATTTATTTAAAAGCATTACTACGTTAATGTGGTTTAGTAATAATGTCAAAAAAATACAAGAGCGTAAAAAGGGAAATTAGGTTATAAATTATTCTACCAACGTCGATGATTACGTCTAATTTTCATTATTATTACTTCCTTCATAAATGACTAATAAAATCAAAATAAATTGAAAATCGATTATTTTTTAAATCAATATTAATTTTATGGTTCAACATTAACAAATCCTCCTCCTTGATACACATTAAAAAAAATACTGCAGAGCATGACTTTTTTTTAAACCTGTGATGACCTTGAAACGTTTGACCTTGAGCTGATTGTTTTGCTGCGATGTAATGTTTCGATGTGTCCAGTAACAAGCAACTACCCTGAGCCCACCCTTGAGGATACAAGGATTCGGCCTCATACGCTAGATAATTTTTCAGAAGGTAAATAATATCCCTTAAAAAAAATGGAACAAAAAAATCATATTAAAAATGGTTTGCGCTTTAGTTGAAAAGTAAATACTAATTTTAAGTGGATTTTTTTTATTATTAAAAAAATGACTTTTTTTTTTGACGTGTATCAGAAAACGCTTTTATTTCTTCTAGCTTATATCTAGTTTTAGTACACATCATTTGCTATATATCGCTTTTGAAAACAGTGTTTTCTGAGCACATGTTCAAATATATAAAATCCACTTTTAAAACTTTTTTTTTTGTTAAATAATTTACCAAATCATTGCTTTAGTTTTTAATAAACTACTTATAGTTCCTCCTCTACTGCGGCAGAACTGACGTCTTTCATATTGGATGACAAAAATAAATATCGCTTTTTATCCCATGAGTACCTTAGTAGAATATTTTAGATGCTTTTTATAATAATATTTTATATACCTTCTAATGAAAATAAATTAAAAATAGATTTTGCTTTTTGTTTGAATGTAATGTTATGTACGTTTGTTTTCAATATATTTTTTTGTTCGCTTGATGCTTTCGATGTTTTTGCATGCTTATTCACTGCTTGATTTCTTTGTTTGTGAATATTTAATATCTTCTTATACATCTATGTAGTTAGTTTACTTAAAAACAATAACTATAAATTATGTGCATATAAAGAAAACTATTTAAAATGATATTTTAATTGAACTTTTTACAGTTGCATTTTTATAATATACAGTATAATATATTTATGGAAAAATTATGATTGTTAAAAAGACATATGATTTTGATTTATTTATTTATTTATGAATTGATTTTTGTATAAATAAAGCTACTGACGCAGCAATATTATTAATATACTGTATTGAATTTAAAAAAAGAACAAGAAGCAATTTTCTTTTACATTAAATTAAATTTAGTTTTGAAGCTAAAATTATTGTTCCAAAAAATGATGTGATAAATTTTTTATTTCACACATTTTTATCATGTTCTTAGATCAAGCTTTACGTGAAATCTTTTATTGATTTCGGTTTAAAATATTCTTCTCACGTCAGCGTGAAGATAATATAAAGAACTTTTATTTTTTTGTGATTTAAATTTTAAGTTCAAATTAATTTAAAAAAAGAAGGTATTTTACATTTTTCTTTCTTTTTTTTTTTTCTTCATCATTTTCAATTTAAATAAATTACTATAATATTTTATATAGTTTGATTGGATTACATTCATTTCTTTAAAGCCCTTGTCAACTTACTTTTTTATCATTTAGAATACTAGATTGATAATTACCATACCTTATTATCCATGAATTAGACACCACCACGTTGATTTTGTATTTATTTTCATTAATTTTCATTTTCACTGTTATATCAAGTATCTGACGTAACAATGTACCGCCGCCAATCACAATCACCGCTTTGGTCACGTGATAAATTTAAGCTCCTCCCTCAAGTTCTTTACCCCTATTACGGCCCGATTGGTACATTGTGACGTCAGATACGTGATATAACAGTCAAAATGAAAATAAATACAAACTCAACGTGTTGGTGTCTAATTCATGGATAATATAATAAGGTATGGCAATTATCAATCTAGTATTCTAAATTATAAAAAAGTAACTTGACAAGGGCTTTAAGTTTATTTTAAGTTATATTATTTAGAAATAACTTTATTAATTTTTGGTTTTATTCTAGATGATTTTTACCTGAAAATGTACCTAAGAAAATTTAAACTATTGTTAGTTTCATTAATTTTGGTGAATTATTCAAAGTATCGTTTTAAATTCATACCTGTATGATTATAATTTATTTCAATAGTTGTGTACATTTACAGACAAAAATTAATATATTCTTTTTGTCTCTATAATAAGTTGATTTTATTTATTATTTTCTAGCTTTGTAGGGGCAGCAGTACAAAAAAATAATTTGAATATAAGTATGTTTATTTTCGTTGCTCTTCGATGCATTATTTTTCATTATTGCAAAATTTTGGCTTACATTTATATATTATATTTTCATTTATTTATCATTATGCTTAATATTTTTTTTCTATTAAATTTAATACAACAAAAAATTGACATTTGTTGAAATTTTGTACTACAATACTTATTATATTGTAGCGAATTGGTTAATTTATTTTAAGTACCGTTTACTCTTTATAATTTTTAATAGTTTTAAAATTAGTTAATCATAATGTTATATTATTTTAACATGAATGGTAATTTAATATCAATATAAAAAAAGATTACTTTCAAATTCTTATATTTAAAAAAAAAAAAAAAAAAAAAAACTTTATTCGGTACTTATAATAATTATAATTTATATTATTTTATACATCTATAGGTCCAATTTTATTAATGATTTCAGCTGCTGCAAGAAACCACGTATCCAAATCATTCCCTAATGCTTCATCCGAGTCAGATTTAGCGCGATATCATGCTTCAGTTTGGGGAGATAATCGACGTCCTGGTGATAGAAAGTCTCCTTCACTGAGTAACGTTGCTTCAGATAGTTTACGACATAAGGTAAGATCACAACAAGCTTGCTAAACTTTCACAGAAACCTTTTTTTACTATAAAAAATTACAAAGGCACTTTATTTTTTTGCTTCACGCATGCTTTTTTTATAAATATATTTAATTGCTAAACTATTAAAAGGAAACTCCTACACACTTTTACAGTAAAAAAACAAAACAACATGGGTGTTTTTTTAATTACGCACATAATAATTTAAAGTACAATATTCAATTATTTCTTACAGTTTTCTATACAAGACAATGGGTCAGCGAAATTTTTTCAAGGTGCTCTTCATACACCAAATATGGGAGAGAAAGTTGCTCAGGTGAGTACTTTATTTAAAAACATAAAGTATTTTTTAAATGGAAGTTAGTAGCAAATGACATCATTAAAGGTGATTTTTAATAAATTTTCAATAAAAATAATGGATAATAATATGCATGTTTTATTTTACTAATATTTTTATTATAATGAAAATTTTTGCACCTTGGTATTTTAATAGCATTTATTATTAGAAAAAATTAGGTAGTTTAAATGCGCTTTTTATGTTGCAAACTTCCATTTGTTTTTTATTGTGAATATGTATTCATTTTTTATGTATTTTATATTATGTGTTTCGAAACGACAAACAAAATCACTTACTATAAGATTTTGTATTTGCCCCTGCGGGATATAGTGCTTATGCAACCAGTTGCGTAGATATAACGCAACGGTTGCCTAACTTACAGGGGCTTCAAACGTTTTTTTTTTCTTTTCTTCTCCGTATCGTAACAAAATGTTTTTCTCGCTTATATGTGGAAACCAACCGACAACAATCACCATGTTTTCAAACATTTTATTAAGCATCATTAAAAGCTTGTCTAAACACGCTCCTGAAGTGAAAATATCAAAGAATACAGTATACAATATTACTGAATAAACGAACTGTAATAAAATAATCATTAAAATTTTGCGTAGTAGTATATATATATTTTATTACATATCAAGCCTTTTTGATATAAAAATATATTTTTTATTGAGGAAACCCTCCAATAAAATAAAAATAAAACATTATTGTATGTTTGAATGAACTTTTCTATAAAATAAATATGATATTTAAAGACGATTTTATATAGCTTAATCGTTTAAGAGTATAGTTTTAACAGAGTAATGAGTCAAATTATTATTGAACTTTAAATCTTTTTACGTATCATAATTTACGAAGATTGAAGCGATTGAAAAGGTTACATAAGTATTGGGAATAAGGCAGAAGATTACTTTTCAGAAGTATCATTTGATTTTGATACACATCTCATACAATATTATGTAAGAAGAATTAACCTGTTTTATGAACATTTAATAATTATTCAGTAATCACAGTATAAAATAGAAGCCTAAATATGACTTTACCTTTAAATGTTAAATCAGTTTCAAATATATTAAAAACTCTATATGAATTATGTTTTGGCGCCATTTAGGCAACTGGTGGGGTAGTAGTGACCTTTTAGAACACACTTACAATCCGATGTCGTAGCGAACAATATGTGTATCTAATTTTTTATCAATGGAAACAAAATGTGTATCTCGTTTTTTATCAGTGGAAACAAAATGTATATCTAATTTTTATCAAAGGAAACAAAATGTGTATCTCGTTTTTTATCAATGCAAACAAAATGTGTATCTCGTTTTTTATCAGTGGAAACAAAAGGGAAGCTATTTTTTATCAATTGAAACAAAATGTGTATCTCGTTTTTTACCTGTGGAAACAAAATGTGTATCTAGTTCTTTTATCAATGGAAACAAAATGTGCATCTCGTTTTTTGTCACGGGAAACAACATTTGTAAGTCGTTTCCGAACGTACTGTAGATGGCGCTCGACTTAAACATATTGTTTACCGGGACAAAAAACGAGATACACATTTTGCTTCCACTGACAAAAAAACGAGAGGCACATTTTGTTTGCATTCACTGATAGAAAACGAGGTACACATATTTTGTTCGCTACAACATTGAATTTAAATTTCTATATATAATATATATTTTTTAATACTTCTTAATAATAAATTATTTTCATTTTGAAATTCAAAAGCTATTGACTAAAAATTAGTTGGTCACGTAACTGAACTATAGTTCCTATCGTTTTCTATAGAGGCCAACTTAACGCCACTTAGTCTACTGTATTGTATGGTACTCAGCTATTTTATAATGCATTAAATTAACTATTATTTATATCACTCCATCTACATAAATAGAGTTCATTAATGATTCTATAGATGGCAGAGCTGTAAAGCTACTTTTATTTATAAAATATTACTACCAGGTTACAACTGGTGATATATTTTATATTGATATTCAAATCAAAATATCCAACACTCTTACTCCCCATGATGGATGAATTTTAATTTCAGTAATATAAATATATGATTTTATGTTTAACTTGATTATACATTACTAATTGGAATTTATATTTTTGTCTAATAATACATACGTATACGGAGATATCACTAATAACTACGTGTTATAATATGTTGCATTGGTTTTACACTACTCGTATACAGACAGAACTCAATTATTCGTTGCCAATAGCAACGCTTTACAAACATTACATTTCTACTATAATATTCAGTCGAGTTTTATAAAAAAAACAATCTACATTGTCCTGTTTGAATTGTAAATGACTATAAAAAAATCTTCTGCAAGAGAAGTTATCTTGTTGTCAAATTTTATCTCTGAAAAAAAGGTTTTTATATTTTCTTGTACTAAAAGAAATCTTAGGATTTGTTTCTTTCATTTCATTGTTGAATTATATAAAAAAAAAATACATAAATTATCTATGAAATATACGTACTTATTTTTTATAAGTATAATAATCGTAATAAATTTTAGTAAATAAATTTATATACTCTTGACGTACAGAGATTGCATAAAAACTTGTATGAATATTTTTATTATAATCTGCATAAAAACAATTTTTAAATAAAATCTAGACTGTTTATTTTTACATCAATCTATTTAAATTTATCTAAAAATATTATACTCAATTATAGTTACATTCCGGAATTTACATGAAGCATCATTATATTTTGAAACATTTGAAGAGTAGATAATAAATCAATGACAATTTAATTTCAGTAATTATACAAATAAAATGACAGAGAGTTATTATTGATTTCTAACATTTGTTTACTTGCTGTTACTATGACATATCCATTGAAACAATGTCAAATATCAAATCAATAACATTCATTAAAATTTTACTGATTTTAACTCATTATTACTATATATGAATTTTTACGTAATGACATTCGGATTTATGTTGTTAATGAAACTAACGCAATAATAAATTTATGATAACAATATAATTATTCTCGCTTATTTACGTGCATATAAAGTTATCAGTAAAAATAAAAATGAAGTTCATATATGTGTGTGTAACGCATATAACACACACACGTAACGTCTAAAATAGTTCCAATTTTTAAGTTTTATCCACATGAGCTAGTTCTATAAACTACACACAAATATTGAGCCAGCTTCGAAAAGGTTCCTTTGTTAAAAACAGCTCGTTATAACGTCGTTACCTGTTTACTACGTTTATACATATGAGCTCGTTCTGTAAAGTAAAGTGAATCTCAATAACAGCGATTGGCTCACCAACAAAATAAGACACGTTCATTAGGTGGTCTTTTTTTTTTTTTTTTTTTTTTTTTTTTGAGCCGATAAAAGTGAGTCGCATGTTTCGTATGGAACTTTTTTGTGAGTTTCTTTCATTTTTATCAAGTTCGAAGTCCTAAAAGAAGAAATAACAATGATCAACCATATGTATAAACGTAGTAAACAGGTAACGACGTCATATACATCTGTTTTTAACAAAAGAACATTTTCGAAGCTTGCTCAATATTTGTGTGTAGTTTATAGAACGAGACGAGCTATGGTCGATCATTGTTATTTCTTCTTTTAGAATTTTGAACTTGATAAGAATGAATAGAAACTTCCAAAAAAAAAGTTCCAGTCTCAATATGCGACTCACTTTTATCGGCTCAAAAAACAAGATCAACCAATGAATGTGTCTTATTTTGTTGGTCAGCCAATCACTGTTATTGAGATTCAATTTACTTTACAGAACAAGCTATTGTCACCACTTAACTCTGGATGAGTCATAATATTTTATTATTATAATTAATATTATTAAAATGTCTCACCATACGCCATACGTAACGTGTAAATAAAGATGTAAAATACTCTTATTTGCATCATTAAATATATATTCAGATATGTGGTGATATTTAAATATTTTACTATCATTTATTTTAAATCAAATATAGTTTCTTTTTTATATAATTTAAATACGAAGGTTTTGATGTCAATAAATTTTAATCTATGATTATTGCAATAAATATTTCTAAATAAAGCACGTATCACTCTCTAAATTCATCATAACTCATAAAAAAGTATTGATCATAGTAAAAGGTCAGTACTTGAGGGGATTTGTCCCATTTTTTATCTAACAAATCTTGTACGCTTGGGTGAATTACTAAATAAAAAAAAATTGTCTGCTCTACTTTAATATTAGAAAGAAAAAAAAATATTATGCTTGATTGTTACGAATTTCAAATAAGTAGGACAATATTGATGAATAAAAGAAGACATTGTTGGAGACTTAAAACACAATAGAACTTTGTTAAGTCTTAATAAAATACAGAGAGAATTTTTAATGTAGAAAATAAAAATGTTCAAAAAAGAAAATGATATTTAAAGAAGTTGAATAATGGAGTTTAAAAAAAATACTGTAGGTTCACGTACTATCATTTTTTTTTTTTTTTTTTTTTTAACTAAAGAAAGTTTTCTTTTGTATAAAAATAAAATAGACTTGAAAAGAGTTTTATTGAATTGCTTCAATGAATATATAAGTCGTTTTATACACCTCTATAGAAATATACATCCATAGAGTACAATTTACATAAATACATTATGACATTTTGTATTTTTGCATAAAATATTTTATTGAATAATATGTAAAACGCAGTTTATATACTCAAATAAAGACAGTCACCGGTCTGATCACGTGATAAGTCAGCCAATCATAGTCACCGGTACATTGTGACGTCAGATATACGTGTTATTTCAACCGTCAAAATGAAAATAAATACACAATCAACGTGTTGATGTCTAGTTCATGGATAATAAGGTTTGGTAATTATCATTCTAGTATTCTAAATGATACATAAATAAGTTTACAAGGGTAATGCAATTCAAATATTGATTTTTTTTTAAGTGCACAACATGATATTGGCAATTTGAAACTGATCCAAAATATTATTTTTGTTAATTTATGAAATGTTTTAAAGTCATCAATAAAATTAGTTATTTTATTTATACGCGTATACATTATTTTCTATTAGTTTATTAAATGATATTTTAACTGTAAAGTTGTTCTAATTTTTATTTTTTTACCATTTGTTTCATAAAATATAAGTTTTTAAATGTGCATTTTCACAATAACTGAGCAATAAAAGTAGCTACTATAGAAGATCTAATTTTTTAATACATATATTTTAATATTTGCAATATTTTAAAGCTATTTTTTATTAATTATAATTCTTAGTAGTTGCATTTAAAAAAATAAATATTGAAATGAATTAATTAATAGATTTCTCAGAAGTTTATTAAGATTTATAAAACTTTACTAAATAAATCATCACAATTGTCTTTTTATATTTAATACATTTACTAATTAATATACTTAAATTTACGCTGTACTAATTATAGAATTAATTGTTTTCTGAGAATTTATTATACTAAACTTCCATATACGATACGAGACTACTTTACTTTATAATGCTATGAAAAAAGTAACAAAAATGTTTATTGTGTTTAACGATACGGCAATAAAAATTATATTATGATGTTGAATATTATTTCTTTGCAAAGTTGATGACGATATAATGCTATCAACAATAAAAACAGCTGATTATGAAGCTTAATTTTCATGTCTAACAAATAATAGTATTAATTAATCACCTGTATTCCATATGTGTTATAAACTTGTATTTTTTTCATATTTTATTAAAGCGTCAAATGAGTCCTTTTTTTTAGAGAGAGAGAGAGAGAGAGAGAGAGAAACAAAGAAGATTATTGTTGACTTTAACAAGATCCTTTTATGTTTTAAAAATCTATTGTTGGCATCAAAGCTCTGTCATCATATTATGTACTTCTATTTTGAAATAACTTTATATACCAGTAAAAAAAAATACTATAAAGAGATGCAGTTAAAGTTTGTCAATGTTTAAATTGAATAAGAAGAATTTCGCGACATACTTGTACTTGTATTTTGGGTATAGGTGGATAAGCGTAATTGTTTTTCTTTGCAGTATTTCTGCGCTACTGCAATACCTTATTGATCTTTATTTTCTACTATGACACAAACTTTCTGTTTACGTGTAATTGAATTAAAATTTATAGTCAACGACTTTCAAGACTCGTGTTTGTTTTAAAGTTGTGACAATTTTGGTCCGTCTATCTCTTTTTTCTGGTCAAACGGTTGATAACTATACGTTTTACGAATAAGAATTTATTTCCCTGATATTCTAAACCGCTTTATGTTCAATATATATATATACCATAAAATACCATTCATCAATTTGTGTCAATTACAAAAAATATACATTTAAATTAAATATTGCTATTAGAAATCCTACAATTTTTGTAGGTATAAAGTTTGTAATTAATAATTTTAAACGTTATAGCTATATTTATACATGGAAAAAAATTACTACCTATGGCAGGTACATGAATTATGTATTTTGCAATAGATACACTTTAATTTGGAACAGGTAATTATAAACTACAATACCACTTAATCTAAGTAAGTCACACCTTTATTGTAGCATATTGCACCTGCATTAGGTATTATTGTAGTATAATAATACCCAGGGGTAGAAGTGGCTTTGACCCTTATGGCGGGACTTTAAGAGGAAAAAGAAGGGAAGTTCCATAAGCCTAATGTTAATTAAAATTCTTATGGCGGGACAAGTCCAGCCATATCCCGCCTCACTTATACCCCTGATAATAACTATGTTCTAGGTTATGTTATATGTCTATCTATTGCATTTACTTGACTTATAATATATATCATATAATGATTTATTTTCCGTGTGTTAAAGTATATAATATATATTCAAAGACTTTTAAAACGGTATAGAGTTCTTAAATAAACCCATGATATAAAGAAGGATAAGGGAATAAAGAAACAGATCTTCTCGCAACAGAAATGTATTGATTTTCTACGTACATAAAAAGCACGGTAAATTTTGCACTTTGTCAACAAGTATCTTTTTTGAAATGAAAAAGAGGAATATTGAGAATGACTAAAAAAAATCCTATCACAAAAATGTATATTTTTCTAAATAGGAGATTACAAATTTATATAATATTTGAATAACATGTAATATTATAATGATAAATTTATAAAATAACATAAAGATTATAATATTTTTATGTAGCAAATAATAGAAGTTGCGTGTTTGATAGAAAAAGAGACACTGGTTGCTTTATTTAACTGTAGGTGGCTTTAGTGTCGCGACGCAGAAGTTGGGCGAGAGAGAAAGAGAGAGACAGAGATGGAAGAGAGATTTTGGAGCTAGCTCTCTCACTGTGTTTCTGCAGTATAGAACGAAGATACACATAACATAACGTTACAAATTTTATAACGTTTCTAACCTAAAGTGATGTTTAAAATACAAACATAATATTATTAAATTAAAAAGTGTATTTATATAGTAAAATAAGTGACAGTGACAGTGTATTAATATTTTTTTTATAATATTTGAGTAGATATTTTTTTATTTTTACAATTTTAGTGGAGAAAAATAATTTTTATAATTTATTAGTAGATAATTTAATATTTACTAATAAAAAAAAATACAACCTTTTTTTTTAATTCTAAATGCTGTTAAAATTTAAATGTCTTATACAAATCATATAGCAACCACGGCTCCACATGCTGACTTGCATGGTACCAATGCAAGGAGTAGGGTACCGTTATCAAGACTTGGTTCACGGAATACCCCTCCCTCATCCCCCCCAGCCACTCAGGTGACTATGACACCTACAACCTTTCCTGATGGAAGTACAGTGTATATGGATTCAAAAGATATTAGAGTTTTAAATGATATAATTGATGATTTAAATCGTTATGATATTGATGAAGAATTAACACCATTTAATCCATCTAATAATAAAATAACTTCAAGAAGAGATTCTGGAATAATTGGGGATGAAAATAATGAAAATGCAAAAGTTGAACAGGTAAATATTTACATACTTAATTATTCATGCATATATTTTTTTTGCTTCTTATATCTTTATACTTTTTTTGTTGTTGAAAACTCTCAGGTAAGAGTATGACCAAGGATACTTAAATCTTTTGATGTTGTTGTTTTAATTGTGTCATAAACAGGTTGATATAATGCTTAAGAACTATATTACAATGATTATGTTACTATTTTTTTTATTTAAAAATTATTTATTGTTAAAGAATTTTTGGTCACGTGGTTAAGGTAGTGCTGCCATCTAAGCTAATCGCGTGCTTTGTGCTGCACAATCAATGTTTTTATTTTTCTTGCATTAAAAAGTGGCGCGTAGATAAACAGAAGATGATATAAATAAATAAACACTATTAAAATACATAATATAAAATCGAATTTTGAACTTATATATATTATCATGGAAGTAATAATTTCAATATTATTCCAGTCTCGTATTGTTATTACGAAAATGTTATAAAATAATGAGTTTTCATTACGACTTGCCGTGATTACGAGAAAATCGTTACATTCTACGGACAAGGAAAGAATACATATTAAACGTTAATTAAAGTAGTGAAGGACGTAAGAGGTAGGAACATGAGTGAGAATTACATCGCGATGACATCTATACAAAAAAGTACTTGACGTGCGTTCTAATGACACCACTTCACTTGACGATGTACACAAAGTACTTCAAACTTAAGCCTCAACTTAAAGAAGTATAGTGTTATTGTTAAATTTACAAGGAAGCTTATTTTTTACGCCACGTTGATGGAAAAATCAATCAATATATATTTTACACCTACTATAACTTTTTTTATAACTTTTAAAATCATTTTATTGATGTTTTGAGACCTTCTCTCTCTCTCTCTCTCTCTCTCTCTCTCTCTCTCTCTCTCTCTCTCTCTCTCTCTCTCTCTCTCTCTCTCTCTCTCTCTCTCTCAATGAAAAAAAATGAACCTTAGACTTTTCAACAGAGTTACTTTGTGATTATATTCCTATATTGACCGTTACTCAACCATCTTTCAAAAATTTAATGACTCTCTCTCTCTCTCGATGTATATACTGCATTATTTACATTATATACAGTGTACTGTTTAAAAATATAATAGCATTTATTGTATGACATTATAAGAGATCATTAAAAATGTCTCAGATATATCTCATTATATATTTATAATTATTTTACCAAAAGTGTTACAGTAACTGAAGTGCAATTTTATATCACAAAAAAGGTATATAATATATTTAAAAATTATTATTAACTTATCTTATCATGATAATGTATCATTATCAATAGATAACAATGGTACTATTATTAAGCTTTTTTAATGGTAGTGATAGATTTTTTTCAATCTTTTTTGTTATAAATCACTTATAAATCAAGTTCAACCTCATTAAATTAATTATTATAATAGGTTATTATAACAATAGAAACAAAAGTATATAATATAGCTTTTGTTGTTAGCAAGTGCATTACAGGTATACATCAATGATGTTTTTTTTTATGACATGATAGCGTTGTTAGTTGATTGCTTCCCCTGAACGCCGTGCAACCCGTACGGTCCACATGCTATTCAGGCAAAAGACTGGTTGGTATATTATATAGGAGGGCGGTGCGGCAGGCGCATAGTAGCCAGCCTTAGCGCCGGCGTTTCCCCCGATCAATAGCTCGCGCCGCAACGTTTCTTCTCGCTCTTTTTCTCTCTATATATTCTCGCTCCCCCGCGATGGCAACTAAATCTCAAAATGACATTCGAGTAGTCACTTCCTCAAATGTTATTACGTATATCAAGATTTTTCAGTCATGCAAAAAAAAAATAATAATAATAAATAAAAGTCAACATATTCTATGGGCAAAAAAAAAAAGTAATTTATTATATCAATATATACGTAATACTTTTTTTATAACATTTTATTGGTGGCAAGAAAAATTGTAGATATATTTTATACTTTTCAGAACGTAGATTTAATACAGATTAAGAGATCTTCTTGTAGATTTTGAGGAAGAAATAAAATAAATATAGAAAACAAAATCTCAAGTAATATCAAATCTATATAAGGAATGAATTTTAAAATCTCCGTTTTTTCCCCATGATCAAATCACGTTTAGATTTTACACAAAATACATGTAAAATAGAGTTAAAAATGAGGTAAATAAATCAATATCATTCTATTTATTAACCTGTTTAGCATATCATATAATAGAATAATAACATTATTTGAAATATTACAAAAAAATGATGACAAATTATTATTATAATTTATTATATTGAAAATAAGTGAGGAATTTATGATTGTAATGTTTTAAAATGACTTTCCATAAAATCGCTATCTATGTATAATTATAAAGTTAATTTTCACCTTTAAATAATATATTATAATATGGCTTTATAATTAATCTTGCTAAGTGAGAACGTATCAAAGTATCCAATTTAAAATTTATCTTATTAATTACTGATTATATAAACAACAAGTTGTAGCTTGTTATTATTTCACTTTATATATAATTAAAACGTTGCGTAAGCCAATAAACTTTTAAATAAGTCTTTAAGCTTTTAATTAAACTAAGGTGTCGATTTATTAAAAGTAAAACGACATGAGTTTTAGGTTTAAATTTTTTGTGTGTTTTGTAACAAACCATATTTGTTTACGCTTTTATAAAGAATGAGGAAGTTTCCATAAAGTTAAGACCCTGTTTTGAGCACATTTTTAGAAAGAGTATAAATAGTAAATTCTATTGAAGTCAATATTTACCTTTATTAACTACATTTCAGTGATTAATTTCCCTCGAAAAAGTGCCCACCACGTCCCCCTAGAAGACCCTTTCGTCATTTTTGCGTTCGTCTTCTGCAAGTTTTAACGTACTAATTTCAAAATTAACTTTAATTTTAGATATTCAATATGATATGATTAATGATTACTTTAGATTAAATTTTTGTATATTTATTTCCTTGTTTTCCGTCATAGTAAGTATTTTATGTGCTGAAAATAATATAGGATAATACATAGAATTTAAAATGATATAATGTACTATTAATGTGTATAATATGTTGCGATGTATAACTTAATTTCAGCTAATATCAAGCTGTACTAATTCTATTATTGCGAGTTAACAACATTACATACAGTATTATTCGCTCTAATAATTTGATATCTCACTAAATTATCATTATGAGTATTGCTGAACATCAAATATAGTATGACGTTATAGATATAAAATTTGGTGTCTAAAAAATAATCCCATTGTTAAAAAAAAAAAAAAAAAAAAAAAAAAAAATTTGAAAGCTTGTGCATTTTTCTTTTTTTACTGTGTAGTAGCTTAAAAAATGATAAAGATTATTTGTTTATTTTACATGTTTACGTTGCGACCCTTGTTGTTTTAATGATATAATTTTTGTGTTTCTATTTATATACTATGTTCATATAATTGTTTAATCTGCAGAGTGGTTTTGCTTTTTACTTTTTATTTTTTAAATTTTTTTTTTCACTTTATAAACATGATTGTAATTAAGATTTTTATGACTCAACTCACGTGTTAGCTGAATGACCGACTAGCTATTTTTTAACACAAAAACATCACATCAATTAGAAGAAAACGTAATAAAAATTACATACTATAAAAACTTCAGTTAAATACCTTCTTTTTTTTTAATGTTTTACAATATTAGTCATGATTCTAAAGATTCATTTTCAACGTTGAAAGACATTATCCGAATGAGGAAAAGATGGTTAAATATATGTTAGTTTGTGAGCTAAAAACAATATAATAATATAACTTTGTAGTATTTTTAAATAATCAACACTCTTCTTAGAATTATGATATCTTTATTTTTATTTTCAAAGCACGCGCTGCTAAAGTTTTAAATTAGGTGTCAGCTTAATAGTCTTTCTTAATAATAAATATAAAAAAACAGTTAATATTTGATGAAAGCGGAGTTTGTTCTTTAATCAAGATTTTTAGTTTGCCCCAACAAAAGTACACAAAAAGTTTTGCATTCTTAAACATATTTACTCACATCTTGACTAAATTTGGTTTTCTTTAAAGTTAGTATATGTTCTTTTGTTAATACTAACTATATTGCCAAAAAATTTATTTCTATTAATAAATGTCAAGCTATAAACATTAAATATGTAGATTAAGATATAAAATTTTACTTTGTTCATTGTCTTTACAGAGTAGAACAAGTTAAAGTACAACTTAAACGTAATAATAATTATAATAATCTTTTATTAAGGCGCATACAGGGCTATTTCAGCCATATTACATGAACCTTGGACATAAATTGAGCCCATAATATTACAATAAAAAGACAAAACATTACAATACGCAACAAAATTAAACACAATACAGTAAATTATATCAACATCTATACCTTCTGATGTGAAATATAAATTATATTTAACATTTTCATAACTGCTAAATATTCAGATACACTGTAAAACATATTTTCAAGTAGGTATTTCTGTACTGCTTTTTAAACAAAATAATAATAAAATGCGATTAAGACATCCATGCAATTTTCTTATATATTTTTTGCTATAAGGTAACTAAAACAGCTACAAGTAAAGATGTAAAATATGACACATTTTTAAAGTACTTAAGTACGTACTTTGGCAGACGACAAGTGTACCAGGAGGGTACAAAGTATAAGGCAACGTGGCGGTTTAACGAACGCCCACCTTGCCTCTCTCGTGCTCTCTCTCTCTCTCTCTCTCTCTCTCTCTCTCTCTCTCTCTCTCTCTCTCTCTCTCTCTCTCTCTCTTCTGACTTGGCCAGCCAGGCTCAGTTTAAAAATAATGCCGCAGACTTTTTCACTAACATATCTCTGGAACACTATAATATCATCGTATTTTAATATTTTATAATAATAGATAATATAATACTTAATTTATAATATTTAATATTAGTCACTATAAAATTAGACAATACTAGTCCACTAAAAATGACCTACATAACAATTAAATTTGGTGCATATGTTGGTAAGCAATTATTGCATCAATTTTAATAATATACTGCATTGGCAAACTTAGACCTATTAAAGTTCAATCATTAACACTATAGTAATAATTAGTGTTTTAAAACATGTCAAATTTAGCTAATAAATAATTAACTATAAAATGAACAGCTTGTTTTAACAAGCTTATAATATTTAATTAGTTAGTTATTATTTTTGATGAAGCAGTAATAAATTTTAATGATATACAAATAATAACGATGATTCTGATATTTTGTTTTAGTATCGTGTTTTGCATAAAATTTTATTCTATTTCAGATTTCTGAGCAAATATGAACTTCAAAAACCAATCTTCATCATATTATCATATTTTTTGTGATAAAGACTATGACTAAGAATAATAAAACAAAAAAACGTGATCTTAATTTGTTATGGGCTGTTCACAATGACGCGTAACTTTCACGTAACAAATAACGTTTCAAATAACATTGATTGTCTATTTTCACGTAAAAGTTATGTGAATGTACTCGTCATTGAGAGCAGACAATTATATGAGTTCATTAAAACTTAATTAAAAAATTATTTTTAATTGCAGTTACTGAAGAGTATAAAAAAGTGTAATAAAAATGAAGATAATTAAACATTCATTTTATATTCATATAATAATATAACTATATAATTAATATACACTTAATTTATATTTAATTTTCTTCCTAACTTAATATAATTTACTTTTTTTTTCTGAATTTATATATAGTTTTTAATGTTTACTTTTAAATTTTTACTTTACTTTTTAGATTTTGTTATCTGTTTATTCTTATTTCAAAGAATAATAATAATAACAACGAAAGTTCTAAAGAGAATTTATATTGTGTATTATTCAGTAACTGTTTTGATTCCAAACATTTCCCTATTTTTTTTTAAATAGATAATGATCTATTTTAATATAAAAGGAAATAATGCAAAATAAAAAATGTTTATTTATTGGGTTTTTTTATTAATGACAAAACAGTTTAATTTTCCCATAACCAGACTATATAAAAACCATATCATTATAATGAACTTTAATTAACAATAAAAGTAATTGTAAAATGGATACTATAAAAATTTAATTACTGAAACATGTTATACATATTATCAAACAAAGTCTTTATCACATTATACAGTATGGGAGTCAAGTTTTAAGCACGTTACAAATTATTAAAATGATTATTTAACTAAATATGATACACGAATATGTAAAACAATATTCACTTAAGTAATGATTTATTTTCTTTTTATCATGAAACAAAAAAAATAAACAAATCAATTACGTTATTTGTAAATCAGAATCATGTTTGTATTGTATCTACGTAATTTATTTGAAAGATGAAGGTCGGTCATTGGTGTGGGTGTTGACCATGTTTTTCTGGCGCATCTTCTCTCTTCTCTCAACTCTAACTCTTACGTATTACGCGGTGAGAGAGACACAGAGAGAGAGAGAGAGACAGGATTCTCTAATTTTACCTCACGCGTTCTCTATTTTTTAAAAAACTATGATGCATCACATAACAGACCCTACCTTCGCCAAATACATTATACTAAAGAATCAACGAATATATAACATAAACACAAAATATATTATTATTTATATATTTTTTTTACCTGCTTTATTCAGAGTTTACTTTAAAGATATACGTATATATAAATATTTTAAAATAAATATTTTTTTCGAGGTTATATCTCTGTTATTATATAGCCTCAGAAATATATTATAATATAGAAAAATTAAAACTAAAAAAATTAAACATTTATTATTTCCTTTGTTGGTTTTATTTAAATGAAATGCAAATTTTATTATAAAAAATTCTGCTTTTTTTTTTTATTCTTATCTTAATTTTTAAATTTACATTTTTTTTTTACAAATTAAATACAGTACATGTAAATTAAATAAATTTTCTTCCATTTTATTTTTCTATTAATTTGTTAAACATTTTATTAAGCGAGGCATAAAAAAAGCGAAAATAAAATACGTAAATATAAAGCAAATATTTAAAGACTTATACACTCGTGTTAAATTTGCACCTAACGGCTAAGATTTATTTATTTATATTTTATACGTGAACTCATTCAACTTTGTAGGCACATACTGATCATCACGTATTCATTAAACTGTTACACCTCGTTTAACTTGATTTTATTTCAGTTACTTACTCAATTATTAAAAATATTTAAACATGTAAAAATTCATTTGAGCTTGAAGTTTTGTATTGATTTTTTTGCTACTCTTAAAATATTATACTTATACGTGTTATATATATATATATATATATATATAATATTGATAGAGCAACCCTCAGTATTTTTGATGATGTCCAGTACAGAATTAATATAGTACAAAAACATGTTTTAAATAAACATAAATAACCCCACTTATTTGTGTAAAATCAGCTGCTTTTGAAATGACGCTCAATTGGGCGGGATGATCCAGTAAAAAAAACACAGAAAAGTCTATAGAGTTATTCTAAATATTTTGGCAACATATTCCATACTGCAGAAGCAGGAAAACATTCGGGAGTTCTGCCAAAATATTTTTGTTGTTTCAGAACAAAAGTATTGCAAATTTATCAATTTAGTGTTATAATATATTGTGGAGGGGGGGAGGGGTTGCTTGAACTGAACTGATTTTATTAAACTTTACAGGCTAGCTTATATATTACATAATTTTGTTTTGCAATTGTGCTCATACACCTTAAATAATAAAATACTTAAACAAAAAATGTTGTGTATATAATAAACTTATAAAGATTTTTCTACAATATTAAAAACTCAAAGTATTCTCTAAGTGATCTAAAACAGCAATATACTATAGAGAGTTAACTTACAATAATAGTGAGTGAAACTATTAAAACAAACATTTGGCAATTAGATGATTGAAACTGTTGAAAAAAAAACTGTACATTTAGTAGACTTGTTATTTATCACGCAATGAAAATGTTGAAAAGTTTTAAATTATTTTAAATTACTTTTTCAACTCTTTTTCTGTTAAAAAAAATAATAGATTAAAAATTCTGAATACCAACGAGCTTTGTCCTCATTTATTTAAGATTTTACAGTAAAAACCATTGTTTAATGATAATGTTCATATTACCCGCAAGGTATAAACACATCATTTTATTTCTACAATTCTACAAAGTTTAACGACGAGTCGAAAGAAAATATTTTAATCATTAGAGTACACTAATTCAGTATATTTTTTGTTATCGTATCGTATTTAATTGCGCCAGATAAAAATATTTAATTAAAAAAAATACTATAAACAATTATCCTATATACACAAAAATCAAACAATTAATATTTATATGTAGAGAGATTTTTTTGTTAAAGTCTGTGTAAGTAAAGAATACTTGAATACTAGCTTTGATTACTGTTGATTCATATATTTAGGTCACAGTTGCTGACAGAACGTTTTTTATTTTATAGAAAAAGTAGTAAGTTTTAACAAACATGTTCTATCTTCTTATTTATACGTCATCCCTAAGGGCAGATTTATCTAACAATTTCAGATTTCTCTCTCTCTCTCTCTCTCTCTCTCTCTCTCTCTCTCTCTCTCTCTCTCTCTCTCTCTCTGACAAATGACACTTGCGTTCAAGCAAATAGAAAAATGAAACTATAGAATATCAAAATTTCATACAAAAAAAAAAAAAAAAAAAAAAAAAAAAAAAAGATAATAGATATTTTGTTTGTCAGATACTTTTTTAACATTTTTGAATGAATGAAAACAAAATAAAAAGTTTACCCAAATGTTACTATATAGAAAAAAAAATTACTACGTAAATCTGTTTTTGTTTTTGCTCTAAACATAATGGAAGTACGAAGGATATTATTTACTACAAGAGGAACAATAACAAAAGCCGCAGTTTAAACTTTAGGCATTATTTACACACGTTACACATTTTTTGCTTTGTAGTACACAAGTTTCTATGTTCCATGTACTAAAGTAGTGACAGAATGAAGAATCTGGCTAACTGTGGATCAGTTTATTTCTTTTTATACACCTTTCATAAAAGACTTTTGAATGAGTAATACCGAAACTTTTTTATTGCATATTCTAAAAGAAAGGCATCGTACTGAATCGATTGATGTATTTTTCATCATTTTATCATTTAGCTCATTAAGTATTTTTAATTGGTTTTTGAAAATCGTTTTATGGTTACATGGCTGATACTTTTGCATGTTCGTGCATGTAAAAGTTACCAACCGTGACGTCAAATCGTGATCAAAAATTAATTATCTAGAAAATCGCCCATTAGTCATTCAAGATGATGCAGTCTTTCAGAATATGTAATAAAAATACTCATTAAAAATATTTAGTCTTTCTATAATATCATCTAGATAGATATACTAGATAGATGGACAAGCTCATATCGATTGTTAATTTTTTTGGCGTAATTCCCTATCTTTTAACATTGAACAAATGACACGAGAAATTTTAAAAAATAGTTCGTGTCCTATTGTACCTGTAGAATCGTTGATTTAGATATTTATGATTATACTTTATGCATAACATTTGTTTTGAAAATTGGAAAACATCACTATAATTTTTTAAACATTATAACTTTCAATGTATTAAAATATATTAGCATTTCAAAAAAAAAAAAAAAAAAAAAAAGATTTATATATTTTCATATTCTCAATTAAGTACTTAAAATTATGATTTTGTAGGAACGTGATTCTAATGTGTATACTAACTGTATAGAAGTTTCATGCAAATATACTGTTTTTTAGTGTATTTATTTAACGTTAAATATATCTCACAAAGTGTCTATGTACTTGCTTACATTTTACCTCCTCTGTTTTCGTTTTCGTTTTTTCGATTTTTCGATTTTTCGTTTGTTTTTCTTCTCATTTTTCTTATTCTTTGCACGCAGGTATAAATTTTGATGAGCTGCCTTAATGTCATGGTGTGGGTTATAAGCTTGGTACTTTTTCCTCATTTTTTGTTACTTATAAAAAAAGGTGGATTTATATGTTATGAACAACAAAGGGCATGACTTGTTAGTCCGAGGATCGATAACGTACTACTACAGTCATTTCTTTTCTCTTTAGCTCTTACACACGTTTCTCTTAACTTCCCTAGTGAGAAATAATACTAACTTTACTTTACACAGTGGGAACACAAAGAAAAAAATACAGTAACCTTGTACCTTTGTTTGTATCTGTCTCTATGGAGCTCTCATTAACTAAACTTATTATAATACTGCTGTCTTTATGTTATGTCTCATGCGGTATTCAATAATTTAAAGGATATCGTTTTCATATATTATCTTGATTTTATACTAATTATTATTATTATTTTTTAATAAATCCCAGTCTAAGACAAGTAAGGGCTTTCCAATCAATAGAAACAACACACACGGGCCGACCACGGCCTAAATACACAGCCCGGCATTCTCCATGACAGCCTATAAAAACCATGGAAACGTCTAGGCAGGCTATTCGGTGCAATCATGCACCTCCCGAATGCTGTGTGTGTGTTTATAGTTAAAACTATAAAATTAAACTACAATATTCACTGCAGACAGTGAAAATTATCATTTTATACTTTCCTTAATACACTTGAAATAAGAGCCTTTGGATATATCATAACGTTAAAAAAATATTAACTTTTAAAAGTTACTGAATGTGTTAGTAATATATATGAAGAATTTCATTAAAAAAAATACGTTTAAGTTATTTGGTAGACGAATATTTATTCCCATATAATTTTTATATTTTGTTGGTGACTGTACGTTAAAAGTTATTGCGTCTTAAGTTAAGAAAAAGCTGGCATTACTGAGCTTATATCCAACTTAAGCTGGATATAGAAGTTATGCTATGTCCCTGTAGCTATAACAATGGAATTAATTCTTTATAATATAATAAATAATATTATCTCCAAAACTATTCCCTTTAATACCATTAATAAAATTTATCCGCTTTTGTTTTATCAAGAGACTAAAAAGATTTTCATTCAATGACGTCAAAAACACATAAATAAAAAATATTTTAAGAAACAAAATATATTTTTATGTATAATTTATGTTTTAATATTACAATATAATAATAATAATACAATACAATATTGTATATAATATACAATAATAATACTAATTGTTTTTGAATAAATAAATATTAGTCTTTTTTCATATATATTGAAAAAATGAAATTACAAGGGTGAGTTTTAGGTCTGAAAAATGTATGACCCTCTTTTACATCTAACCCAATAACTTTAATATGATTATTAAATATTTAACAAAATTATCGTTTTTATATACTGTACTTAAGATTTGCACTTAAAAATTAAACAAATAAATATAAATTTTGGTTAATTGTAGAAAATGCATCGTTTTAAATATTTCCTTTTAAAAATGTACAAGGAATAAAGAAGTTTTCATATAAATCAATATTGTATTGCTTAATTTTAAAGTTATACTATAAAGTTCACAATTATAAATTTATTTTAAAAGTTTTAAATTTATTTAAAACTTTATATAAATATTGTATATAAATGCTCCATAATAAAATAAAATATTTGGACATGCTTTTCTTTTTAATATTAAATACTCGAAATTGTTTTTTTTAATGAAATTTAATTCATGAAGATGTGTACTTATACTTTAGAAACGTAATGTCTGTAAAACAGCATTAGCCAATCAACTTAAAATTATAATTAAGAAAACAATAGATTCAGAGCAGTACGAGATGTTTGATTAAAACAATAGTTTTCCCATCACTTTCAGCTTACAACAGAATAATACTTGGATCTGACAAGATTTAATTAAACTGGATTTTGTTTAAGATAGCTAATTATATTTGCGTTGTCTTAAATAATTAACTACATTATTTATTTATTTCATTTTTTAAATTATTTATAAGAATTTTATTTATTTACTTTGAATAGATATCCCATCTAGCCAAGTCAATTCATTTTAAAATTATTTAACAAACAAAGCATAAAGTTTTTTTTTATACAGTATATTATGTAAATAGCATTGATTTTTTCCAAGTAATGAAGCATACATGTATAATATACCATTTAATCAAAGAAATGAGAAAATTATAATAAAACATGTAACGTTTTTAAATACATACATCCTTTTTTTTTTGTATAAGCTTGTTCGTTTATTTATTTGGTTATTTTTTTATCAATTCTAAATATGATCAATTGTTATGATATATGAATTTAAAGTGTAATTTTCAGCACACTTAATTATTATTATGCTTCGTATAGCTTTTGCAAATCTCAAAGTTAATAAGAAATAATAGCAGCCGAGTTATAGCCGTGCTTTTTGATTAGCCCCTGCAAAAAGTGAATATATGCAATTTGTTAAGCACATGTACCACACTGGTTGCCTATACATCAGGATAGATTTAACGATAGTCACACAAAAGAGCAAAACCAAACTTTTGTCCCCAATTCATAGTATTAGTTTTAGTTTTTTCGTATTCGCAGCAAATTTTTTAACATATGTAAATATTTAGAAAACCTTATTCGTATAATAAAACCAAAAACAGTGTATTTTAATACACGTTTACTTATTTATTTTAAAGTTGTTTTATAATTAGTTAGTAAAAATTTAAAACAAAAGTTTTAAGAAGTTATAAATCTGTATATATTGCATAAACATAAAATATAAACATACATTCAAGCTTTTAGAATATAATATTTAGTCTAAAACGTTATACAATTGAAAATATAGTATTATAACTTGCTATAATATTATATTATGTAAATAAATGGCTCTGTTTATTATAATTGCATGCATTATATTATTGCTATCTAGATTTAAGGAAGGACGAAAATTAAAGTATAATAAAACGTAAAATATATTTGACCTTACAAACACAGTCATTGTTGTTGCGGTAATAAAAACACAAATTAAAATTTTTTTATTTATATATTTAAAACCCTTGTCAACTTACCTTTTTATCATTTAGAATACTAGATTGATAATTACCATACCGTATTATCCATGATATAGACACCACCACGTTGCTTTTGTATTTATTTTTATTTATTTTCATTTTGACTGCTATATCACGTATTTGACGTCACAATGTACCACCGCCAATCACAGTCACCGCTCTGGTCACGTAATAAATTTAAGCTCCTCCGTCAAGTTCTTTACCCCTATCACGACCCCATTAGTACATCGTGACGTCAGATACGTGATATAATAGTCAAAACGAAAATAAATACCAAATCAATGTGGTGGTGTCTATATCATAGATAATAAGGTATGGTAATTATCAATCTAGTATTCTAAATGATAAAAAAGTAAGTTGACAAGGCCTTTAAGAGAACTTGTTAACATTTTCAGTTTGTATGATTATTATGAAAAAAAAATCTATACTACTTTTTGTCAATGTTGTTGAAAAGTAAACGAACTAGTGACTATTTATACTACTACAGCTATGTGCAAATCTATTATACTCACTTTTATTCTTTCCATTCACAAAAATATTAACGCTTGAAATGTTTTAAACAAAAGTTTTTATATTCTCAAACAATTTTTTCCTATATTTGCAATTAATTAATATTAATCTATTGTTATAATTTTTTTACTATAGCATGACATTATTTTATAAAATGATAATTTTAATTATAAATAGTAATTAAGATATTTTTATAAATATATAACCATATTATACTTTTATATAGCGTATGTAAAGTTAAAATCGATTGAAATACTGATAACATTACAAAAGTTACCGTTTTTGTAATTTAATGTTATAAAGTTATGGAAAAACTTGAAGAGGTGGTAGACACTTTAAACTTAGTTTTTATTTCACACACTTTTTAGAGAAAATAAAGTATACTTCAGTAACTTATTTGTCGTTAATATATTGACTAGCTTTCTACAACAGAAAGTCATGAGTGTACTCTTTATATAACGCTATATATTAAGTGAATTTATTTCACAATTAAATACATGTACATAAAAAAAAGTGTTTAAACATTTCAACTTTCATTTAGAAAAAAACATTTTGTCTCCAGAGAAAAACAGACTGACACTTTCAATTGTGACAAGTTAATGTTCAAATAATTTTATAGAAATGCTCTTTACGTGTATAGTATTTCAGTGCAAATCATTTGTTTTCCTATACGATGTATTTTTTGCCACATGCTGAAGTAAAAAATCATTATATTTATTTACTCTTGGATATTTAGTAAGATTAAAATCAATTTATTATAAAACAGATGCAGTTAGGTTGTATAAAATTAATCTTTGTTTTGTAAATTTAAAAAAAAAGTACGTGACATATAAATAAATGAAATTATAAATATTGTAATGTAATAATAATACAATATAATGTAACATTTAATTATTTATTAAAGGCATATTTAGATAAATGTTAAGTTTGTATTCTCCAAACATACCAGAAAGTAAATTTTAATTGAAATTTCTCAAGACTAAAAATTCCTTTTAGCCAATCCCTAGAGTCTTAGACTTCACAATAATGATAGCTGACAGTTAATTATGAAAACCTTCTATCCAATTTAAAAAAGTTAAAGAAAATAACAACAATAAATTGACTTGTCTAAACTTATGGCCTTCATAAATGAAATTAATTATATTACATTAATATCAGTCTGACTAATTGCTATTTTATTGGAATTATCAGATAATTTGTCATTACTAAGATATATGATATGTAATATTTATCTAACTTGAAAATTAATTAATTAAAGGCATAGAACACCTTGAACAATAAACATGTCTAGTATCCTAACATATCTAAATATTAACCTTGATTTGGCCGAAGTCATTGATTTCTAATTTATTTTACATTCACAAAATGTCAGCAGCAGGTTTATGACATCACAGCTCGTTTGTTACTATGCGCGTGGATCAGGTGAGCTGTGACGTCATAAATCTGCATGTGACATTTTGTAAATGGAAAACAAATTAGAAATCAATGACTTCGGTCAAATTAACATTGATATTTAGGTATATTAGGATACTATATATGTTTTGTTTTTTTAATGTGTTATATTCAAATATGTTTACGTTTTATGTCTACGTTTTTAATGAAATCACAATATTATGTTACGTATTTCAATATTATTGTGAACTTTGATAAAATATTAAATTATTTATTTGTTTACTTTTATTCCATACACCTTTAGCAACAAAAGTTGTAACTAACATTTTAATATTTACAAACTAGATGTCTCTAGTCTCGCTGTCTGGTGCACAAAAGTCTCAATCGATCTTTTCCCGCGCTCTAAGCATCCCAACTACATTGAATTTTGTTATAAACATTCTGAGAGATAGAGCTTTGCAATACTAGACCCTGGCCAAAAGGGAAATTTAGACATGTATGACGTCACATTATGTAGGTGTACTTTATTTAACATTTCAACTTTTAATTAACGAATAAAAAAATGATTCATTTATATTTTTGTAAAGAAAATCCTATAGTTTGTTTGTTTTTTATCAAACATTTGTTCAGCATTAGATTTTTTTTTATTTCAAGAATGAAATATATTTTAATTTACCGGTTAATGAAGATGAAAATAAGTGCTAAAAATGCTAAAAAAAAAAATAATAATATTAAAAAGGAAATTAGCAATATATATAACAGTTACAAAATTATATTTTTTTTTTTGTCATACCTGAAAACAGTTCATGGGTGTTGTTTTTATAGTAACTATTGTATAGGATATAAAAAATAATTTTCCTTTATTTATAATATTTTTTATCAATTTTATTTAATGTTTGCCAAAGATAACACTACTCGCTGTCTCAATATCCACTCGTAAATGTTTAAAAAAAATTTGGATGTATTCCAAATATTTTACAATTTATCATCCATACTGAGTATTTTTATATTATAATTGTGGTTGTAACTTATGTTTCCTTTTTTTTTATCAAACTTTATTTAAAACTGCAGTTTGCACAACTTCATAAAGTTTTGTTAAAAATTATGTAACTATATTCTGACCTTGCATTTAAAATATATATCAGTATGACAATTTAAAATTTTATAACATTTTTTTAACAGTTCTAATGTCATCTCAAAGGATATTTTTTTTATAATTTTAATTTAAATGTTTTAAAATGCAAGCAGAAAAACTAGTGTACAGTAACTTTTAAAGCAAGTAAGACAAATTTCCTTTATTGTTGTAAAGGTAGCTTTTGTTGCAAATGTTTTTAATAAAAATTTCAGTCACAACAAAATAAGTACATATAAACAAAAATTTAAGTCTAGCTTTAAAATGACGTCACATTACGTTAAACAAAGAAGTAAAACAGTAAAAGTATTCATGATTAAAATGTGAGGTAATCCTCCCTTCCTACTTGCACGCCCCCCCCCCCTAATATAATATTTTATAAAAAGTATTTCTACTTTATTGATTTATTACTCAATAATGGCATAACTTAAGGTTTTTTACTGTAGTCACTTTCTTTTACTGTAATATAAAATTATAATATTTTTATGCTTTCTTGTTAAACAATTTTATAAGTATAAAAACTAACATCAATATGAGTGTCTTTTTGCATTACTTGTTGCTGTTGCTAAACTTTTAATTTATTATTTTAATAATTAATCCTTTTCATGACCTGAATATGCAAAACAATTATTTTTCTCTTATTAAGGAAAAAATGATAAATTTCCTCCTTTAATTTACAATAATTAATAATATAAAATGACAACTTAAAATAATATTTAAACATTATTCAGCTTTCTATTTAATATAAATTTATTTCTTGGCACAATAGTAACAGGAAAAAAATTACATTATTGATTACTAAAATATTAAAAATTTTCCTATCTTATTGAATCGATAAAATATTATTAGATTTACTGTATTACGTTGGTTTTATGTTCATAATAAATCAAATCTGTGGCTTTCCGATTTGAAATTTATTAAATTAGGAAGAACTTCTATTTTAATCTAATAAAGCTGATAAATTACACAAAATTGAATTGAATTTATAGTCTGGTAAAAACGTTTTTGTTTTTAATGGGTTGTCTATTTACTTGAATATTAAAAGGCAAGTAGTATTCTTGGACAATTATTGCATAGTATTAGTATAAAATATTCTTTTAATTTTAGTCTAGTTTATTGTTAACCAAAAACATGCCATTTTACTTGTCCAACACATTGGTGATACACACAGTACATTAACACAGGCAATTTAAATTTTGCTAAAGGGTTTCCATTACTAACTTGTAAGTAGAGAAATCTGATGTTTATTTCGAAATTAAAAGTACATATTATAATTACTATAAATCCCCTTGGGATCTGTAATATTTTTAAATTAGAACAGAACATTATATAAATTTGAAAATATATATATATCATTCAGAAGAAAAAAAACTAGTTTCCAGTAAACAATAATAAAAATGAAACTATGTTTTCTTTGTCTATTTTATTTTCATTTGAATCACACGTTAGTAATAAAGTATCGATATGTTGATAGGCATTCTAATCTATAGGGTGTATGCGGATGACGTCATATTTATTGCGCTTGGAGGCCATACTGGAATAGTGCATTACATTGCTCAGCATAGGACAAACTTAAGCCAATTTTCTTTGGGAAATTGGTTAAATTTTTTTGTTATTGTTATTTTTCTCACATACTTGAGATACTAATTCAACATATTTACAACATCCATGCTCTCAAAAATATTGCATAGTTTTTTCAAATTGGCAAAATGATTTTTTGTCCTATGCCACCCATGTTATTGTGTTATCCAACATGGCGTCGACTTTAACCTGAATGCATAGGCCCTTAAACTAAACTAAATTTTAAAGGTTTTTCTACTTTTTAAAGTTTTAGTGAATTTATTCAATTATTTTATCCCATACAAACAGTTGTCTATGATAATTGTTGTAAAACAGTATCGATCTTTTTTTCTACCTTTCCTTTGTTTCTTTCATGATGCATACTTGTTTTACTTTTAATTGCAGCAGGTATGTGTAGTATTATAGTTAGAGAGAGAGAGAGAGAGAGTTCGCGGCGGCGCCATGTTGTCTGATGTGGGTGGGGGAAGGGGGAGCAAGCGCCACCAGGGAGGCTGCGAGAACGCGAGGCCAGCTAGCAAAGCAGTGAGATGTGCGCTTAGCTCTTGATAGTGAGCTCGTACTACCGCTCCAGCTGCACTTCTCTCAAAAATTAGAGTGGCTTGCCAAAAAAATACGAAAACATTCAGATTTACGTATAATAAAACAATGAACTACTAAAATAAAAAGAAGACAAATTAAAGAAAGTGAAAAAAAGCACAAATATATTATAGGTAACAACAAGTTGTAAGTGAAATTATTATAATTTATAAGTATGAAAGTAAATAATTGTAAACTTGTATAAAAAAATAATTGTGAATGTCTGGTTAAGAGTGAAGACAGAAAGGTTAATATTGTTTTTGTTTTTGTTTTTTCCATTATTTATTTTATGTGAATGTTGATGTGTGTTTGTTGTTGAATGTTATACCACATTCGATATTTCTCCTCCTTGTTTAAAAACGTACGATATCGATTATTCATTTAAAATAAACGTTACGTAAATCAATATTTAAATTTGCATCATATATATAAATGCGTAGTAACGTTAAAATTTAAATTTTGCTGTTTCAATAATTTATATATTATCTTATTAGTTATTCCTATATATTTAAAATGTGTTTATCAAATTTTTATCATACATATTATATAAAATATTAAAATATATTACAAATCGTAATTATATTTTTTATTTAAATTACATATTTTAGTTGCGTAATAATATTTATGTAGTTTCATGTTAAAAAATATTAACATCTTTTTACTTCTCTCTCTCTCTCTCACTCTCGATTTGTGTGTGTATATATATATATATATATATATATATATATATATATATATATATATATATATATATATATATAGTAATCCCATGTTAATAATAATGTTAAAAGCTTATATTGTACTTTATATAAATGGATTTGACTTTTTTATTTTGTCTTTTTTTAAGATTAAATCCAATAGTCGCAGATTTCCAATATAAATCAATTTACATATAAGAAACATATACGTCTCTTATATTGCATTAAAATTTCAATATCCAACTTTTATATATATATACATACGTGACACAGCACCACACACATACTTGTTCAGTACTTGAATATCATTGTCTTCATTGAAAGTTGTGTGTTGCGGTATAAAAAAGTGATTTACTTGCAATTTTGTATGTTTTCATCAATGGAATATAAAGTAGCATTTATTTAGAATATTTACATAATGATTATTATCGTTATCTTTAAACATATCACATGAGTATAATTAAAATAATGACAATGAAAATTTAAGCTTTTAATCTAATTAATTGAAAATAAGGTTTATTTTAATTAAAATACAAACTTTATTTTATGAATTATATTATAATATAAGGATAAAATAAATTAAAAAGTTACATTAGTTTTATTACATATGGGATCGTAGTAATAGCTTTTATAAAAAGTAGACTGAAAGTGTATACAGGTGCATGCTACGCGACATTCAATGTATTTTAGATGTTACTTGTCTTCATAATTTTAGCTGTGTTTGTTTATTTGTTTTTAATAAAAACCTATTAAAATCTTTTTATAGAGCACTTAAAACTAATATAAAATAGTAATATTGTTAAATAATAATTTTAAATGATTTACAATTTTCTTTAAATATTGGTCTTTCAATTTATATTAAATAATATATTGACTTTTAGATCATAAATTATACAATATCTCATCAAACATTTTATCTTGTCATTTTTTTTTTTTAATTATTTAAGATCTTTCTGTATTTGACGTTTCTACAATATGAATACCTTCCTCTTTTTCTTACATCAATTTGTTATTCTTTTAAAACTTGACACTTTTAATCATAATCAATTTTTATGCTAGCTATCTTTGAATTATACATTAATATTGATTTTATGTTGATAACTTATTTTTAATAAGCGTATTTCGTTTCAAATAAAAAATAATAACTAGTTATTTACTAAAGTCTTTAAGTAATTTACATCGCTAATGATTACTATGATCACATTAAATTAATGCTATTTTTTAATCATTTGCTTATAAAATTTAACATCTTATATGAATATTATAATGCAATAACTCAATTGATTGATACAAACTTATCAATTTTAATAAATAGAAAAATCCAATAATTGTAATGTCAATTTTATATAATCCAGTTCACCTCTTCAGAAAAATAACGTATTTAAATTGAACTTCGAATAGAATTGCTGAACATACAGAAGTTTAATATAAAACGAAGGTAATCAATCATTGATCTGTCTGTTGGTCAATTCCATACACAAGATATCGTGCTGTCAGTTCAAGACGTAATATACGTACGTGTACGTGCTGAGGTCATTATTCACCCTCACAGGTGACTGGGAGGGAAGGAGGGAGGCGTACAATGACACCTTAGAGACCATGAAATTTCTTAGCAGGGAACTAAAACTATATTATACATCTCTTCTATAGAAACCTTGAAATAAAAAATAATAAAGTAATATATATGCGATTGTGATACATATTATATTCCTAAGGGACTGTATGATATTAAACCACAAATATCAATACATATATAAAATTACTTGTGGTATTATACTAAAATGTTATATGTTTGAAAATATTATACGATATTATATATTGTGTAAATAAATATCTTTCAGATATTTTTAACATAAAAATATGATATTGTTGGATAACGTAATTCGTTTTCATATTTTACTTATTATTCTTTGTTATATACAAAGTACTTTTAGTTTTATTAATGTTGCATTTATATCATTGTGTATAGTTCTACTTAACGGTCAAGATTTCATGACATTCCATTAAGAATGTAATGTGACGTGTTGACAGTCTTTGAGAAAAAAGATAGAGATTGCGATAGGAAGTAGAGAAGTAAGAAAAAAAATTGAAGTGTCGTTGTCTCAAAGTTTAAGTATCATTCCATTAGAGAGAGAGAGAGAGAGAGAGAGAGAGAGAGAGAGAGAGAGAGAGAGAGAGAGAGAGAGAGAGAGAGAGAGAGAGAGAGAAGTAAAACCTCTTATGTCGTTCGGTTCTACTAGGTGATGTTTCCAACTTTACCTCGGGCAAATCCTTTCATTCACGCACCTTTGCCATTTCAATGACATACTTTACTTCACCATGACATTTGACGTAAACAATAGCCTGTAATTAATTAATTTAGGATAGTACATTATAAAACCTTCATGGGTAATTAAAACTATTTTTTATCGTTATTTAAATAGTATAAATATACATATATATATATATATATATACATATATATTTAACAGTATATATAAAGTTCAGGATGTCCGGTATATCACAAATTATAACTCAATTATAGAATTTAAAATGAGTTTTTTTTCCAGTCAGTGTTGTATAGTATTGCTTCTATTTTTATAAAATGAACGTTGAAAGTTGGTTTATTTCTTGCTCTTTGGTCTAAAGCGCTTAAAGAAAGTAAAAAAAAAAGGGGGAGAAAATGTTTATTTGTGTTAATGAAAGATGTTTGAGTAAATGTTTAGGATGTGTTTGGTAGAAACATTTTTTTTTTCTAAACTACATTAAATAAATTAGTTACTTTTTTTATACTTTTTATTCTACTTTTGTTCAATATTATAATTTTTTTTTTGACATGCCGAAAAAAAAGAAGAGTAAAATGTAATTTTTTAAAGTCCAGATTTGGTTAGATTTGTATATAAAATTACTCATACACTCCTAAAAAGCTTTTGTTCATATGTACATGAATATGAACATGGTTTTTCTACATAGGTAGATGTATTCATTCTTTCAAATGCATTGAAAAAATGTATATTAATTTGTAGCTTTGATTCTCGCACCAACTAACTTCAAAAGAAAATTAATTAAAATGCCTTTTGAGCTACCAAAGAAGATGGGAATTTGAATACAGCTAGAAAGACACACTGAATTCATTTTTGTTTCCTTAAAAAAAAAAAAAAAAAAAAAAAAAAAACTAACCATTCTAGTCATATTTTACAAAAGCTGAAATTCAGCTTTAGATCCTCTTCTCTCTCTCTCTCTTACTATGAAATAAAACTGAAATTCAGTATGCCATCTTATTTTGTAGCTTTCAGAAGAGATACTAAATCTTAACTCAGAGAAAAAAAGTTGCTTTCTTCTTCGTCTTTTCTTGCTTTGTAAACTACCCTACTTCAAAAAACATTCTGAGAGCCTTCCTTTTAGCAACAAAAGTACTTTATAATAAACCCTTTCTACTTTATAATCTTCTTTCAGTGTGAATGAAAAAGTATGCAAGTTGAAAAATATGTTATATTTTCTTTCTTTACATTTATATTTTAAGAATAAGAAACCTTAATAAAGTGCAAGGATATTTGATATACTGCTTCATAATATAGTTAATTGTCTTCGAGAACGACGCTAGCCGTAGCAGTAGGAGTTCGAACCTCGCGATGTCGAGGTTCCGTGAGTGATAATACAAGTTTATCAACAACGTGTGCAGCTCTAAACCAATTTGAGAGACGAGGATCTCTGATACACGGTGTGGCGGGGACTGCCTCGGAGGTAGGGGTGGCTCGGCCATCCCAAGCTGATGCTTCTGTTGCAGCAGCTACAGAAGTATCAGCAGAAGACGATGCTGCTATGTTAAGAGTTTTACAACAATTAAAAGAATGGCAACATAGAGTAAAAGCTGGTAGCATAAATGGAAGTAATGATAGTTTAAATATACCACCAATCAAAACTGTGACATCGGAAAAAGTTGATACGGTAAGAGACTTTTTTATATAAATATTATAAATAAATGATTTATTATTTTATATTTTTGTAAATTATTTTAAAACAGTGAAAAATTTATTTTTAATAATTTCATTATAAATAGATTACCCTCGGGGGAAAAAAAGCGGCGAGCTTTTAAAAAAAGATTCCCTACGATACAACCTGTTTTCTCTGAGCTTAATAAGTATAACATAGAATGCTATATATCAGTATGCATTTATATATTTTCATTGAGTTCAATATATATATGGCTTTTCCGTGTAATATAAAATTTACCTTTTAGCATTAATAATCTTCATAAAGTACAAGACTCAGATGTAATTAAAATTACTTTTATGTTACATACAAACGCAAGCTTTAAAGAAAATGTAATTATTATTCATTTGAAAGCAAAGAATATTTTAATGAAACAAATTTAATAAAGATTAAAAAGGTCACATATTCACATCTACTTTTTTAGGTCACAATTTTGTTTTATATATTATGATATATCTTTTGACATTTACAGCACACCCTCGATTTTTATATTTATTAGTCCTTTTATATATATATATATATATATATATATATATATATATATATATATATATATATATATATATATCATACTTAACTTTGTTATTAAGAATTATGTTAATGATGTCTTCTTAAGTATGATTATAAGTAATAAAAAGTAATACTTTTTCATCTCATTTATTCTTTTATATTTTTAAACCAAAATTGCATAATTTTGCAGTTTCCTATAATGCAAGTTTATATATACGGATATCCTATTAACCTATTTTCTTAATGCGTGTGTCCTTCCAAAGTATTTTGATGATCAACTCAAGATATTTCTCTTTTAAATAAATTTTGTTTATGATTTTCTGAACGTAAATAATTTAACTGGATATTCAAGATACACGTTTTACATATATATATAAAAACAAAAATAAATATAGTTTGTTGCGTAAAAGATATAGATTTAAAAATATATTTTGTTTGAAGTTTTACATTTGAATAACTTATTTATTCTTCCAATAGTAGTTACATTTTTTTTAACATTACATAACATCAATTTATGATAAATTAATTTTTATCTTTCATTAATAAATAAGCAAATAAGAAGAAAGTGTTATGATCTATACTTTCATATGTAATAACTGTCATAAATAATGCACTTGTCATTCACATGACACGCTTAATGTAGGACATTGCATCCTTGTGTTAGGTGGGGTATAAAATCAATATACATAAATATTTGTACAAATTACATCATTTCAGTGGATTTCAGTGGGTTACAGAATGGTCCTGGGATAAAAGGTTCTACCTGAGCGCAGGTCACCACAACGCAAAGGCAGAATCTTTTATCCGAGGAACCTTTTTTTCTGTGGAACTTCTTTCATACAATACCATATTATATATGGCTGGTATGGCCGAGTGGTGAAGGCAGCTGACTCGCAACTCTGTACTCCTCACCGAGTATAGGTTCGAGCCACTGCTGGGTGCGTACGTGAAGTGTGAGAGCACAACGCGTTGCACGATGCATGTTTACATGCATTCCATGACGACGCACAGTATTCGGGAGGTGCATGATTGATGTGATTGCACCGACCAGCCTGCCTAGATGTTTCCACAGTTTCTCTAGGCTGTCATGGCGAATGCCGGGCTGTGTAGTTAGATCGTTGCCGGGCCGTGTGTGCTTTTCCATTAATTGGAAAGTCCTTACCAGTCGATAAGACAATGTCTTGACTGGGACTGGGATTGGTGTATAGCACAATCCAAAAATGGCAAGCAAAAAAAAAATAATAAAATAAATAAATAAATGCTAATTTTTTCTGATGAGGGAAGTAAACTGTATTAAATGAAATATAATACTATTATTTTTAATTAAAAGCTATAAATTAAAAGTAAACATAAAACATATATATTTCTAGGAATTGTTTGCTTTATAAAATAACAAAGGAAAAACATATACAAAAAATTATAAGTACAGAGATTAACATATTTCAACATACTTTTTAATTAGAATGTAAATAATTTACTTTGATTACTCTTACTAAAATGTTGAACAGCAAACTTTTTTTTTTTCAATCAAACATGCAAATAAACAAAAGCAAACAACATCGCCCAAAGTAACTAATATAAAATTCAATGAATAAATATTAATTATAAATTTCATTTTAAAAGTAATTCACAAAATAAATTAAACTTACATACTACTGCAACTATATGTTTCCTTATTTTGTGTTTGATTACTTTCAATTTGAAATAAAAAGCTAACAAAATATATGTGACAAACATGTAAACATTTTAACGTATAATTGGATTTTTGCATAAAATGTCAGATAGTAAAATTGCTTTGCAATACTTATAGTATTGCTTTTGAACTAGGTTGTATAAAAGGAAACAATACAAGAGCGATATAAAAGTTACGCTTTGAACAAAGACAAAGCAAAATGTAAAATATTTTATTGCGAGCTAAAACAATGTTACTTATAATTGATATTGTCACAATCAACAATACCACGTACATAACAGAACAAAAAAAAATCATATCTATTATTGTGTACATTTTCTATTGAAGTTCAATATTAAATATAAATATTTATGATTAACAATATCATGCAATAATTATTCAAAAATAATAACGATAATATGTATATTATTTACACTTTTATTAGAAATTTTTTGGTATCATAGGTTTTTATAGTATTTGTTATATAAAATTTAATTAATAATAATGATATATCTTTATTTAAGGCGCATAATGGGCTTTTCCAACCGTTTTACATGAACCTTGGCTAAAACATATGCCATTACAATTATACATATAAAATCATCATTTTGAAATACAAAACAACATAACAATTATCAACATTTAAGTGGGCACTGGACCATACTGGTGACTTTTAAATTAGCTCAATAAATATTCTTATTTCATAAAAATTCAAAACATTAAGACTTTAAAGGTAGAGATCGTGGTAAAAATATCACGTTTTTATTGTGACAGCGATATTAAACTAGCTCTCTGATTGGCTAGAGGGAACCCACTAGCCAATCAGAGAGCTAGTTTACTATCGCTGTCACAATAAAAACGTGATATTTTTACCTCTGTCTCTACATTAATGAAAAGTTATGTAAGCAGAACTAAGAATTAAGGTAATATTCTCCAAAATATAAAAACAATTGGAAAACATAGTCAGTTCCAATATATTAAATCATAGTATAAAATTATGTACAAAGGAATAGTAACGTGTTTTCAAAAGTAGAATTCTAAGCATTTTTTTCCCCAAGGACAAATGTTACTAAATAACCTTACTTAAAAACCAACAACAACAACAACATAACGCTATTTTATTTAAATAATTTATTTCAATAAAAGAGTATGCTGTATGTACAAGGAGAGCTATCTCAAGGTTGATAATAAAGTATAGTCTTTTGTATAACCATAGAAGAAAAAAAAGAAAAAAAAGATGAAAATATTTTAGATTTTCTTATGCTCTTGTACTTGGAATAAAAAAAGTATAGATAATATGACAAAAAAAAAAACGTTGTTACAAATTGAAGTTCTCAAGCATGTACACCTGATGTCTGCTTAAAAAAAAAGTTGCGAGATAAATATGAAGAAGTTTCTGCAGCTGACGTTAATTCAACGACAACTGTGTCAACAATGTAATATTTTGTAACGTTTTTCTGACCACATAAAAGTACACAGCAAAAAGTACAGAGCCTTGTTGTGACATTTTATCAATATTATGCTTATTGAATTGGAACTTTTTTTTTTGTCAATAATATACTCGTATAAATAGTAAAATACAATTTTTAAAGTAGTAAATAATAATTGAAATTCATTCATTGATTCTTTTATATTAATAAAAAGTTTCAAGTAAGTTTATTTTTACGACAGGAATGATTATTTTTTAATCCAATGTAAATAAAATATTATAAACGTCTTTAATTTTTAATTACAGAGCAAAGCATTTATTTTACTTCTCAGAATACGAAGTTTTCTTACAAAACAACGAAGGAAAATATTTAATTTAAGTTGAACAAAAAATCTATAAAATGTAGAACTCTTTTTACGATTTAAATTAACTTGATATGAATAAATATTTTAGAGTTATTCAATAATCCAAAATAATCTTTAAACTTGAGGAATTTAGATAGGAATGTTTAAGTTTATAAGCCCACAAAAAAAAAATAATAAATGAACTTCAAAATCAAATAAATTTTTGCCTATAATAAATGACATAACATATCACAACTATTTCAAAAATTCTATAAAAGATAAAATAATAATAATAATAATTCTATAAAAGATAAAGAGATGAAATATTTTGGCAAAGAATCAAAGTATAGCATAAAATATTATATTAATTGTTTTCATCATCTTCTAACATGATAATATTGTCATTTTAACTCAAAATTGTGTTTTATATAAATTATATTAATCAATTGAAATGTCAATGTAACAAATTTGTTCTTTTTATCTATCAGGATACGATATCATTGATGAATTATGTACTGTAAAAAAATAAAATAAAAGTAATCAATGAAAAATGTTTCAAAAAAAAAGTTATACCCTTATTTTTAAAAATATATCTATACGCATTTTATATACAAACATTATATAGTATAATATATTATATATATATATATATATATATATATATATATGATCATGGTACATATCGGTAACAGTCACCACCATCAAACTCAATCAATTGTTTTAAAACAGATTCAATCTTTTCATTGATCTTTTTTAAAAGCACAACATCAAAAAGTTGAGTGACCTATTTTTTATTTACAATGAAATATCATGTTTGACGTATTAATCATGACTATCGCATCTGCTCTTATTTTTTTCTTTTTTATTATATAATATTACTATACTTCTTCTTCTTCTTCTTCCATACTAGGAACATTGCCAACAATATACACGTGGAACTTTTTATTATTATTATTACAACTCTTTATAACATACAACAGTATCCTTCGTATTATCTTTCACTTATATTATACATACATATATATAAACTAATAAATATGAAACTTTTTTAACAATAATAATAAATTTAATGGATAATGAAGAAATAAAATAAATATAGAGGAAGCAAATAATATCATGTATCACATAATATGGTTATTTATATTTGAAACGTATGAAATCAAATATTTAAATACAAATATCAATTTAAAAAAAGTGAATATATATAAAACATTTTTTATATAAACACTAATAATTATCATGTAAATTTTGATAATATACTACGTTGGAAGAGCTCCAAGTTTTATTATGTTTGTGTATTAAACAACTTGATTTATTGTTTATAATTTTTTATGTGTTGGTGTGAAATTTGTATCATTATGTTGTGTTATATTTTATATTATTTTTTTTAAAGTATTCATTAAAAATTAAAATTATACAATATCGGAAAAAGACTTATAGATCATTAATGGGTAAATTTTCTCATACTTCTCTTTACATTTTTTGTTTAAAAAAATATAAGTTCTCAAAAAGTTTTTACAATTTTTTTTAAATATATTAAATGGCAAAGAAAAAATAACGGCCTTATATTTCTATGATAAAATATAGAATATTATTATTTGTATGTTTACTCCTCATTATTTTATATATTTATATGTTCAAATTCAATTGGTAATTATTTTGTCTTAAAATACGTTTTTCACATACATATTTTTAAAATGACGAATCTTGTTATATATATATATATATATATATATATATATATATATATATATATATATATATATATATATATATATATATATATATATATATATATTATATATGTAGAAAGAAAAAGAAAAGAAGGAAAATAAAAAAGGAGTCGTTAAAAAAGGCAGCAGACGTATTAAATTGCATCATTGGAAATTTTGTGTCGTTAGGATCATGACTATCATGAGTAAAAGCCCGTCTCTACATTCTTTGTATCACAATGAAATCAATATCTAACTACACTTCATGAAAAAGATAATCGATCAGACACAACTCCGAAGTGTCGTCAAAATTGTTGGAATTGCGTATAAAAGCTTACTCAATCATTGAAAAAGTAACAAGAAGAAGAAGAAAAAAATCTATTGAATAGTAAAGCCTCTTTATAACTAGTAATGCATACATCAGTTTTATTTATTTACTTTATAGATGTGTAATCTTCTTTAAATTGATTTTTATTCTTAAAATCTAAAGTAAAGAATTTAAATGGAAAAAAGTAAAAAAAAAAAAAAAAAAAAAAAAAAAAAAAAAAACACTTCTTAAAGTAATTTTATTTTAAAATCTGTTTATTCTTCAGATTACATATTTCCGTCTGAAAAATGTATATTTTTCTCATTTAATTTTTTTCGAGTTATATTTTACTTTTATAAAATATAATACACATGTTAAAAGCATTTAAGTTGCATGCAAATTGTAATTGCTCATTAGTAATGCATGCAATTATAATTTAAAAAAAGTTAATATGACTATGAATAGTATAATGAATAAAATTAATGTGAATTTAAATATTAATTTAATAGATAAGATTATATACTTATTAATTATAGTTTTAATTACATTTTAACTTTATTATCAAAATTTTTATATTGTTCTTATCATAATTATTACATTGTATTACATTTAATTATTATTATTATTCAAAATTATCTTTTGTTTAAAAATAAAAGAACTTTCGAGTTTTGTTATAATTATTTTTTATAACACAGCAATAATTATACAAAAGTAAACAATATATTATTTGTAATAAAAGTTAAAACAGTAAAGGAATAGAGCAGAGAAAAACAAGCATCACAAAACACGTATTTACATAAATAACATTAGTTTGTCTCAAAACCCAACAGTAGCCCCGTAGCAGTTATCAGAAAATTCGATTTATTGAACCCACACAACATTTTCGTACTAATTTTTGCATGTTTCTGACGTCATAAACATGAATTTTCACGCAAATTGCATACTGTGCAGTTTTTTTAAGCTCTCTCGTGAGGCTACATTAACATCCTGGTAAAAATTGTCATCAGTTTTGAAGATATTATTTCGTGTTTATTCATTAAAAATCACATGTTGTTTTATGTGGTCTATGGCTTTAAGTTATAAAGTTTTATGTTATATTTGATATCATTATTTTACTTTTTAACAATATGATTAAGTTTTCTTACTAATATAATCACTTATAATTTTAAAATAAAGTATAACTTTTCTTCTCTTTTTATTGACTTATTTTATATATGTATATATAATATATAATTCTTGTATTCCTATTGCTGTACAGAATATAATGATTTATCATAGAAAATTTTATATGCGAGAGTGTATATACGTAACATTAAAAAAAAATTTAGCACTCAAATATTGGATGAAATTTAATTATTTGCTATAATTAAAAGATATCATGCTAGTATTATAACGTGCATACTACAGCAAAAACATATTTGCAGTTAAACGTTTTGGAAATATCACTAACATTTTACACTCAATTATCTGTGCACTCAACGAACAGTGAGATTAATATTGGATACTACTTATTATTTCAATAGTAATATTAATATTGTAATTCAATCTAATATGAGTAGAAAATAATTACTATTTATTTACTTATTTTATATTAACGATTAAACAATTTCAACGTAGCTCAATATATTAAAACTGTTTTTTAGATGTTGCTCTCTAATATTTTAAAAACCACAAAATTTAAATTTAATACTTTTATTTCCATTAATATAAAATATATTTTAGTCTACCCGCATGCTTGTTGAAATTTTAACTAGCTATTCTTTAGCCATATTCATATTTAATGGATAAAAAAAAAGTTTTAAGTGGTCTTTCGGAAAAAATATATAACAAAAAATATATATACGAAAAATCTGAATTTAACAGCTTTGTTAAGTTTTTGTTTAAATTTTTTACCAGCGTAATATTTTCTCATATTTTTATATGCACTATCATTAAAATCAATAACAATTGATAAATAGTAAAAATGAATACTTATAGAACTTTTATTCTTGAATACATATTGTGTTATTGAGATTTTTAGAAAAAATTTAAGATTATAATATTAATATTATATATATATATATATATATATATATATATATATATATATATATATATATATATATATATATATATATATACATGTAAATGAGTTTGTTTGTATAAAAACGGAATCGTATTTCGAAATATTTTTTTCTTGTACTTCATTGATTATAAAAGCGGAGTACGCTACAAGTACTGGGCATATAAATTATATACAGTAGATGTAATAAAATACACGAAAAGAAATAGCAGCAGAGTATTTTACTATTCAACACGTATCTGTGGTTACGTCAAGCTTATTGAAAGTTACACCATGATGTACTAGGACGTAATTATTAAACAAAGACAAAATGTCACGTTGAATAGATTAATCAAAAGTTTATGAAATAAAAAGTTGAGAGAAAAAATTCTAAATATTCCACTTTTATAGTTTTTCGAGTTTAATGTAAAGAAAAAATATATACTTTAATTAAGAATTGTGTTATTGAAATTTATACATATTTTCAACCTTAATTTTGTTGAACATTATTTTTTAGTATTTATTTTTAACTTGATTTCTCCAGTTTTAAGGAGCTTTGTTTCAAAATTCATACGAAATATTTGTGCCGTAAATTTATTTGAATACTCGAATGAGTCTATAGTATTACACAACATGACGACCTAATTATAATTTTTAATTAATATTATATATAACCATGTCTGTGTTCACTTGGGTTAACCTTTATAAATTTTTTGTTTCCAGTTAATAGTTGAAACATTTCTGGGAATAAACTATTGAATAGTGTAGTGAAAAGACGCTAGAGGTCTCGAGCATACAGAGAGTGAAATTCGTAGACTTATACTGGACGGATGATACTCTTAAGATAGATTTATGATGTTGAAGTGAGGATAGATTGGTTTGAAAAGGTTATAATGTCAACATTGAATGATATTTTTTCATGTCTAGCTGTGATAAACCACTTTTTTATTTTTTACTTCTCCATTTTTTAATCCGTAACAAACTTTCTGAAATCCAATACTAATTTTGGTAATTTTTTTTTTATATATCAATAAATATAGTACCATAATATTACGTTTCTAATATTACGTTTGATAAAAATTTAATGCTGTAATTTACAACCCGACCAAAAATAAAAAGAAGATAGTTTCAATTGGATATACCACTATTTCTCAGATTCTAAATAAGGGATCAATATAAAATTTTAGCATTTTATAAATATAATATTAAAATTAATACATATAAGAAATTTAATCCTGATTACTTAATAAAAAGTTGAAATAAGTGAGTAAATCTGGTTGAAATCATCGTCTTTCTATAGTTTTAGTCGAGTTGTAGTTGTTACAATGTAATGTAGTAAATATAATTAAAAGTTTAATTTTCATACCACATATACATGAGTAATCAATTTTATGGTTGAACAATCAGAATATTAATTTATCCGTAACACACATTCATTAATTGAGTTTAAAAGTAATTTATTTTCATATAATTTTTATACTTTTTTTATTACCTAAATTTAATTAATTTTGTAGCTATATTATCATTATTAGTAAAAAAAATTAATCATATTATGCAGATAAACAAAATAAAATATATTTTAACAATTTTCCAGCTTATAATAATTGAATTAAAAAGCATACTGAGTATTTGGTTGAGGCATGAAAAGTTGGCAAAGCGCCTGAAGTTTAGTCAACCCTTTGTGTTTTGCTGTATTGCTTGTTAGTCTATAGTAAAGGGGCTCCAAGTTAAAGAGGCTACTCGATAAATCATCAATTTATTCTATAGAACATAAGTGTGTTTCAAGATATCCCAGGTCAAGAGATTTTTAACCCTATTAAGAATATAAAATATCTATATTAAAGAACAAACTCAAAGAAGATATGAGATATGATTATTCTAATGATTAAAAAGCACGATATTATAAAATTTACATATATTAATATTATAAAAATAAAGAAAAATGCTAAGATTAAATTTACATGCATAAAAAAATATATTTGAACATCATCTATCACTTTTAATTTAATATTCTGTTTAAGATATAAATCTTAATTATAATTTATGTATTATTCAATTTCAAAGTGTTACAAAATCTAAGTTAAGATAAATAGTATTGTAATAAAAAAAAATCACGACACAAATAATTATGTTAACAAAAATTGAATGGCATTTATTAAGAAATACTTTTACAAATCACATTCCAATTTCAAGAATTTAATCAAACAGCAAGCATATATCTCACATTTATACTCAATTTAAGTTAAAATAAGCAGAAATGTCAGAAATTCGTTCAAGTGATAACTTTTTTATTCATGAAAAATATAAAACAATTTTAACAGTTCATTGCATAAATTATAACAAATATGTCAATAATAATAATAATTAATTACAACATTTATTTTTTATATTGAAACATACCATGTTCATATCAAACTACAAAGTGTTAATTTCAAACTAATGAACTCAACTGTCAACGTTTTCTCAAAATTCGATGTAAATGAAATGTAAAATATGTTACACTAGTTTCTTTGAGAGATGTATATTGAAGTATATTAAACTTTGAATACATGGTGAAAAGTTCTACATGTATAATGTGTGAACTTGATACATTTGCAAGAAATATTAAGTTTTGCAACAAAATATAATATATATAAGAAACGATGCTTATTACTCATGCAAGAGTTTAATGTCTCGTGAGAGTTAAGACATTTCGCAAGAAAAGAAAGAAACTTTTTATTCTTTTTACTCTTTCCTGCAAAAATATACTATGTTCATTTTATATAGCTTGGTATTGTATTTAAACATCTCTTACAATGTATTTTTATTCTTGTTAACAATAGTTGTATTCTTATTTGTAAAGGATTATATCTTGCTATAAAAAATTAATGCAGTAAATTAAAATAAACTAAAAATTTTAGAGTAAAAATGTCACAATAGAGTTTCTTCGAACAAATAAAAGTAAATGCTCAACTTGTTGAAAAAATTGGATAAGCTTGAGTTGGCATATTTAATGAGACGATTTTGTTCAGAACTCTTTTGTATAAAGTTATTGAGATTTCTGTTTTGTTCTTATATTCGTGTGATGAGATTGTTGTTTGAAATATCAATTTATATTTTCAAACTTTTGAAAGTTTTAATTATAAAAATAATGCCTGCAACTGAAAGCTGTAATTAGAAACTTTACGTAAGACATGAAATATCAAACATTTTCATCAATATTTTATTATTTTCTGTTGTCAATACTGTCAAAAGTAAAATATCGTAAAATATCATTTTGAACTATCAGAATTTTATCTATTTTAATGACAAAAGTCTGAAAAAAATTGTACGTTTAATCCTAAAATATTGATTTATTTCAATTTTTACAACAAGAAATATGGTGAAAATTTGTAATGTAAACAAGAGTTTAGAAGTTGAAGGCAAAAGTTTCAGTTACAATTCAAAAAAAAAAAAAAAAAGTTTTAAGCCACATAATAAAATATGGTTAGCACACACTTTGGTTATCCAGATATTTTACTTGGAAAAATCTGAGTCCAAAAAAAAAGTTTTTGCTTTACTAGACAAAAAGCGTCAAAGTGGAGGGAAAAAAATTAATCCTATAATAAAGACGTTTTTATGTGAATATTTCAACAATAGCAAACATTGCAAAACTTATATTTTTATGTTTTTCTAGTTTTTATAAAAACTTTTAATATCAAAGGTTACAAGATTGTGTAAGATATAAATTTTCTTCCAAAAGCAAAATAACAAACTTTTTAAGAAACACCACAAAGAAATTGTAAAATTTACTCATTAAACACTTATGAAGGTTTATTAACTTTGAAAGCCAACAAAGTAACAGATTAAGATAAAAGTTATTATAAATACGAAAAGTTAAATTAAGTTCTGTAAATGTCTGCACTGGATTTTGTTTGAATTAAATCAAGTTAGTTTTGAAAAATATATTTTAACGCATTCACAATATTTTATGATTAAAAGTCAATAGATTTACGTGACAAAAGCAAGTCACAGATTATTTTGGAAAAGTAAATGTTTATTTGGCATTACTAACAGTAAATGCTGGTATTATCGAATGTTACGTAGCTACTTGCATAAGCTGTCATTACATTTTCCTCATGTAAACTTTGAAAGCAATAAAATCTTGCATTTTTAGGTTAATTCTCATACCAGTGCTCACACTGCTCAACACAAGTCATTTCTATAAAATTAAAAAACCTAAAAATTTAAAAATTTAAAAAAAAAATTTGGTTTATTAACTTTTTTTATACAGCAAAAGTTTTATGTATTACTATATCTCGTCATTTAAATTTAAACGCACTTTAAAATTGAAAAATCATTTGAATGACCAACTTTTACTGTTAATTAACTGTTAATTTAACTTTTAATTAAGAAAAATGTTTACATTTTAATTTTGACGAATAAATTGAAAATTTTTGTAACGTGAATATTAATAATTAATATCATAGTTATCTAAATTTCTGTTGATATTCAGTGCTGAATAATAGTAATAATAATAGATAGAATGTAGAAACCACATAGAGGAATTATTATTGAGAGAAAACATGGCAGACAGCTGCTGTTGACTGCGGTTTAATATACAGAGCGGAGCAGTACCACAGTTCTATCGTTACAATTAACAGCATGCATTAATTGTGTGCTTGTGTTTTATTGAATACAAAACTTATAGGTATGTATGTCATGTCTATATATGTGGAAGTAATATGTGTCAAAGTTGACAGTTTATATAAAATAAATCGTCTTCATAGCGTCGAAATGTTTTATTTGAAGCTACAGTCTGCGCCAGCTAAGGATGGGACCAATAAAAGAGCACATAAAAACTCTCCATGTAGTTAACATTACCCCACCTTCTAGCGACCATGAGCGCTTGAGCGTTTATTGGCTCGTGGCTCGATTTCGATTAATCGCTAACATCCTTAGGTGGCACGGACTGTATGCACGGGCGAGACGAGCGTCTCATAGAGTTAGCTCGATGGTTTAGCAAAGCAGAAAAAAATATAAACCCACAATCTTGATAACTTTAGAGGATACTTTTGAACGAGATGGAAACGACATAAAAAAATGTATAGTACAAATATTAATATTAGAACTTCTTTCAAACTGCAATAAATAATTAAAAACTTTTTTTATTCAATATATTATTTATGAAATATTTTTAAAGATTTGTTCCGCAGCACCAAGTATTTTTATAATTTAATGAAACAATGTAATACATCATGATGTACTTTTAAGTTATAAATTTGAATCGTACTTTACATAAGTTATTTGTAAATTCACTGATTGGAACAACCCATGAGTTTCATGCGAATATATAACGTGAAGAGGGTGAACATATATGAGTTCGATGGAGCTTTGGAAATAATGAAAATTATTATTATTATGTAACATCCCACTGTTCTAACCTGAACTTCATTAATTTTTTATTACTGTGACGCAGTGTATATATAGTTCAATTTAACTGGAAACCCCACACAAAGAGAAGTTTTTAAAAAACAAAAACTTTGAGTTATCGTTAATATGTTTAGTCTTCTAATTAAAAGCACACATATAAAATATTAAACAGTACTTTTTTCTTCTATTTGAATACAGTAAAAATGTTAAAATCTGTATAAAATAACACATTTAAACGTTAATGGAATTTTATATCAGCTCCATTAATTCTCATCCTTTTTCAAGCTAAAATCTCTCTCTCTCTCTCTCTCTCTCTCTCTCTATTCTCTCTCTCTCTTTTCTGGTCTTTATTTATCTTTTGTATTTTTAATGACTAAGTCTTTAGTATAAAAAAGGATTTTAGTATAAACTTCCACATTGGTTCCCCCTTCTTTTTTTTTTCTAAATAAAACCTTTTGTAATATATTTTACGTGAGTATTTTATTAAACTATCTATACATTAAATTGAATATTCTCTAATGTTTACTAACAAATCGTTTACTTGCAAACTGCAATAATGCAAGCGTGTAATTTATTGCTTGTCTATTATGTCACTATGAATTTTATGCTGGTGCAATGCGTACGAGACACTTTTATTACAATTTTAAAACTACAGTGCCTTTAAAAAAAATACTAATAACAATAATAAAAGATAATAACATGTAACAGGAATTATTAATAGCAAGTAATTTTTCTCTTTTTTTATATCTAAAGATTTAGATATGAACTAAAAATATAAATATAGCTATGAAAAATAGTGTATGGTCTTTTTATGCAAATATGAGCACACAAAAAACTACTAAATTTTGACACAGCTTAAGCGATAAATAATATAGATAAAAAATGTAACAATACTTAGAGCTAGAAAAAAGCACACACGAAAGAGTTTCGTAAATAATATATTTTTTGCATAATAAGCTAGTTTTTTTTTTTTTTTTTTTTTTTTTTTTTTTTTTTTTTTTTACGAGGTTTTGCAGATTTAAAGAAAGCCTTTAAAACTATAAAAGAAACTTTTTGATTATAACAATTAACACGGCTTATAGTTGCTGTCTACCACAAATATTTAATATGATGAATTACTTTATAGTATTTTTAACTTACACCATTGATAATATTGAAAACGTTACAATATTTTTCCAGGAACTAAAGCAAGAGTTATACCATCGTAACAACTAATGCTTAATTTTACAAGCAACATGATGATGTTCATAAATAAATATTGAACTATTGCACAATACCATAACAGCAAAGTTTGAAAAAGTTTTTTTTATTTCAATAAAATTTGGAAATTTGCTGATATCTTTGCAAATAAAGCTTCTAATTACTTTACATTGAAAGCTTATTAGAAAGCTCTAGTTTTTTCTTTCGCTCCCATGCACGTGCTATGTGTAACTGGACACTGCAAATAGCGTGACTGCGTCACTTAAGTAAACAAACAAACGTTGACGTTGCCATGGTATAAAGGTATGACGTTGCAAAAAAAAAAAAAAAAAAAAAAAAAAAATTGCAAATCATTGATAGTATTATATAATTATAGTATATAGCTTTTTCAAATATAACATTACGATCAATATACAAGACCGTTTTTACACTCAGAAGCTGGTTCTTTGATTATACATTGAAAGGCACTCAATGGATTGAAATTATAATGCATTAATATTATAAAATGCCTTTAGGTTAAATTGCAATGTTTTCTTAATGATGTTGAAAATGATGAGATTTAGATTATTTTTCCCTAGAATTTCACTATTAACTGTTCTTTTTTTTTTTTTTATAACGCTAACAAATGGACGCAAGTAGGAATTTAAATTAAGAAATAGCAAGTACAGTACTTTATAATGTATTTTTAGCTATTAAAAATATCTCTTCTCCAAGTAGGAACCAGCTATATTCTTTATTATATGGAACCATCAATAAAGATTTTCATATGATTCAAAATTATATTTTAGGCCATCAAAAAGGCAAATATAAGTTTATAATTTTTCTGAATTTTTTTATTGACTTTTATATGCAAGAAGTTTTTGTATTATTATTATTCTTTTTTTAATTCAAGAAAATTATATTAATATATCTACACTCTAGCCAAAACAAGGTCGTTCCCGCCAAAAGCTGTATCCGTGGTGCTAAACCAATCATAGAGCGTGTTATAAACCTACTAGCCAATCACAGTTGACATTACATTGTTAATTACACTGTATCCGCTCGAACTAGTATTGGGAGAAATGTAGTTTTATAGTAGGAATCCTGGACTCAAAACATTAAATAAAAAACGTCAAATTCATGAGTAGGATACACCTATCATGTCCCTCCACCCTTCTGTACCCTCACAAACTGAGATTAAAGAACTGAAAAGTAAGAAACTTAAGAAATTGTTGACATTATTAAATTCAGGCTTGCAATAGACATTGTAGGGTGGGTTGCCTACTTTATAAGTTTTCTCCTCAGTTTGTTAGACCAAGGGACATGTGTGTATTGTGTGATTTATCATCGAGGGATTTATTTATTTACTATTATTATTATTATTATTTTGGAGGCTGAGTATCATATATCCAACTCTATTTTCATTGAAGTATATATGAAAGCAGGCTTTATTATCGTATTATATCATCGCGCTTGCTCAGTGATAGTATAAACACGTGCTGCCTCCATTTCACCCCACGACTATTTTATCAACTAACTTCTACTTGCTATATAATATTAACCCCGAATGTAGATTTTTTTTTTCTTTCCTACCTTGCCCCACCACGTTAAAACTCTTCTATTTTTCTCCCTCCAAAGCAAAGGTACAAAATACTTGACAGTGTGTCTCTGTAAAAGCTGCGGAACTTTTTTCTTTTTCTATAAGCTCGTCAGTTGACCGGGGAATGTCGAGAAAATAACGTTCTTAAATGTGATATAAAAAAAAATAATAGTAATTATAATTATGATTACAAAGAAATTAATGTGATATATGTATATAATCCAAAGTGTTCGTGAATTAATTAATATGTATTTAAAGTACAAATTCATTATAATTCAATGAAAGTTAATAATAAGTGAAAGTGAGTGTTAGTGTGTTCTTAATTATAAATTGCTATATTGTGAGATGGAATATCATGATAAAGAACGTTGTTTATCCACTTCACCTTATTTACCCCATATTGAGGTGACAAGAACATCGGGGTTGGGGTTAGCTTCATCATTACCACCAACCCCGCCACGTCGACCATTTCGACGTTCTTCTGGTGAGGATTTAGAAGATGAATTACCTATGCTAAAACCTCTTCGTCAGGAAACATTCGTCACTTCAGAACCACGGTTTGTGGTGTGCGATTTTCCCTGGTATGAAAGGAGAGAAAAACGACCTCCCCCTGCACCTGCACAATCCTTAAAGCACACTTTAGCTAATGGAATTATTCGCAAATTGTCTGGCACAAGGTAATAGGTTTTTTATTTATTTTGAGTTTTATACAACATTTTAATACAAATAATTAAATAATATTTCAACCTTTCATCGTGGTTTAATGACTTTTAAATAATTTTTTCAAAACTTTTTTTTAAACTCATGTAAAAAAAGTTATTACAATTATGATATTATAGTTATTTTTTTATAGAATTTCAAACTAGCTTTTTTATCACTTAAAAATATATATTTTTATGTTTTTGTTTTTTTTTTAACTTTTTTTTTTAATTCAATTTTGTGTCATTCTACCACGTTGCAAAGTATAATACAACATTCATAACAAAAACTCAGAAACATGCGCTGCAGAAATACTGAAAATTTTATAAATATACGCTCCACTTTTTGTTATTCCAATTCTTTATATTTTTATAAACAACTTACTACTTTTTACTTTGTATTTATTTGTGTATGATTAATTCATATAAAATTACAGCTCACTACACAACATGCAAAATATACATTTTACACAAACACTTCATGAATATTCCATTTATTCATTAAACCTAATGCAAAGTTTAATTATTGCACGAGAAACTTTTTTTTTTAGTGCAGTATAATTATTATTATTTATTTAAAATATTGCTCTTACATGAGTTGTTTAGTTCTCATTAAATTTTTTATCACATAAGGAACTAAAACTTTATAAAATTTACTACTACAGCATTTTTTTTTTTTTTTTTTTTTTTTTTTTTGTAATTAATTTATAGCTGCATTAGAAAATTTTGTCTTCTTGAAAACTTAGTAAACAATTTCTTTGTTTAAAGGCGTAGAACACCTTGAACAAAAAAACATGTCTAATATCCTAACATACCTAAATATCAACGTTTATTTATCTTATTTATTTTCTATTCATAAAATAGTGAGCTGTGACGTCATAAACCCGCAGCTGCCATTTTGTGAATGGAAAATAAAATTAGAAATCAACGACTCCGGACAAATCAACTTTGATATTTAGGTATGTTAGGATATTAGATATGTTTTATTGTTCAAGGTGTTCTACGCCTTTAATGAGAAAACTATTTATATTAATAAGTTTGCAACAATGCAATTATTTCTAATGCAAGTAGATAATTCAATAATTTGTGTTTATTGTCATTTTTATTGATCTTGTAAGAGCTCAGAATATTACTGCACTTTTATTTATTTATTTTTATTTGTTATTGCATTCAATTTATTTAATTTTAAAATATACCTTGCACTACGCACTATTTGTTATAAAAATGCAATTTCTCTCTGAAATTTCGCTATAATCTCGTTCAATATACAAGGCTTTAAAACACACACTATAAGTTTGCAGATTTTCTTAACTCAAAAATATATAAACTAACTTTATATTTACTTCTATGGGTACATCGATTATCTGTCTACTTATAACAATAGAGTGATGTTGAATAAAATAGTGTGTTTTCCATACAAATCTTTAAATAAACTTTATTATTTCATGTTCTTGCAGTATAAAAATATATAGTATAGTTCATTAGATATTTATTAAACTTATATGATTTAGGTATATAATACTGCTAAAAAGAAGTTAGTAAATACATAATAAAATCAATATATGATTTATTTTTCACACGGAATAAGTAAAAGATATTTTTTTTTACAAAAAGAAAAAAAAATAGTGAAACCTAAGATATGCACGTAGAAGGTTGTTGAGTGACTTCAAAAACCCAAAAGCTTACTTTTAGTCGATTGAAACCTAGTAACCGCAAGCAAAGAAAAATAGTAAGAGAGCTTATATAATTCTAATATATTATATAGACAACGTGTATGAGAGACTATAATATGCTGTCTCATTTATTATATAGATATATCCATTATAGGTGTGATGTATTAATAATATTAGTATAGACAATTTATAATGTACGTAATATATAGTACAAAGTATATGGTTTCTATTTCAGACTTCTTACACTATACATTTTTATATATACTTTGATAATCTACACTATTTTTGTATAATAAATTTGTTACAACCATATAGTCAAGTATTATAGTTACAACCATTGTATTGTAAAAAAAAATTAAATATAAGCTAACTCTAATTGTAAATTGTAATTTCTATAATGGTTTCCTGCTTAATGTTTATTTTAATTAAATATAACTAAAGATAATAAATATATATATAAATATAAAAGAAAACAAAAACTTTCCATTGAGAAAATTCTTCGCGGTTAGCATTTCAGCTTATTACATAAATATACGTGTTAATTCTTTGCAAAAACATTGTATTCATCGATTGTTTATACACAAACTTTTGTATATTATTTTAGTCCTGATACAGTTCTTTGAAGTATTTTGCTTCAAGTTAGGGCACAATTGCACTCTCTCATTTACGTTAATAAAGCTGATTAAAAAATACCAACATAATTTTAATGTATTTTTAATTATATAAATTGATAAGGTAGGTATTTTAGAGTATAAGGTAGTCACGCTTCTTAGGTATTATACAGTTAAAAAAATATATTATAATATTTTACATGCTTATCGTAATCACTTTAAACTTTCAAAGTGTCGCATTCAGAGTATCCTGGAAATTAGGCAAAAAGCACGACACACTTTTCTACAAAAGAAAGAAAGAAACTATTAATTCATAACTCAAAACTAATGGAGAGAAAACGAATGACAATTTTTTGAATATTGTAGATGACATTTTCTTAAATAAAAAATAAGTATAAAAAGAATTATGAGTGACATTTTGTTAAATGTTTCTTCTCTTTAAGTTTTATTCAAAGTTGCAAAACTTAACTCAAGTTTATAATTTTTTTATACTATTTATTTATATATATATTAAGTGCAATGGAGTTTTGAGAGCATGAAGTGTAAAGTGTAAAAAAATATAATATATTCTCAAGTGTTTACTTTGAATAAGAATGATTGTGAAATAAATTTAAAATAAACTAGATTAAATTTGATGCTACTGAACTACTGTTTAAAATTTGTATGGAAAAACTTAAGTTACGACTTAACTTATTAAGAAAATCTGCAAACGCACAATGCACTTTTCTCCCCGTATTTCCTTGGTACGATTGTGACACATGATAAACACAGGCCTTCAGAAGTGGACACTACCCCAGTACCGTGTGTGGTTGGTCCTCCAAGTACAGTCTCAACACATCGACGTTCTACTGCGTGGCATGGTCGACTTTCATCAGCACTTACAAGTGCTACCGGCAGTCTTGTGTCTTTATCGGAGATTGATCCAACAGGCCTTCATGCGTTGGCAGCAGCCCAGGTATTAATCAAATTATATCACCCATCAAAATAATAATTCTTTACGTTATTTACATTGTAAGGACTTAGAATTGACGTTAAACACAAAATATATAATGAGGTATATGATTACGTATATAGTTTTATATGGTTGTGATGAAAACAATGTCTCGCCTAACAAACAAGACACTAATGCTATATATTTCAGGCAGTCATCACTAATTTGCCGTTTGTTGTAAGACAATAGCCTCATTTGAAGCCAATTACGACTTTATACTCTCGTAAATAGTGACTTAAGTCTACTACAATATACTATTTTTTTATTTATTTCAATAGAATTTTATATAATTATAATACCATTACATAAAAATGTAATCATTGAAGTTTTTTTTTTTTTTACATTTGAAGGTCGTTGAAGTTGAAATAAAACTAAAAATTGAATAAAATTATATTTTTATTTCAATTTTGTCTTTTTAGAAAGTAAATCTAAAGAAAACTCAATCTGGCCTTTATTTTTATTATTATTATTATTAACAGTTCAGTTAACAACGATTATTGGAATGGGATATAAGATAAAAATAGTATAAAATAGTACGATAAAATTGTTAACAATTATTACTACTTTATTCAATTATATAAAATCAAAATATAGCAACAAATTTGAAGCAATATTTTTTTTCTCTTGGAACTTAAAAAAAAAAAAAAAAAAAAAAAACTTTACGAAAAGTTGGAACGTGCTGAATTATTCAACTGCATTGAGCTTTTAGTAAGTTAGAAACTTAGAAGCTTGTATGTACATAATTTATTTAGTTAGAACATATTATATGGCCTAAGTATTTTCTCACTGCAAACATGTCCACATAATATGCATTGTTATGTGTTATGTACAACAGTGCGTTTCATAATGTCACTCTAGAGAATACTTTGACGTTTAGATAATATCAAATTATTGTAAGCTATATCATCGCATAAATACTTATATGTATTTATACGTATACGTACTATGGCTATATCTAAGAGAAATAAGTATGAAAATGTCTATAGTTACTCTTTGAGCACACTTCAGTAGTAACTATGCAAATCATTAGGTTAAACAAATGACCGTACGTAAGTAAGTCGTGAATATAAAGGTAAAATTTAAAATAATGATAACTAAGTAAAAGTAGCGCACCACACATTCCCTATGGCAGTCGGAAGTCACACCTGTATTGTTTTACAAACGTATTTACGCTTGACCGTCTCTTCTTTTACAATCAGTAAAGTTTTCGTGACTTTCATGTCAAAACTGAAAGCAAAATTGAATGCTCCTATTTCAGTTTATAGTAATAATATTCGCAATCCTTTGCATTTTTGGCTCTGCGTATGCGCAATCTCATTGAAAAATTTTTAGGTGTTCGTCATTTTTTTACTCTTCAAACATGAAAGAACAGGGTTTATGAACATTTATTTTTGTCATATTCCCAGACTTGGGCAGTAACGACGATACGTAATTTCAAAAAAAAAATTGTCTGTTTTTTAAATAATGTAACATCATTACTTTTTGGTAACAGTAACGAGTAACGGTAACGCGTTACTTTTATTTTTGCCACGTAACGACATTACTTTCTCGTATTTCAAGCATTAAAAGAAATAAGCTTTTAAATCGATAATTAAATAAATATGTTTTCGTCATTATATAATAATTCAAAATTATTGTTTAATTTAATTTTGTTTAATTTTGATTTAAATGTGTCTATTTATAATTTATCGGAAAACAAAAATAATATTTTAAACATATTTTTAAAAGTATTTTTATTCATAAAGAAAATATTTGAAGTAAATGAAGTAAAGTGACGCTAAAAGTAGTTTCACTATTTTTAAGAGTAGTGAGTAACGTAGTGTCATTACTTTTCAAAAACTGTAACGAGTAACGTTAATAAATAAATAAATAATCGTCTTTATTAAAAAAAAGGCATAAAAGAAAATACAATTATTGAAAGGGCGAGGTTTAAGCTTGACTGAATGTCTGGCCCACTCTTACACCTAACCCTAACAGAAAAAATCAATGAATTTTTAATTACAAACAAACTCATAGTATGAAATAAATATTAATAAACGAGTAACTCATTACTTTTTCGTGAAGTACATAGTGAGTAACGTAACGAAGTAACAAAAAATCAGTAACGTGGCCTAGTCTGCATATTCCTGGTCACATAAACGAAAGAGGTTTATCATTTCATAATATACAAATAAGAAGGATTATAAAATGTATATTATCAACTTTTATAACATAACTGAAATTTGGTCCGGATAATAAATCAGTTAACATTATATTGCTCTGATAAAGTCTATAGAAAAATAAAATCCTTTCTGTGGTATATAGAACTTTTATTATAAATATAATTTTATATTCCTTCCTCTGGTATAAAATTTTATACCAAGCTATTATTAGAAATATTTTTAACAACAAAAGGCAAGCAAAAATAAAATAAACATCGTGCATGGTATTTACATTTATTGACAAAAAAATATAAGCTTTCAGTTTAGGGATATCTTGTTGTATTGATTTTTAAATATTACTGATAAAACAATGTATTTTGTGACGTCAAAATATAAAATATATATAGATATAAATATTTATGAATAAACCAAACACAATATTAACTTATTACTATGCAACATTTATTTCCCCCCCTTTTTTTTTTTTTTTTTTTTTTTTTTTTTTTTTTTTTTTTGACGAAGTGATGTGAAAATGTACTGATATTTTATGATAATTTCGTTATTTGCGAAATCGAATTTTCATGTACCAAATTTTATGTGTGCATTGATCGTTGATATCACAGTCATTAATATTTAGTATCAAATGTTATTTTCATAAAAAGATTTTAAGTAAGTTAATATAATAATAAAAATATATTTCAGTAAATAATATTTTTTTTGTAAGTCAGAATTATATATATTTGCCCTGTGATAATTTATTTAAAAATATCAAATAAACAGAAGATTTGAAAAAATTGTAAATGTAAAAAGAACCTTGCTTTATTGTACTAGATGCAATACCGTTGCATATTATAATAATAATGATGAGTAATTATAATGCATGTTTATTTTACTTTTTCTTTTGCTTCGAGCGAAAGAAAAGTGATGTTTACACAACTAGTCCAGCTAGCAATGAAAACTTATGAATGTTAAACTAGAACAAATAAAAAAAGTAGGATAAAATCCACGGTAAAGGTTTCTGCTTATTTTTTTTTTCTTATGATATAAACATATACAGGGTGTTTTTTTAAAAGCGCGCATTTTAAAACGGTAATTAAAATATGAAGAAATAAAATAAAATTAACTTTTTATATATCATTTTGTAGCCAAGGGTTAGACATTTTTAAAACTGTTCTTAGAAATAAAATTGAGTGACCGGTTTTCTTGCACCAAGCGTCAACGTAAAAATGTGCTATTTTTTTTTCAGAACGTCTTTTTTTCTGCAAAAATGATTAGAAATTTGCTTTTTTAACTATCCTTTATTAACAATTAATGGAGTCTGTTGGCATAAATAAGATACCTATAGCACTCTAAACATGTTCTGTAATAAATATGGAAGGATGGAGCCACATTGGTATCAGGGTTAAGGTGAAAACTTTTGCGTTAAACAGTGCTAAATTTGATTTAAAAAATTCTCTTAAATCAAACTTTTTTTTTTTTTTTTTTTTTTTTTTTTTTTTTTTACTGATTTTGTATGAACTTTAATTTTCATAACATTGTTTGTAACTTTCATTTTCTGTCAATTCTTACAAACTGGGTTGCTTTGATAATTAAAACCTTAAACATTTCATTTTAAAGAATGGAAACTTTTAATTTGCATCTCTTTCTTTAAAAGTTGGTTCATGTATGGAAATCCGCACATTTCATTTGGTTTTTGCTGCATTCATTAATTCTTTGCATCCTGAATCATATTGATTTTTTTTTAATAATTAAACCAAACATTACTTAGATTTGAAAGAAAACTGTGAGCGCAAAGCCATTATAGAGAAACTAAAAATTTCGTTAAATCATTAAACAAAATTCTCAAATTAGAGAAAATGTTGGCAAATTTAGCCATGTTTAACGCAAATGTTTTCACCTTAACCCTGATACTAATGTGGCCCAATCCTTCAATTTTTATCACAGAACATGCTTAGAGTGCTATAGGTATCTTATTTATGCCAACAGACTCCATTAATTGTTAATAAAGGATAGTTAAAAAAGCAAATTTCTGATCATTTTTGCAGAAAAAAAGACGTTTGGAAAAAAAATAGCACATTTTTAAGTTGACGCTCGGTGCAAGAAAACCGGTCACTCAATTTTATTTCTAAGAACAGTTTTAAAAATGTCTAACCCTTGGCTACAAAATGATATATAAAAAGTTTATTTTATTTTATTTCTTCATATTTTAATTAGCGTTTTAAAATGCGCGCTTTTAAAAAAACACCCTGTATATCTACCCTTATATATGTATTAGAAATTATTATGTTAATATATGGCATTTAAATTTGAATAAGCTTAATCATTCCAATTTTTTTTTATCATTTCCCTTTTCATAAATACAGCTGTAAAAAAAAATGATTGAATGGTATATAATATAAAGTTATAACTTTTATGGTAAACAAAATATCTACATGGAGAAATTTTTTTTACTGTAATTTTAACTTTCATCATTGTAATTTGCATAAAAATAACGTTAGAATAATAATAATAATAAAAAAAATAAAAGCTCAATTTGTTTTCCACTGCTGTGTATAGATTTTTTTTATTCTAATTTATACACAGTAATATAAGAACGGACGCATTATTTGTATCAAGGGAAAACTATAGAATACACAAACACAATAAATTTAAATAATTTTTATCTTTTGAATTAAAAAATAAAACTATTTTAAAACTTTCATCTACAATTTCGTGTAGGAATATCATAAATTAAAACTTAAAGAAGTAGTCAACAATGGATTTTTTTAATAGTGATCATCGTGATCACCTCCCAAAATCGCTATCTTAAAATTTTAATTATTAAAGCGCTGACAGCAAACGCCGTTTAGTGACTTAGAATCTACGTCACATCTACAGCTTGCTCTCACGCTAGCTTGGCGCGAGCAGAAATTACCCTTATTTTTGCTCTCGCAACTTGACAATATATTTTACGTATACATAAAAGGTTTTTATGGCTCTAGATTATGTAGTAAAATAATTTATGCAAAGATAAGAGTAACTCAAGCTCGCGCCAAGCTAGCATGAGAGCAAGTTGTAGCTGTGACGTAAGTTCTAACGTAAGTCGCTAAACAGCGGTTGCTCACAGCGCGTTGATGATCACTAATAAAAAATATATATTGTTGACTATCCCTTTAAAACATTTCTATTGCTTAACAAGCTAAAAGTAAGAATAGGTTGCAAAAAAAAATAATGTAAAAAATTAAAATAATAATTGAGTAACAAAGAGATTCATTATAAATATATATTTTGTTTATATTTTACATAATTTGCTTTCATCTCATTTAGTTCATTATTATAAATCTGTACTCAAAAGATAAGTAAATAATATTAATGTTTTCTGGGATGTAAGCCAAAACAAAAGACATTTAAAAAAAAAAAAAAAAAACTGCGCAACGTAATATACAAATATGTAAGCACAAGTATATACATGACAAGTTACGTATTGTGGATGTCCAAGTACTCTTTGAAGTTAAAACATTGTGCCATAAATTTTGGCACCAACAGTTAATTCAAAATGTCAACCAATCTTAATTTCAATTTAAAATTACTCATATGTAGAGAAAGCAATTCGCACGTTATTAAATATAATGTAAAATATAATTAAAATTTTACAAACTGAAATAAAAAAATTTAACAATGAAAAAAATATTCTTTTACATTTTTTATTACTATAATAATATATAAAAAGTTTAAAATTAGAATAAAGTTTAATTAGTTTTGGGATTAATTTCATTAAAATTTAATTAAAAAAATGTAAGTTTTTTTTTCGCATTACATTAAAAAGCTTGTGAAAAAAGGGAATCATTTTTCTATTTCTATAGGTACAACTTGTAACTCCTCATGGAAAACTGGCTAATTAATTTTACATAAAGAGATTTTTTTTTAATCAATTTATAAATTTTATTTATAATTCATTTCTGAAATTATAAGCTGATGAATTTCATTTTTAATCCAGTGAACAATAAAAAATCATGCCTTACAAAACCTAATTCGTAATTAAAACGTATTTTAGTCATCATAATTAATAACCACGCAAATAGCTATTTGTAACATCACGAACTATTAATCTTTTCTAATATACTCTTTAATAACGTATTATATTGTATATATTGTATACCTTAACTTGTATGTTTTCTTACTTATAATGGTTTTCACTTTATTACATCATAAAAATGTCTTATAACAATTTCTCTTCATGTTACTAATCTTCATGGATGTTAACTTATTTATTATAAGGATTAAAATATTCAAATCTATACTATTTGTAAAATTAATTAACGACATAATGGAAAATATAAAAAATTCACTATTATAATATATTTTTAATAGTTTATTTTTGTTTACACAATATTCTATAGATAAAATTTTTTTATAATATTATCATATTGGAAAGAAGGGTTAACGAGAGAAAAAACAAAAACAAGTATGCGTTACTTCTTCTTCTTCCACTTTATTTTTTTTTATTCGTGCCTTGTCTGTTAGTGTGTAGAGAGTACTAAAGAAACGCTCGTCTATTTTAAGACCATATAATATCTTGTGTTAGAAGCTTCATGGAACAGTTTTTGAACGATGTAGTGGCACACAGTAGGGCGCTGGACTTGACGCTCGCTTTAGGCTTTTTTTATATTCTCTCTTAAAAAAAAACAAAAGAGTTTTATAATTAAAGTAATATACTGCAGTGTGTGACAAAAGAAAATAACAGAAAAAAACGACTCGTTTTATTTGTGTTTTCTTTTATGTGAAAGTTCTGATTTTTTTCATCGTAATTATGTGTGATAAACAAAAACAGTAGGTTTGTTTTGAGTGTCTGCTTTAAAAAAGAAATTTTAGTTATATTTGCTAATAATAATGAAGGCACTTCACTTTTATTAGTTTTTTTTTTTTTTTTTTTTTTTTTTTCAAAATTATGTAATATATATTTTCATGAGTGTGAAATTATTTCAATATTAAAGTTAAACATTGAGACATTAAAATTTGTAATAATTCTCAAATTTAATACAATTTTTTTTAGTTAATTCTTTGGTGTATAATTCAAATTCTTATTGCAATAGAACTATATTTTATAAAGTTTCTACTAAAGCTTACATAATTATAATGTTGGTACATTTCTATCCTATGTTAAAAATAAACATAACGTTAAAATTGTTCTTCAGGAATTCCAAAGGATCGGATATCTATAATGTGAAGAAAAATAACATCTAACTCTACGCACAAATAAAACAGTAATATATTATATAAAGTAAGATTACGAGAAAAAATGTTTATCAAAAAGTTTTATTATACTGGTGATTAACGTGTATTTTTTCTTATGTTATATATCGAAAATAAAGTTATATTATATAAGTGATTTATTTAAGATATTTTTTTCTGTCACAAATTCAAGTGAATTTATTTGAAAAGTGAAAATAACAATTGTGAAGGATTTATTGTGTTTGAAAAAAAAAAAAAAAAGTTTTATCATCATGTTGTCTTGTTCTCTTGATGACGTCACTCAAACAATGACGGAGGATGAGTTGGGGGCTCCCATGCATTATGTACCTCCCCCTAGAACTGACCTCCCTCCACCCCCAGTTTGGCTCAGACCTTGTTCTAAAGCATCCAAACAGATTGCAAGTCAGGTGAGCAAGAGTTAAAAAATTCTCACGAATAAAAAAATAAATAAATAAAATATGTTGTTATGAAATTTGTAAACTATAACTTTATTTTTCAATGAGATAAAAGTTTTATATATAATAAAAACTGACTTGGTACTCAAATATTAATACTTTCACTTTTATATAAAGAGTGGATGTGAACATTGTCAATAATATAATAAATATGCAAATCCAAGTTTTTTTTTTTTTTTTTTTTTTTTAGCCTGAGTTAGAACGGTATATTGAATATCCAACCAGCTATTTATTTTACACATATAATCAGGTTTCACTTATATTGATTGTTGAAGTATTGAAATATATAGACAAATACCTGTATATATATTATGTTTTTTTTTTCATCAATTTATTTCTCTCACGCACATTGGAGAATGTTAGGAGACTGTGAGCCACGCCCTTTAACTTGGAGAACTCATCACTTTTGCTCTCTCGTGAATCGGAACGTTAAGCCGGGATTATACAGAAAGGTCACAGAATGCTCTTTTTCTCATATATATATTTATGAACTCGATCTATATATATAAATACATATAAAAAAAAAGTTTACGTACTATGTTGTGAAAACAAAAATCAACAACGTCACCGATTCATCTTATTTATACCATGTGGGAAAAACAATAAAGAATTCTTTGAGATTATATTTGTTTTCAATGTGGCTTGCAACATACAATTTATTTGACATATATATCTAAGTTATTTCTATTTAAATAAAATAACAGTTCCAATGTTGAATTATATATTATAGCTTGTTCTGTAAAGTAAAGTGAATCTCAACAACAGCGATTGGCTGACCAACAAAATACGACACATTCATTGGTTGATCTTGTTTTTTGAGCTAACAAAATTGACAAAAATTGATTCACATGAAGAGCATGGAACTTTTTTGTGTGGAGTTTCTTTCATTCTTATCAAGTTCAAAGTTCTAAACGAAGAAATAACAATGATCGACCATATGTATAAACGTAGTAAACAGGTAACGAAGTCATAATCAGCTGTTATAACAAAGGAACATATCGACACAAAAGTTGCGCCGGAAGTCTGACTTTGCAGAACGAGCTTATTTGATATTCAAAACAATGTTCATACTTTTTTTTTGTTGTTGCATGAAAGCATTGCTTGATGGTTACTATAAATTATGACACACTCTGTCACACAAAATAGAATATTTTTATTGTACATATATATCATAAGCTGTATCAATCTTACTGGCATCTATGTGACAGATTTACGACAAAAATAAAAATATGCATTTAAAAAAATTAATTGATTTACGTATTTTTAATGTCATCATATATAATTTTAGCAGAGCAACTAATTGCTAAAGTGGTATTGCTAAAAAAAAAAAATAATAAAAAAAGGTTTGGTGATGGTATTTATCACCGCATATAATTTTAACTAAAATAAGGGCGTGTCCAAAAAATAAATATACTACCACAGTAATGCAAACGTCAGTCATAATTAACACCTTTAAATTATCTCCATCACCAAAATTCATATAATAGTAAAAAATATTTTAATATCGAAATTTTATCATGTTATTTATATTATTATTTATATAAAAAACATTGATTCTATATAAAGTTCACTAAAATCAATATTCAGGGAAATTATTACAAGCCCTGCAATAAAAATAAATTAATAGAAAGAGGGATTAATTTTTTTTTCGCAATCATCATTAATTTTGTAAAAATGTTATGACATTTAATTATATTTATATTCTTTACAAAACAAATATTTTATAATTAATAACCAAGTTGAATTACAACATTCATTAATTATTTTAATTATTATTTCATGAATCGTATATAAATATGCAAATACAATGGCATGTAAAACATTATTCATGTAGAATATAGGATATATCAGATATAGAAATACATAGAATATCAAATGTTATCAAGATAATATAGATCGTGTTTTTATATTTTTATGTATGTATATAAAGAATACAGAGAATAAAATGTAATGAAGTAAAAAAAGTAGTTGAAACAGTTCATATTATATAACATTTTGTGAAAAATCGAAAGTAGAGGATGGCACTATTTGTACCAGGTACAAAAAAACTGCAAAATCAGCTACGCAATAAAATAACTTTGTGTACACGTTTATCGACGAAGAGGGACAATTTTTGTTTTCACCATAAAATTACATTATAATGTAGGTATATAGTATATTTATATATTAGGTGAGTATATAAACAAATTGTCGATCTGATTTTTTTTTTATATTATATAATATTATATAGTACAATAAATTTCAATGACCTAAGCAATTTATTTTATTATTTTTCATGTTCTTTTTCGATATTAAAATATGGATTTTTATATACGTTTATTATTCCTTATTAAAGTTTTTATTTATTTTTTTTAAATATAATTGGACTTGCCACAAAGTAAAGGAAATAGTAATCTAATTTATAAAAGTTTTTTTACTGTTCATTTTTTCTAGTTTATATTGATGTGAATATTTAAGAACTTTGTGTAGTATTTTCAGAAATCTGAGTTATACTGACGACTCATTTAGATCTTTAATAAAATCGTATCTTGAATATAATATAAGCTTGTGTATATACGTCGTGGTGCTGTCATGTAAAGTAAACATTTTTGTTCGTCTTGTATTTTTTGAATTTTTCAATTTTATTCTAAATATTAAAAAAATATACAATTCTTCTCTCTCTCTTCTTTCACTCTCATTCTTTCATTTAAAGAACCAAATCTAAAAACTAGGAAATCTTTTTTTAAACACTCGGAAATAAAAAGAAAAAGAAGTAATTTGTTTTAATGCAAAGATAAAATAAATGATTGTAAAGAAAGATAAAAAGTGACATCCATCATGCGTTGTTTTATTACCTACATTAGCGTGCGTGCTAAAATTTTATTACACTACCTTTTTAGGACAAAAATTACTCACTATAAATAAGTAATTTATCATTGTACTTTTTAAAGATTTTTATATAAAATCAAAATACGTTGCCATAATATTTATATACCATAAAAATACACAATTTTCCAAAAACTATACACGTATAAAATGAAATTTTATAATCCGCATAGCGTGAGGAATTCCAATTTATAAATTTTTTAGTTTGGATTATATATACATAATATATCCCCTAAAAAAAGTGTTTCGTTTAACTTGCCATTTTGCTATAAGCATATAGTCAGTCACACTGTAACTTGAAATGTTTACATTTAGTGATATACATTCTGCAGCCCTCAATCGTAAAACCAAACTTCGCGTGACATCCTTACGTAAAATACGTAAATGTGACTTATAAATTCCTGCTGCATGAATATTGAAAAATATATTCTCAAATTTTTTTTTATAATCTTTTTTTGAATTATAATTTTATTTTATCATAAAAATAAATCAGTTGATTTTTCAAGTTTATTAATATAATATAATCAATAAAATAATACTTTTAAATATTATATTAAATTGTCATGTTTTAAGATATTGAAAAACATCACGCAAATTCTATGTAATACTTATTCTATTGAAAATATAAGTAGTGTTCTATCTAATAATAATGTTATAAAAAAAAAGCGATTTAAAGTATTTGTATAAATTTTATAAGACATATTTAAGTTTCCTTTTAAATGTTTATGAAATATAAAATAGTCTTTTTTACAAAACCAAGTAAAGGAAACCTAATAAAATAATAAATAAACTAAACAATCATATTTCATAATAAATTTTATAAGAAATAAAAATATATAAATATTTACCTATTCTGTAATAGTATTTTAATACAATAAAAAAGTAATAAAGTTCCAAATCTTATGAGAAGAAAATATAAATTACAACCTTACTCTAATATATGGACACAAAAAGTCAACAATGAGCCGCTGTTGATATTGTTACTGTACACTCTGTGGTTGATAACAGCCACCACATAAGGAACAAACTAACTTCTGGGTATATAATATTTTATAATGAAGATTGTAAAACTTAGTAGTCAAGATGATGAACCGGAGAGAAAGTATTAAAGATATCTTACTAGATTCTACTAAGTGGCCTAAACCAGTTAAAGAGGTAAATAATATTAAAGTTTTTAATTGATCACTTTTTTGCATAATAAATTATAGATTTTGTTCTTTTTATTTAAAAAAAAATCAAATCCAAATTTTACCACTCGTTAAATAATTATTACTATCATATCATTTTAAGTGATTAGTAATAATAAAAAATATGTAAAATGTTTGTTCTTACAAAGGATTTGTTTAAAATATTGTTTAGATCAATGCACGTATAAAATTAAAATATTACTAAAAATGTGATTATAACATTAAATAAAACAAAAATATGCCCAATTAGAATATCTGCATAGATTGATTTACAATACTCATTGATATTTTACGAAGTATGATATTAAAATAAATAAAATATAGCAATTCAAAATTTTCATATTTTATTGCACTATACTGCTCTTATGGGAAATTAAATTATTTTACTATATTTTATATATATTAATAGGTTTATTATAATAGACTCATAAATATGATAACATCAATTTTTGTTGTATAAATGTAATGTTTAATTGACTCTTCACTCATGGGTTCGAAATTATTGAAATATACTTTTTTCCGTTTATTAATTAACTGAGTGGATATTCAATACAACTTTTACTGACATTTTATAGTTCAAAATATAAACTCATTTACTGTATAATTATATATATATATATGAAATATAATAATTGAACTCAGTAAATTTCACAACATAGATTTGAAAGAGCTGTTTTTTATTTAAATCTAACAAAAACTGACACTTGACTTTATATTTCATGAAAGTTTTATTTTTACGTTTTATATGTGCAAAACAATGAGTAATGGTATATGAATAATATCATGAGTATAATATTAAAATATTATACAACGTTAATTCATACACTGGTTTTGTTTGCGCGCAAGTCATTACGTTCCTAACAAAAACATCTTAATATTGTTCAGTTCTAACAACACATCTAAATTTCTTACGAACTATAGTTGGTGTCCGCAATAAGATTGTATTCATAGAATTATTATCAATTCTTTTTCCTTCAGTTGTTTTGAGAAAATTTACCGTACCAGCTGACAAATTTACATAATAATTATTTATAATAATGTTTGCTTAGCAAGTAAATAAGAAATTTAGGGCACAAACTTAAAACCACCATATAGTATCACCGTCTGTAAAGTAGCTGATTATGCCGTCAGCGGAAAAAGCATGTTTACCTTGGTTTTTGTTTGCGTAACAGCAGCTGTGGTTCTAAAGCTAAAATTACAAAAACAATGAAGAAAAAAACAATGACACTTTTAACCTTTACAAATTTTCTGCAAGTTTAAATATTGGACTTTGATTTATTATTGTTCTTAATTGTCATATATAATTACGTTAATTAAAAAAAATTTGAAATTAGTTTGCTCGTTCTCGTATTTTCTAATTTAATGTATGCTTGTTTGTTACTGCAATCTGAAAAGTTTAAGTTTTTGAAGTTAAAAAATTATTAATTATAAACAATAATATAGAAAATTAGAGCATGTAATTTTCAGCTATAATAACATTATCGATTGATAGTTTGAATGACAAAAAGAGATATAAATATTATTATTTGGTCAAACAAAAATATGAACATCAAATATGTATACTATAAATCATGTAATGAAGGCTCTATAATAATGAATGATCTATATCTATAAATATTGATTTGTGTTGTAAAGTTATATGATATTTGCAGTATGGCACGTTTATGCTTGAGTAGATACGAATTTTCCAGATTAGTGGTTTTCTCTCCTGATAATTTGAGGGAGCGGCAGTCACATGAAATATCTCATTATATCTCAAAATGGTGTCTAAAGTTATTCAAATATAGTGAGATTATAATTAAAAGAAAAAAAAAAAAGGTTCATAATTGAACAAAATTCAAATTGCATGCCAACTTTTTATATTTTATTCAGTACAATACTTTAAAATATTTTTCTAATTTCTGAAATAGGAATTATACTGTAATATACATTGAAATAATGTAGTCTAATTTTGTACACCATATAAATTCAATTATTATTTGTAATTATTCAACAATAGTTTGGTGAAAAAATGGGGTTTTAACCTGAAACAAAAACAGGTTTTTTTTATGAAGTCATGTTCAGGGGACCATGTAAGTGGGTTTGTACCGTATAGAAATCAAAAACTTGCACAACTATAGATTGAATTGCAACACTAAAAGTGCAAGCTATTCATTTCATTTCGGTACCTTTTGTGGTCTCTCAATAAAAAACCATTTATTATTATTAATTTATTATATATATTCTGATTTTTGCAAATCACTTTACATTCAATCAAAATGCTTTTTTCTCTTCTAACGTTATATAAACTGCCTTAGCAAATATTAGTACACATTATTATACAGTACATACTGTGTTACATATTCTTGCATGAGCTGTAAATAATTCTTTAATTTTAATGTAAGCTTCAGAAATCAAAGTTTTAACAAGCAATTAACATTTTTATCATTTAAAAACTTTGCAGTCACATCATTATATATAAAAAATTTCTTATATTTTGGTATTATAATAAAAGAATAAAAGTCAAGAAAAAAAAATAGAAAAAAAAAGCTCAATAACTTTTTCTTCTTCCTCTTGTTATGAAAATGGAAGTCGATAAATGTTGGTACATGAAGTACGCAGCTCATTCAAAATGAGAAGAAATAAATGACGAGCAGCAAGTTCCGCAATTATTGATTCACGTAACTGGTTCTTCTATAAGAGGGTCTTTTCTCGTTTCATGCAAAACACTTACGTACAAGAGCTGGAAGAGAAAAGAGAGAGAGATCGTAACTTTCTGTGTTAACAATATAATTGAAAAAAAAAATAATAAACCAATTTGCTGGTATAAAGTTATAGGATGATTTAATACTTGAACCCTCATAAATTCTGGATTTTCAAGCATCATATACAATTTTAGATTGGAAAATTTTAATTGCATTTTGAAAGTCCAATAGCAAAACCACTGACGTGAAAATATATTAAGTACAGGCTTTGGAGATTAAAAATAGATTGGATTAAAATATTACATCATACTGTTTACTTAAATTGTGTAATTTTACAAGAAATTTGTTAACACTTCTGCAGTATCAATTATTACTGATTAAAAAATATATTAATACAAATATGTATTTAAAAATCATGATATAGCACTTGATAGAGCATGATGTGTAGGTTTTACATTCAGTGACAGAATCTATAGGGTGTGTACGCATGACGTCATTCTGAGTGCTTTTCGATGCTCTTCTTGAGCAATGAATAACATTGCTCAGCATAGGACAAACGTTTTCTTTGGTAAATTAGCTATTTTTTGGTCATTATTATTTTTCTTGCATTCTTAAGGTACTAATTCAACCTGTTAACAGCATCAATGCTCTCCAAAAAATTGCGAAGTGTTTTTAAACTGGCAAAATGTGCAATTTTCCTATATCGGCCAATGTTATTTAGTACTCACTTATGACGTCGACTTTAACATGAATGAAACCACCCTATATATATATATATATATATATATATATATATATATATATATATAATAATATATATATATATATATATATATATATATATATATATATATATATATATATATATATATATATATATATATAAAAGCTAATTTAAACTGGTTTATTAAATCAATAAAATTAAAGAAAATCAAACATCCCATAAGCCTTAAGCAAACAACTTTAAAAAGTCTTTATAACAACGCTCATTGTTCTATTTTATATGAAAAAGATCCTTTCATAATTTGCTATATAAGAATATCTGTTTATATATTATAAAGATGAGCAAATAAGAAAATTAAAGCCCAAGTGAAATAATTTATTATATCACCTCACCCATATAAAGCATCATAAAGTCTACGTCACTCGTAAAAACGACCAACCAACCACTCAAGTTTTATTATAGTGCTTAGTTGACACACAATTTCATTTTTCACTTGTGAGATATATACGTAACAAAAAAGGGACGCAATATATAACAAACGTTGTTAATTTCCGTATATGAAAATGTTGTTATAAACTTTTTCAAAAAGTTCAAGGTTCATGTATATTTTATCACTTTTTTTAGTATATAAATATTAATTTAATAAAATATGATGTGTGTATACTTCAACATTATTTACCCTTTTTAGCAGTTTTTGCAGAATTGCCACTTTTACGATTTTTTATATATTGAATTTATTTTTTGTTGAGAATTTATAATACGTATATGGATGCATTTTATATTATATACCTTTGCGCAGTAAATAAATTAAAAAATTCTTATATGTAAAACATGCTATATTATACAGTACAGTACATGCAGTACGATATCAACAATTGATAAGGTTATGCGCATTTTATGCATACTACGCTGAATTTTATTAATATACTAATGTTATGTTTTTTATTGTGCTGTAAAAGTGACATCGTGGAGTAAAAAAAAAAAAAAAAAGCATGGCAAATTAATCTTCAATGTTTTGACTGTATATATTTTTTGATTGGTATGTCTTTTTTTACGTAAAAGTATGTATTTTCTATTTGATTTGTATTCAAAAGGAAATGACTTCAATGATGCAAGATAATCCTAAAAAATCAAATATTTCCTAGGTATAAAAGATCAATGAGGATAATATATATAAATCATAAGAAAATAGAAATGTTTTATTTCTGAAGGACTTTTTTTTTTTAGTTAAATATATTCAAATAAATCTGTTGTAAAGTTGAAAAAATAAATTATATAGGGCATGTGGAAGCCTTATATTCCCCTTATACTCATTGAGTTAAGAATTTTTAGTGCTAAAAGTTATTGTATCTGCAACACTCTGGTCTCATACTTTAGACCCCCCCCCCACCCCCTCCCTCGGTGAGGGAGGCGATCAACAATGGTGGGTGTTGACGTGAATCTTATTGCGTGATCTCACTAATGATCACGTGGTTTCTAAAACTCGCATGACTTCTCGACATTCCATAGCTTTTTATATCATTCTTTTCACAAGCCACGCTTGCTTTCTTGCTTTTTTTTACCATTAAAATTGAACTGAAATTTTCCTTTAAATTATTATTTAATATAATATATTATGCTTTTGCTATATTATTTGACTTTGTTTTATTTGAATCAATACAAAGGAGAAAAAAGTTCAAGTCATTCAAGTGACCATTCTTTTTTAACGTTTTTTATTATTCTCTTTGATTATTAATATTAAATTTTTTTTATTCATGTAATTTTGTTTGACGATAAATAAAATTAAAATCAATGCAATTTATTGATATTACTGGTTAAAACTAGTTCCAGCTGGTTTATTAGCACTATAGAAATATTCAAAATTAAAATTATTAAAGATATATAATAATTTTGTAAATTACATAACATTTTTAGTATTGCTATCATTTATTAAGTTATTTTGGCTAAAAGTACTGATTAATGTAACTATTTGAGCTCGTTAATGAACATATTTTAAATTTAAATTAAACTGATTGTCGTTTTTGTTATCTACATAATATATTATATTTTTGTTGTATACAAAAACAACAAAAGTATTTTACGTATACGAAAGGATTTCATTCATCAAACCAGCAAAAAAGGTGATTCTTGCTTTCCCTCTTTGATTACACTTATGTTTGTAGGAACAAATGAACAATGAGAAGAATACGTTTTTGTTATAAAATAATCAAATCAAAGAATACGTTCGTAATTATATTACGAAAAAACGGGTTCTTTTGTTTACAAAAAAAAAAATCATGTATTGGTACTAATTTTTCTTAAAATACTGCTATGTATATAAAAAAAAAGCATAAATCTAAAAATAAAGGGGGGATGAAGTAGAAATACTTTATTTTATACCAAGATCTGATCTCAAGAGTATTAGTTCTAAATATTTTGTTTGTTTGTTTGTTTTTCAGGTGCTGTCCCTTGGCGCAGATGTTCTACCAGAATACAAACTCCAGTCACCAAGAATCCACAAATGGACCATATTGCATTATTCACCATTCAAAGCAGTATGGGACTGGATTATTCTTATTCTTGTCATGTACACAGCAATATTTACTCCATACGTCGCTGCTTTTTTACTCAATGAGCCAGATTTTAATAATCGAAAGAGTAAAAAATACGGTGACGATCCTATTGTCGTTATTGATCTCATTGGTGAGTTACAAATCAATCATACATTTTTCAATAAGCACATTTGAATCGAGATTTTTTTATCAAGTGAATTATGCATTGGTATAAATATAATAGAGTAATTTTAATAAGCCAAGAGCTTTATAAAAAAATTCAATTCAACTTCTTTCATAATTAATTTTTAAAAAGAAATATTTTTATTTTAGCTGTTTGATTTCCTTTATGTTTTCAAGTAGCACAGTTGACATGAATGTAGAATTTTTATTATTTACTACATCTGAAAATATCTCATTATTAATTATATTTCATGAAATTTTAGTAAAGTTTAAGTTTGAAAAAAAAAATCACCCAAGATTTATATTTAAAAAAAAATGTGAGTGCCAGATAAAACAAAAAAATACTTTAATATAGCATAAAGTAACGTAATGAAAACCATACCTCATGCTGTTTTATATACTAAATAATAACTATACAAAGTTACTTGATTAAAATTTTAGCTATTTCCTCTATTTTGTATGGTATTAAGTTTGTTTTTTGGTAATGAATTTTGTTTGTATTCTCTAGGAAAAAAAAATAGTAGTAACAATAATTGTCAAATTTTCTTGCCAAGTTAGTTTTGATAAATATTAAAATGATTTTTATTTAACTTTTTGCTGCAGTGAAATGTCATATAGCTTTGAAATAAAAAGATATAACACATAATAAAGCTAAAATGATTAATTTAAATATTTTATGCAAACAATGTTAATTATTTCCAACCATTTTATATGAACATGAAATCAAATGAAAATATTTTTCTTTTCAAAGATTCGTTATATAGACAAAGTATTATTTGACAAAAAGCTTTTAAGCTTCAGGGTATTTTTTTTTTTCAACACTCAAAAATAACAGATGAAATGCTTTAGTTCTAAATGTTAATAAAAACACTTTAACCGTAACTGAAATTGCTATTTTATGATATAATAAATTTTATATTATACAATCCTTTTTATTATATATTAGTGACATATTTATGATCACTTACAGATTGTTTAAAAATGTAATAACATTATTTTTTGTGTGTAATTACAGTTGACGTCACATTTATAATTGATATTTTGATAAACTTCCGAACAACGTACGTAAATTCCAATGATGAAGTTGTATCACATCCTGGCAAGATAGCGGTTCACTATCTTCGTGGCTGGTTCCTTATAGATCTTGTTGCCGCTATTCCTTTTGATCTTCTCTTGTTTGGATCTGACACTGATGAGGTAATGTTAAACAAAAAATAACAAATTACAACAAAATATATATACTTGACTTACAGTGGGATTTAGTGCCGGTTGATGTCACCTAAAATAAAAACAATAAAAAAAATCTTAAACTGTATTATAAAATAAATTAATACAAATTTTAATAATTCCATTTTTTTTGGAATTTTTAATTATGTCAGTATTTTCATACTTTATTTAAAACAGCTTTTTAAAAAACTCAGCTAATTTGTTACAAATAAAAATATTATCATTTAAAAATTTAAAATTAATTTTTTTATTATTTAGGTATACTTAAATTGACGTTTTTCTTACAGTTTTATTTATAGACATAAGATTTCAGGTATACCTTTTACTGTAAGGTAGGTTGGAACCGTACTTCAATTCAGAAAACTTTATAGGTTTGTAAATAAATAAAATTATTGAAAAGCGATAAAGAGCAGAGGAAATGTAATCTTAATCAGATTCATTTTCTTTACTTTATCTCGTATAGAATATAGAGGAAATAAATATTAGAAAAGTAGCTAAATGGACAGAATTAGAATATTATTTTTAAAAAGTGTGCACTGGTAATTTGTAATGATTTAGCTTTGATTACTATTTGTGCATTATATATATTTTTTTATTATTATTATTATTTTTTTGTGAATACGGTATATATAACAAGGCAAAGCTTGTAAAGTTCTTATACTCAAAACTTAGACAATTAGTTTTTTATTTGATGTTTGCATAGCTGAAGTAAGTCAGTATGTATTCTTCACAAAAATTCCTTAACTTTATACATTCTTCAATTAATATTCTGTACTTTAACACAGTAGATGATACAGTAGTCCATCTCCTATAGCGGGAATGTCAGATCGAATGCGCGCCATAATTCCGACTGGGTGAAGTTGTCAGAACTACACGTAACATTACTTCAAATTACGGCTTCTAGTTCTGCCACCTTCACCCAGTCGGAATTATGGCGCGCATTCGATCTGACATTCCCGCTATAGGAGATGGACTACTGTACCATCTACTGTGGTACTTTAACTTTCCTTCTTCTTCTATAAATTACTTTGAACCTGCTTGCCAAATGAAAATTTGCATGTCGCATATATATTATATTAAAATCTAATTTTAACTATACTGTAACATTAAAAGCTGAAACGTTTAATAACCTGATAATATTAATTATTCTATACTAACATAATTCAATTATATATAAGAATTCTTAATGAATTAGAAATTCTTATAAAATTTAATAAGAAAGTTCATTTTTAAATTTAATGAAATTACTGACTATTTAAAATTTTCAAAATTACTATCAATGTGGTAGTGTACCTTTTTCTTTCCAAAATAATGATATAACAATTGTTATAATTTCAAATAATATCATTCATTAATAATTTTCATGAGCAAAATAAAATGTAAATTAATCATTCTTCTACTTTTACTTTAACTTTCTATAACACCAAAAAAAAACTATACTATACTTCTTTATCTTTAAAAACACTACATTGATTTTCAATTAATTAATTAACATATTAATAATATGTGTGACGTCACCCACCTTATACTCTAACTCCTTCTGCATGTCTATATATTTACCAAATATATGTGTAGATGTTTTACCCTCTGATTTATTATGGAAACTTAGAGTTCACGCGATCCGCAGACCACTACCCTTATTGGACTTCTGAAAACAGCGCGTTTATTACGACTTGTGCGTGTAGCCCGTAAAATTGATCGTTATTCGGAATATGGAGCTGCGGTATTACTACTTCTTATGGCAACATTTGCGCTCATCGCACATTGGCTCGCCTGCATATGGTAATAATTTATCTAAAATATGAATAACATACACACCTTCCTTATACCAAATATACTATAATGCTAATAATTAATAACAGCTTACAAAAATTGTTAATTATTTTAAAAGTATATTAATTTTATATATATTTATCACGCACATTGGTATAAGAAAAAGTAGATCATTATTGATTATTAATTTTGTTACAGGTATGCAATAGGGAATGCAGAGCGGCCGTTATTAAAAAGCAAAGTAGGATGGTTAGATTTATTAGCAAATGATACACACCAATTTTATTATCCTAATAATACAGGCGGGCCTTCAATAAAGGTAACTAATTTGTATTTCTAATTATTTAATCAAAACTAGTAAAAAAAGATAAATTAAAGTTTGATCATATGTCCTTTTGTTGTTAATAAATGTAAATTTGTGTTTGCAAAGTAATTACTTTTTTCTCTGTTATGTATGTTCTATCTCTAAAAAAAAATAAATAAAAAAAAATCTTCTCTCTCTTCAAAAAGACATTTCTTTGCACATTTTTATTTCAAAAGAGAGGTAGAAAAAAAGAATTTTTCTTAACGCAAAAAGAGTAATCTAATTTTAAAAACGAATAAAAAAAGCTTATTTCATTTGCCCATAAATTTTGATTTGCATTAATTTAAATAACACTCCCCTTTTTTTATATAACTTTTTTAATGACACTTGCGTAAATATAGAAATTTTTTTTCATCTTCTTTCTATTTTTATTTATTTTTAACTGGTTTAAATTTTATTTATTTGTTTCAGTCACGGTATATAACAGCGCTATATTTTACATTTAGTAGTTTAACGTCAGTAGGGTTTGGAAATGTGGCACCAAATACAGATGCAGAAAAAATATTTACAATATGTGTGATGCTTGTTGGATGTAAGTTAGTTTTTATATCATTTTATGATTTCTTTTACTTATTCTTAGTAAACTATAATTAAAATATATAATTTAAATTACAGCGCTAATGTATGCCAGCATATTTGGTAATGTATCGGCGATTATACAAAGATTATATTCTGGCACTGCCAGATATCATACCCAAATGTTAAGAGTTAGAGAATTTATACGTTTTCATCAAATTCCAAATCCATTAAGACAAAGATTAGAAGAATATTTTCAGGTAAAAAAAAAAATAATAATAAAAACAAACACTTTTTTTTTTTTAATGTACAAAATAAAATTAATTTCAATTTTATATTTCAGCACGCTTGGACATATACAAATGGTATTGATATGAACAGCGTATTGAAAGGTTTTCCAGAATGTTTACAGGCTGATATTTGTTTACATCTGAATAGAAACTTGCTCAACAATTGCTCGGCGTTTGCTGGAGCGTCTCCAGGTTGCCTAAGGTAGGTCAAGAATTATAAAATATTACAATTGCAATATTACATTATATGTTTATATAATGATATTTTAATTTCAGGGCATTGTCTATGAAATTTAAAACAACACACGCTCCGCCTGGAGATACGCTGGTCCATAGAGGGGACGTGTTAACATCCTTGTATTTCATATCAAGAGGATCCATAGAGATCCTCAAAGATGATATTGTGATGGCTATATTAGGTATGATAAATAATTCATTAGTTTTTTCGATACGAACGTTAATAATTAATATGAATCATCAATCATCATGTTATTAAAAAATTTAGTACATCACTAAAGATTATTAGAATAATAACAAAATATTTATTACAATTATTTTTTCCATTAATAATATTAAGTTTTATAAGCGTTAAGCGGAAAATGTAGCAAATAAGAAGCTAATTTAATACTTCATGCAATCGTTTTTAACTGTACTGAACAATAATACAAATATTTGAATGTAACTAAAATTCAATCTAAAAACACTGGCCAAAAAAAGGTCGTTCCCACCAAAAGCTGTACACGGGGTGCTAAACCAATCAGAGAGTGTGTTATAAATCTACTAGCCAACCATACTTGACTTTAATTAGTTAATTAAAATGTATCCGCTCGAATTAGTTTTAGGAGAAATGTATAATTATGGTTAATTGAAATTTATGATATTTATGCCATTATAACGTTATGGGCTGTTCACATGACAATGACGCGTAAATTTACGTAACTTACACGTAAGAATTCAAAAATAACATCAATTGTCGTATCTTCTTGTATGAGTTACGTATGTTTACGCGTCATTGTGAACAGTTCATTATAAAATACGTACATGTGCTTTTTAAAAAAATAAGAATGTTAAACCGATATTTATTTTAATATCTTTGTTATTAACTGTGTCCTTGTGTTTAATAGGGAAAGAAGATATTTTTGGTGAGAATCCATGTGCTCACCCAACATTGGGAAAATCCTCATGTAATGTGAGGGCACTAACCTATTGTGATTTGCACAAAATTCATCGAGATGACCTCCTAGATGTATTGGATTTATATCCAGAATTTGCAGAAGCATTCACTAGTAACCTTGAAATAACCTTTAATATGAGAGACGTAAGTATTTTTTGTATTCTTAGCTCGTTCTATAAACTACACACAACTCTTTAGCCAGCTTCGAAATTTTTCCTTTGTTAAAAACATCTGATCATGACGTCATTACCTGTTTACTACGTTTATATATATGGTTGATCATTGTTATTTCTTCGTTTAGAACTTTGAACTTGATAAGAATGAACGAAAATTCATAAAAAAAAGTTCCATTCTCAATGCGACTCACTTTTATCGGCCCTAAAACAAGATCAACCAATGAATGTGTCTTATTGAGTTGTTATTCACTACACTTTACAGAACAAGCTCTTATGTTTATTTATTTTTAAAATAAAATAGAGTAATATTACTACAACAATGAAAAGAGATTTTGTAAGTGTTCAACAATTTGCATACCCTCCAGGATGAAAATAAAATCCCAACGCTTTACAATGAAAACACACAATAAAAACGAAGTAACTTTGTCTACTTGAATAACATTTACGTTTATACTTTATATTCTATTCACTATTCATAACAAAACATTATTTACAGCCGGATGATTGTCATATAAAATTAAATTTACACATCGTTTTCCATATAACAATTTTTATTATTGAAAAAAATATTTATTGCTTTATTTTTGTGAAAACAGGGAGCTTGTAAATAATATCGCCATAAAAAAGTGCTAGTATAAGATAAAAAAATGGCAAGTAGAATTTTATGTTAGCAATGATCTATAGCTCTAGTTACTCTACGTAGTTTTAAACTTTATTACGTAATTATTACTTAAGTACATCTATAATATAATTATTAAGTTCTCACCTTGGGAAATATTAGCATATATATATTCTCTTTACTCTTATACATTATTCATCAAATATTAATAAACTTCAAATATCAGAAAACGTTGAACTTTTGCTCTTAATTTACTTATTTCTAAATAATTACATTACAAACTTTAAATGAAATATTTTGTATATGAATAATTAGATAAATATATAATATTATGAAGAAAATATAGACAACTTACAAAAAAAAAAGTAAAAATATATTTTGTAGTGATGTTCTTTAAGAAATAAGAATACAAGAAATTTTATTGAACCAGGCAGTTCATGGTATAGTTATACAACGCCTGTTTGTCTAGACTTTATTTGTAATAATAAATATGCACATTTTCAATAGTTTTATCTATATAATCTAACAACAAACCAAAACATTAATATGAATTTAATCAGTATAATGTTCGAAATTTGAGTGTGTGGTATACAAAAGTACGTTATATATTCTGAAAAATAACCTCAAAAAGAAATCTTACTCTTCATCCCCATATTCATTTTCTTGTGGTGTGGCTTCTTAAAAATGATGCATAATACTATTAACTTTAATCTTTAATGTACAATTAACTCTCAATTATAATTAAGAATTTTGATTGTGGCTAAAATTAGCCACAATTCAAATTCAATTTAATTTAGCTATTAATTTGTTTGCACTTTCTTTGGAGCGAACCCACCGAATATCAAAATTATAAACGAACACATATTTAAAATGGCAATCGTATTAACTGCTTTTTTTAAATTTACTTAATGAAAAATGAGACACAAACTAAATATGCAATAAACAATTATTTCGGAACTTTATATTAATTTCTTACATTACCAATAATCAATCAATAACAATATAGTTATTATTAGTAAATTAATGTATTTTTTATGCAGTTACTTATAAAGGGAAAATACAACACAACATATATTTTTTCAAAATTATTCAAATCTTTAAAATGAACATGTATCATTATTATTTATTAGAAATATATTGCATTATAATATAGTGAAATATACTCATCAAACTTATGTTAATGTCATATTTGAAATTAAATTTCTTGAAATTCAATGCTATAAAAAATTGTTAAAAAAAATCATATGTAAGATAATTGAACAGAATTTATGATTGAATAATTTACATTTTAAATTTGAATACGAAAATGCAATAATTTATATAATTGATTAATGCTTGAAAATTTGCAGGAGGAACTAGCAGGGGTGGATCCTCGAGCGGCAAGAACACGTCCAGCCATCACGTCTCGCTCCAACTCCCAGGATCGTGATGCAGACGTGCGTCGACTTGCGTATAAACCTCCACGCAGACGACGCACGCAGACGAGTGCAACCTCTGACATTCCACCAACGGTAGCAGACATGATAAAACAATCTCAGAATGAAGGAGACGGATCTAGTGATGAGAGCTCGGAATTGTGAGATACCTCATTCTTTTTCTATATTATATTATAAATATACAAACATATAAAATTTACAATTTATATCTTGTAGGCTTCTTGAAAGTATGTTGATTCACTTATGCTTACTAGTAAAAAACGTATTTTTATAACATAGTAATGATAGTATGAAGCCGTATTATACTATACTATATAAACTTGTTTATACAGTTAAAACTATAAAGTATACTATGGATACATTTTGAAAGCATGTAAAATATAATAAGTTGCTATGAAACTGATTTAATCATTATAGCATAATTTAATTTTGTATACACATAAATACGTCAGTTTTATATGGCTATTATATGAAATTTTCAACAATCATGCTTGCTCAATATTTGGGAAAATTCAAAATATTTTACAACCCAAAACTAAATTACCGATTACAGAATTTTCTAATATATCAAAATCATTTATTATACACGGAAAGAAGAAGTTACGTAATTATGCTGCTTTTATGTCATTACAGCATAATTGTTGCTAAATTATAATATTATAAATATGTATGCTGTATATATATTATATGCTCTTTATTATGCAGCACAGCATAAATTATGCTATAGAGAATAATATTTGTTAAATAAGCTAGCACGATTATTACGTTTTTTTTCCCATAACACGGAAAGAATAATGTCATTGTAGCATACATAATGCTAAATTAGTACAACATAAATAATTATGATCTACAACAACATAACATAGCATAACATAATATGCTTATTCGTAACATAACTTTTATAATTCATACTGCATTGAAAAAAAATTACGCTGAAAATTAGCTATATATTATTACGTTATTATTTGTATCCGTGCAGGTATATACATGGAAAACAAAACTTGAATAATTTGCTTTTATATTTTGATAGTGAGAAATCCGGACATGGGATACTAGAATTTTCGCCTGAGAAAGCTGGTCGTGACGTCACACCACTAAATCTTGATTTCAAAGAAGAGAATGCAAATCAACGTTCCAGCACACTCAATTCGCTCTCAGGTTCGTAATTTTTTTCCTTTTTTTTTTCTCTCTCTCTTTTTCATATTTAACACGTTTTTTTTTAATAAAAAAGTATTTTCTCATAATTTTTATGTGTTTCCTTATGTTGGGTTTTTTAATATATGTTTGTTTTTCTTTTTATTTGGTATTAGCGTATAACGGTGTGTAAAACAAAAAAAAATCAAAATGTCCATTGTATAAAAAGTGATTAATGCTATAATTTTTTGTTTGTTTTATTATTGTATGGATGCAGGCATGCTCAACCAATTGAAAAGGAGCTTCACAGATCTACGCTTGCACAAACCAAATCATCAGAGACTTAAAGATTCCAAAGATTGTAAAACAACGGGTAAGGGGATATTAAAAATTAGGTCAAAAAAAATTTTGAATCCAAAAATATATACATAAAAAAATAGATGTAACAAGAAATGAAACATCGATAAATGTTGCTTATACTAATCCTGTAAATATTTGCTATGGGCGTCGTAATTTGCTTCTTCTTTTATTTTTCTAATACTATACACACACAATACTTTTTTCTATTATGCGATAGAAATTGCACTTACTAAAAAATAACACTTTACAAATACTTTTTTTTATTGCACGTAAATATTACACTACAATTGCACATCATTTACATAATTTGCATTTTCATTTTTCAAAAACTAAAATAAAAAAAACTTATGTCTTACAGTATAACTTATACTTATTTCTCTTGGACATTTGTGGTGTTTGTTGTTGTTGATACTAAAAAAAAAAAAAAGAAAAAAAGAAAACGTTGTTGTCTCTATGTTTAACCGATTTACGTGTAAATTTATGTTGTTTGTTTTAAAGCATGTTGCTTGTCGTAAGAGCTTTCTGTACATCGGGAAAAAAACTTTTCTATAAGAATTAATAATAAAAATGTATATATTATAATGAGTAACTATTCAGCCTAAAATATTTTACCAATAAATAAATAAATTAAATAAGAAGCTATTTTTTTTAAAGAAAGGTGATATTTTAGAACCGTTTATTAACAGCATGAATTTGAAATCTCTGATTTCAATATTATATTACTAAAAAAAAAAAAAAAAAAAAAAAAAAAAAAAAAAAAAAAAAAGTGTTATAGATTAAATTGTTTTAGAAAAGAACAAAAATCTTACAAATTAAATGCGCTGATTTGATGGTTTGTGCTGTCCAAAATGTTGTGAAGTGTGTGTATGTTTGTGTGTATATGTTGTTTTGAGTGATGTGAGTGTCATAGCATCAAAGTTACGTTTAATATTACATTCCAAAAATAATTTCATATATAAGTATAATTTTCATTTATAATACACTTTTAAATGCAAATAATGAGAAATATTTTGAGAATTATTTCTCAAAATTTAGATTTTTTTATATAAATGAAACTTTGATGCTAAATAATAATAATAATACTTTTAAAACATTACTGAATTCTTTTAATTTTACATCATTACAGATTTATATTCTATATAGCTTTATTAGTTAAACATATTTATACTAATTATTATGCTAATTAATATTTATTAGAATTGCTTTTAATAATTTTTCTTTAAATTAATATACGTAGCTGAAGATGGTGAGAAAAAAAAATAGCATGAGTAAATAATAATAAAAAAAAAATGAAAAGATAAAAGATGAATAATAATTTTAATCTAATAGCACACTAACTTAACCCAAGCATTCCTTTTGTCTTTGTGTCTACTCTACTGTAGGCGGTGCTAGCAGCAACAACCAAAAACAACTGCAATCCAAGATTCCTGCCAAGGATTCCATAGTTGCTTTGGACTTATGTAGATCTAAGCATGGTGCACAATCAGTAATAGTCCATTGCTTCCCAAAGGATCATAGTTCGCTTCCTTATTCTACAAGTAGGTTACTGCTAATAGTTTTAAAAAAAAGTATTTATTATATACAGTATTTACAATTGAGAATTGAATGCTGCATGTGCTGTTTTAATTGTCTTGGCTTTTATTGTTTGTTTTCAAAATAGCATGCTTTGTATATATATTATATTAATGCATTGTTGTTTCATTAATGTTACTAATGTATACAAAAATATGTAAATGTATAATGTGAAAAAAAAAGGAGCTTATTTTACTTGTTTCTGCTTCTTATAATATAAGTTCAGTTATAACTTTGTTAACTGAAAAGAATAAGAAAAAAAATCAGATTAATGTTATGAAATATATTATATTGATGTGTTTATTTTTAATTTTATTGTAAAGCAGCTATGTATTTGATGTGTTAAAATTTGATGTCAGTAAAGTTGGTTTTGTAAACATTGATTCACATTAAAAAAAAAACGCTCATTCAATTATAAAGTAAATAAATTTACATTGTGAAGAAAATTTAAAAAGATTTTTTTTTAATAAATTATTGTTTTAAATACGTGCATCAATGTTTAATTGCGTATATTTATGTTTAGGTTGCCTCAGAATATGTAAATATTTGGAAAGCATGGATGTTTTTCCATCATGCAAAATCATTATATATATAATCAAAATATATGTTGTACAATAGCAGCACTTCATCGATGTGTTATGTCATCAGTGTTTTGGATGTTGTATAAATTTGAGTAAAAGTGTATTTTGCAGTTTTTATATCAAAATCTGTAAATTTGAACTTTCGGCACAATTAAAAAGCTTATTATACCAAATCATTTTAAAAAAAATGTTAATATACGTGTCAGAATTTTGTCATTGCATATTTTATACTTATTATTTGAACTATGATTTTTTTATAAATATTTTATATTTTTCTGGTTTAATAATGCTTATAACGATTATTTTTAAAACTCCCTCTATTCAACTTAAGAAAAATTTATAGCTATAATAATTTTTGTATTTTGCGCTAGTTTCTCGTTATTCAACTTTATTGATTTTGATATAAGATATAAAATATTCATTTATTCAAACAATTTATTAATTAAATTTGAAATAAGATCTAATGTTAGAGAATATTGCTTGTTATTAGGAGAAGAAGCTGAACCTACTGTGCCACAAATTGAAGACTGTGAACGCCAGAGATCAGAAATTATTGTATCAGAACCCCCACAGATTGAGCTTGAAAGTCATAGTGTGTCACATCTAGCTCCCGTGCTCAGTGCATATGGAACACCGCAGCCCTCACCAGCAGCAAGTCATGATCCACCTCATGCACACTGTACAACGTGTCCATCAGCTATTAACGTCTCTGATGTCAACGCCAGGATAGACCAACTAAGCAGGTAAGAACATCAAGAAATGACCATTGCAGGTTTTACACGTCAAAAGGTTTTAGATTGACATTTTTATACACAATTTTTTTTCTTCTATATCTTTACTTCACTGGTGAGGAGCACATTCTTATTTCAATGCTTATCTTTTGTTGTTTGTTTTAAATTTAACTTTGTCATAAAATTCTGTTTTTTAATAACTGAAGAAATATAAAGCTTACTTTTAAAATTATATTTCAAATCATTTTTAAGCTAAAATATTGTTTTTTCATTCTCTTGAAGTTATTGTTAATGAAAATTTATACACAAGAAACGATATAATACAATTTTATAAGCATGTTTTGTTTTTCATCTTAAAGCCAATATTTCTGCACATTTTATTTAATTCTGTTTCTTTATTTTATATATTTCAAATATTATTATTATTCAGCGCGATCCCAATTATTTAATTTTTTTTCTTTTTATTATATTTCTGTGCACCACAAATATATTTGATAGGTTTTATTCATTATTTGTTAGGTTTCGCTACAGATATCAGTCACGATTTTTGCAAGCTGGATATTTTGGATAGGTAAGAGATGTTTCAAAATATTTCTTCGATGTGTTTATTTCAATAGTCAGTGTCCCACTTTAGAAATTTAGAGGAAAAAGATTTAGCTTAGGTTATAAAAAAAAAATAAATAAAATGCATAAGCACTAAACCAGGTTATAGGAACTAGAATAATTTCATTTTTTATTTTCATCGTTTATTTGTATTTAAATCAGTGCACATTATTTGCTTTAAGATCCCAAATTACTCCAGTATTATTTCTAGTTATTATTATTTTTAAGATGCAGCTAATTAGAAATATTAATGAATGCATGTTAGTAAAATATAAAGTTTTATTGTGTTTTTTTATATTATAGATTAATTTGATTTCTTGGCTTTAAGAGTTAAAAAAATCTATGTGTCTAGCATTTAGAACAAATGTATTTTAAAATCTGTTGATAAATCGGTGTTTATAGATTTTTTTTTTTTAAATATTGCATCTTTTTTTATTATTATATTGTTTTTTTAATTCTTGCAATGTGTGAACACTTGGAAGAAAGGAATAAAATTAATAATATAATAATGAGCCTAGTATCCCTTCAGTACTATGAAAGTGATAAAATTATTCTTCATTAAAACAATAAAAATTATCTTATTCCCTTTTTCCGTGCAATAATTAAATGATATTTTTAATTTTAAAATAAGAATTTAATGAATAAGACGCTAAATTACACTTTTTTTTTTTAAAGTAATTCCATTAGTATTGGTTATGATAGTTATATGTTTTCTTGATAATTCATTCTGATGTTAATGAAAAAATTGCTTCCCAAAACTCGAATATTTATATAAATTACTCTTTTTGATAGAATCATTTGAAGGAAATAAATGAAAAAAAAATTAAGTGCACGTATCAAGACCGGTTTTTAAGGCGTAATATTTTCAAAGTGCAATTAAATCGATTGCAATAAATCTCCATCAAAAAGCTTTAAATTATTAATGTGCATTCGTATATTTATTGCACGATGCATAAACTGCTCCTTATGAACTGGCCATTAAAGGTACCGTCCAGACCAAAGAACATGCACTTTTAATTCATTTAAAACAAACTGGGACACTTATAAGATGATTAATTTTCACTTTAGAACCCATGCAAGAGAGCGCAAAAAAATAATAATAAAGTATAGGCAAAATACACAAATTTCGATCAATTCTGACATCAAAATTGACAGCATATGTAAAATAGAAAAATTTGTATTGAGTTGAAATTTTCTTTATACGTTTAATAGGCTATTGGACAAAATAATTGTAGTTTTGAAAATCCCATTGTGTGTTTATTGAATTAAGAAGGCATGTTGTTTGGTCTGCGGATGATTGTTTTAAGCTATTTTCTAATTGGTTTAATTGGAATTACATAAATTGTAATGTGTGTCACACAGATTAAGAGCCATCAGTTAATAATCAACTTATACTAGTAATGAAAATTACTTACGAGTTGTAGAACTATATATTGACGTAGAGTGTTTTGTTTTGTGACAGGCAAGTGAAATCTTTGGAGCACCAAGTATCAGGTGACGTGCGTCTCATCCTCACGCTTCTTCAACAACAGCAGCAACAACAACAGCAACAACAACAACATCAGCATCAGCAACATCGGCATCAACGACGAGACTCATCCTCATCCTCCGCATCATCCATTGGCGCAGATCTAAGAGAGGCGAGTTAACCAAATTGAACTCGGTCTTCTTTGAAATAATATTTATATCAGTTTTAATTTTAGACCTTTTTCTTTCCCCTTAATTTTTATACTAGAAAATATTAATTTTAAGATCCAAAAAATAATTTTGAATTGATACTATGTTACGTTTAAATGATCCATTAATGAAAAATTATTAATTAATTTATGAATAATTTTGGGAATACACTTGAGTTTATTAGTTTGGTGTCTTATTTACAGCAGTCTTCGTCTGACTATACTACATCTCGCTCCACGCGGCAGCAACACCAACACAGGTCCGGCAACGTTCACCGTAGTTCCAGC